>OZ024917.1:43142807-43292807 GCA_964017125.1 Flabesymbios commensalis
CACTTAGAAAATGTTGCAATTATCGTATATTTAAGACATTTTAATACACCAAAAGAAGAGCGTCATTGTAACCTAAGTTAAGAGAGAAACAAATGGTAATGAGTATCACTTTTTATTGGAATGCAATAATTTGATCATCAATCATTTAGTTGTGTCCGAAATGTATCACACTAATCATTCAAACTGAAAATTTAAGACATTTTTAAACTTGCATGATGAAAAAAAATGCTCAAATTATCTATTTACATAAGACAAGTAGTTATGAAACAATTAAATTGAAAAAAAAAATTATGCATTTTAATTTATTTTTATTTTGTTTTTGTATTTCTTACGCACGCCATATGATTATAATGTTCAGTGTATTATCTCTCCTATGTTTTGTACAATTCATGGAGATACAATAAACTTGTTGAAACTTGTTAAAACCAAAGCCGGTCTACTCTATTGGTCATTATCATTGTACAGTTTTAAGATACAAACAAAGAATATATACACAGCATTATATTTTCACAAATGCTGTAGGCTATTATTAATAAGAAAACATTACTGTGCTTGTTTGACAGGGAGGACGGGAAGAACAAGCTGGTTTACAAACACGCGGATGGTAACTACAAAAAAGGTGAGTGAATTTATCTTATTGTAAGGACATGTTGAAAGCTTTGCCCAAATCAATGGAGACACAAAATGTGGAACAGCTGTTCCGCGCAAGCGTGGAATAGCCGACTCTCATCTAATTTTCCACTCCGAGGGTGGAAAAAAGCACCACCAATATTTTTTATTATACTTTTAAGTGTTATGCACGAATATACTGCCGTGCATAGGCAAAATGCAGTATCTGCTTACCTTACAAGTCAGCAGATACTGCCGTTTGCCTTTGCAGAGCAGCATAATCGTTTTACATAATTGTGTTTATCAGGCGATCACATCACTGTTATTGGGAATTAACTGTGTGTTTAAACAGCAAGATTTGTAAATGATCGGTTTCAAATTAAACAAAAAATATCAGTAATTTTCTCCTACTTCAAGGTCACGGTAGCGAGACACAACTTCAAATGAGCAAAACATTTTTTAGCGGTGTAACCGTGAGAACCAAATGGGGTTTTTCCATTTTAAAAATCCTAAAAATAAATGTCTGAGTTAGCTTTTTCAGATTCATTTAAATACCTATGTTATGGGTCTACGGCGATTACAAATATGTGTACTCTTACTTGTTAGGAGCTATAGTAGCCATGTGTTATTGGCCCAATTTATTAAACTCTTTGAGTGCTGCATTTTCTTTTTTACACCTCTTATTCTTATTTGAAGCTGACTTAAATACTGCGGCTGAACAATGTGGCTTAGACATAAGTTTTTATAATTTACAAAGCCACAATCGGTTCTTTATTTAATCATTTTACCCTTACAGCGCGGGGATTGACTTTAAACGCCAAAATCTACCGAAAAACCCTTTGGTCTCCCATGGTTTATACAGAATTAAGTCAGTGTTGTATGGGTTAAGCGATAAGCCCGACTATAATCGTTAGTAACTTGTTTTATTAGCCGAACATTTTACTGTTAGTGGGAATGAAATGAGTTTATAAACATCATCTATCTTTAAAAACGGTTTGGTCTCAAATTAAACTAATATGCGTGAGTTTCACCCACTTGAAGTTGTGGTTCGCGGTAGCGAGACACAACTTCAATGGGGTAAAAAAATGTAATCTGCCGCTTTAAGAGTTAAGATGTGTACAGTAACTATGCAGTAGATCAAATTGTAAAAAAAACCATTGAAAACGCTTATGCGGGGGGGGGGGGAGGCGTCGAATGGTTGAGCACCGTGGAGAAAGATTAATGCCTCTGGACTAATGTCACGTTGCAAATGGATCACTTTGCTCCATCTGATTTTTCCTGCTATTATGCATCACCTCCGAGGAAAGAAATGGCGTCCACCTATGGCGTGTATCATTGTCATGCTTTTGAACTATGATAACTTATTTGGGAGTAGACCCTATCATATAAGCTCTATAATAAATCCTAATCACACGATATTTTGTTGTGGATGTGGATTAAATGATAATTCTTCAAGGCGCTTGGAATATAATGTGGCTCACTTCAGTATCCCAGCTTTGCTTCCCCCCTAGAGCACTGAGCTATTCAATTTAAATGTGCAGTCCCTTGAAGTTCTGTCTCGCTACCGCGATCCACAACTTCAAGTGACGAAATTTAAGTCCCAACATATATCTGTGTTTCAAGATTTAAAGCATATTTTACTTTCAAAAAACGGTTATGCAGGTGTAAGTAAAACACATAATGTCCACTGTTGTCGACATCAGCTTTGCTAATGTAGGGTTCCAAATGCATGGCGCAAATCGCGGTGGAGCACGACACTCGGGAAAAGGCGGTCGTGGACTGGCCACCTGAAGCAGGACACCATCTCGACGTTTATTTTAATCGTGATCCCGCCGGAATCTAACCAACTTCTCCCATCACATTTTCCCTTTTGTGTTGCTGGGGTCGCGGGAAAATACAGAGTGATGCCGGCGACAAAAACTACCAGCTAATCCAATCACTCGATTTCTGATGTATGTCTTTATGTGAATAGCGAGCGCGCATGCGTGACTGGCATGGCACATCCGAGGACAGTGTCACGTGACCAGATGCTATTCGTGCTGTTGTACTAACATTCTTTATCTGGCAAAAAAACTAAACAAAAACAAATATTATATGGATTCATCAAAACATTTTTTGTACAACATAGCTATATGTATTTAGCACACTTGGAATCGTTTATCAGATACATGCCTGGTCATCTGAGCAGATATTTATTTGGTACATGCTTGGTCATCTCTACAGAAATTAACAGGGCACAGGTACATAAAAAATACACCGAATCATATAATAATAGTATGTTTATATACGAGGTGTAATGCTATTTTGGAATAATGCTAAACCAGTTATAATGATCGTAGACCCATAACATAGGTATTCAAATGAATCAGAAAGAGCTAACTAAGACATTTATGGTGATTTCAAATTGAATAAAACCCTTTGGTCTCCATGGTTTATATAACAAATATTTAGCGCTCAAAGGGTTAAACATCGCAGCGAAGTCGTGTGTCCAGTGGGATGGCACACATGTACTAGAGAATGTTAAAGGGACCCCTTGGGATGAGACATTTTCAATGTTTTCAATTTAAAAAAAAATAATTTATATGAAGCTATATCATGTATATAGCCTACTGATCTTAGCTAAAAATACGAAAAAGTCAAAAAACAATTTTAAAGCACCGAAAAAGAGCGAAATAGTTGTATTTACAGGTCGTATATTGCCATGTAAACAAACCAAGTCAGCAATATTGAGTACTTTCCATCACATATTCCCACGTATCAGACGGTAAGATCAGAGCAGTCGCCGCTAATTGGGGGATAATTGGTGTCTCATAGTCAGGACACGGGAGGACACACCTGCAGCACTGATTGTCTACCCAACGCTGGGCCGATGCCATCAGCATGTGGCCCAATGCTGTGAAAACATTCAATCGTCCTTCAGGTATACAAATAGTTTGTTTGGGTTTCTTCTGGTTTCATAGAAATGTTGATTAAAAATATTTGTAAAAATATGAAAATTCTGAAAAAAATAAAATCATGATCCGTGGGATACACTACTTCAGTGCGGAAGTAAAAACGAAATTGATGTCATCCCAAGGGGCTGCTTTAACATCAGAGCCAGAATTTGTGTTGACACCAACCCCAGTAAGCACGAGTCGTTGACCCAATGTCTATTTAATGTACCCAACATTGGTTCAACGTCTCATGTTTGCTGGGACTAGGCCACTTGACAAAAAAACAGGCAATTTTGGCGTGTGTCTTGTTTAATGGTTGGCGTATATGTACATGATGTTGTCTCACCACTGAACCAGCTGCAGTGGATGTGTTTCGAGTTCGGTTGATGATACCCAGCAAACAAGAGACTCTGCGACGCTGGTCCAGCATTAAACCAACATAGGCTTGCCATAGCATATTTGCTGGGTACGGTTTTTGGAGATCGGGAGGGCATTATAAGATCATTTGTGAGCCCGGTCACACCTCGGCAAAACATATTCCCATGGAAAGCAGGCTGTGCATACATACAGGATGCCGGCAAGCAAGAGAGGCTGATGCAATGCGGTTTTATTACTGGACCAACATTAGAATAACATTGCATAGGCCTGGGAAGCCGGAGGGGATCTGGTGAGGGGGGGGGGGGCGATGCGGTTTAGGTGACAGATTCTGGAAGTGGGGCCGCCAGGCAAGCAGGGGGTCGCATCCGAGATCCAGGATATCGATCCAGTTTTTCAGATCCAGCTACCTGACACAGTCCATGAGCCTGAGTGGTGGCAAAGCATGGCCACGGGGAGGAGATAGAAGGGCAGAATGCCAAGCGATGAGGGTTTTTTCTGCAACCTTTCGAGGGCTCTTGCTGACAGGGTTACACTTGAGAGGTCAATCACAAACAAACAAGACTAAAGAGAGATTGTAAGAATATCCCATTACTGTCTCCAAAAATAAATTCAGTATGGATCCAAGAGAGTAGTACGGATCCATTTCTGGTTGGGAGTTTATTCGTCATAAATTCTTAGATATTTTTTAAATGTTTAAGTAAATATTTATATTATTCTATTTAGCTGGAAATGTGAATTTGATATTGTTGTTTGCCGGTTTGACTCTTGAATCCTATCACTTTTTCATTTACTTATAGGCTGTGTTATTTTTCATTTATGCATAATTTTATAATATTACTTAATATACAGTGCTATATGTATCATAATGTCGAAGAATAGATGGGTTTTCCACAAGAAGGTACAAAATTGTTTCTATGCCTATATTTCATGTAATAAATTTTTTTAGCTCACTATTAAAGGGACTGGCCCAGGCTAAAATCATCAAAAAATCGGTGATTTTATTTCGGGTTCTTAATATGACCATATGATGTAAGCATGTACATAGACTAGAACTGCAAATTTTTATAATTTTTGTGCTGCGCATTCACCAGTTAGGCTAGATATAGAGACGAAATTCCTGATTTGTAATTATTGACAACCATGTCAAAAATAAGAAATGCGGGAATTTCGTCTCTATATCTAGTCTAACTGGTAAGTGCGCAGCACAAAAATTATGAAAATTTGCAGTTCTAGTCTATGTACATGCTTACATCATATGGTCATATTAAGAACCCGAAATAAAATCACCGATTTTTTGATGATTTTAGCCTGGGCCAGTCCCTTTAAATATGGTAATTTTTCTTTCTGACTGATTTGATGATAATAGATGAAATATTCACCTATCATCGTCAATTATCAGTTGGTTGTTTTTTTAATGAATTTACAGGCCTATGCACAGGACATAATCATTTATTGTAAATGGTGCTGATCTTGTATATACTAAAAAATAACATTTTAAATTTCATGGTGGGTGATGCAGTTGTGGACTGAATCAGTCAGCTAGATTAGTAGATAGAATATATTCGTGAAGGCATTGTATTCAAATTAATATTATTCTTGATTGGCTATTTTTTATGTCTAAAACTTTCTGTTCTTTAATTTTCTTAAACTGTTCTTTACATCCTACCTAGCCACCAAGGTTATAGCTGCAAATGTAATATTGAATCCAAAAATATTACGTGAATATATCGTCCCCTTGGAATTAGAATGTGTTGAACTGCTACTTTGCAAAGTGGCAGTTTAGCACCTTCTAACTCCAAGGGGGCGATAGATATATAGCTGTAAGATCAGTTCTCACCGCATGCCCACGTACATCGCCATAAATGGAAATCACCCAATTGTTAAATATAAAATTCCCAAATTACTCTGGCTTCGACACATCACATGACTACCTACCAAACATGCTCCAATGGTGGTTTAATGTTGGGCCACCGTAAGATCCAGGAAAACCCCAGTGTGGCCGGATAAAAAATCCATCCTGTCGTGCACGTATTGCGGAGATGTATGTAGGCCTAACCATATACCATTGTCAAGTTTGTATGCACATTATACTGTTCTGCAAACATTACATAGCAGTATTATAGTAGGATGAACAAATCCGACAAAGTATCGTCTTCGCTACCTGGACGAAATGACGACTGTCGATAGGCAGTTTCAGACAAGGTGACGCGAAATATCGTTCGTCATGTGGTGGGCGCCTAACGAGAAACACACTTCGGCCAAAAAGTCAATGCTTCAGTAAAAATATATCTAAAAAATATCAGTAAAGTGCAGGATTGCATATATCTAAAGCTCTGAATTTGCTTCTACTCCAACGAGTTGGCCAATAGATTGATCGGCTCACCCATGCATTCATTTACTAACTCATTCATTATTCATTCATTCATTCATTCATTCATTCATTCATTCATCATCCATTCATTCATTCATTCATTCATATTCATTCATTCATGTTCATTCACATCATGTATTCAGTCATATATTCATCTATTCTCAATGGGTAGGTGGATGTGTGTGTGAATGTATGAATGGTTTATATAAGTGGAATGGATACATGGATTGACGGATGATCGATTGACGGATGACGGCGTGCATTTAGCCTGAGGTACATGCGATTTTGGTGTCGTTCGAGTTTAAGTTGTGGTGTTTCGATTGTAAATGAATGTAGGCTATTATAGTTCCAGTCTGCCAAATAAATAATAGTGGCAACATGGCGGGGGGTTGGTGCAGTGCCTAACCCTTACAGCGCGGGAATCGACTTTAGTTGTCAGAATCTCTGTCAGAATCTGACGTCTGTAGACGTCAGATTCTGACGACTAAAGTCAATCCCCGCACTGTAAAAACAAACATGTTTCTAATGGCCGTAGACCCATAACATAGGTATTCAAATGAATCGGAAAGAGCTAACTTCTGCCTTCTGATTCACCTTACCATCCTCAGGAGGTTCTGTTGGCCATTAGTTTGACCTGTATACATGCATGCACAAAAGTGGTCTAAAACCCCATTAATTAAATCACAAGTGGCTACTGCTGTCATCAGTTCACAGTCCAGGATACATATATATAATTGTGAATAGACTGCGTGACTACATATTCGGCTTCACTGCGACACATGGTTCAGTATATAATTACAGTAGGTTTGTCGTGAATTGGACGTGACAACAGGTCTGACAGGGTGCTACCATGCGGTGAGAGAGAGCTTCACTCATAGTATCTCTATCAAATATTTACAGTGACAGGGCCATTTATCAACCGCACCTTTCTGTATGTCACCGCACCTTTCTGTATGTCTACATAAGGTGAACAGTATTCATTATTACAGGAGGGGGGGAAGGGCTGGAATATTTTTGAAATAAAAAATTTCAGACTGATTTTTTGTGACATAAACAACTGTCTGAAAGACATGTTGTAGGGGGCCTAAATAAAAAATGAAATGAATATGAATATGTGATAAATAATTATATAAGCGTATGGAAAACATCATGGCATTATAAATTTTCGAACCTCAGTATATAGGGATCGTTTTGGATTCCGACAATATCGAAGTTAGCAGTGTCACCAGTATCCCTCTATTATTGTCTATATACATTGCTATTCCTTGGCCTCCACTTGAAAAATTGGCGACGGGTCAATACCAGGTCAAATCCCATACCACCAAAAGCATTGCAGGAGTTTTCAGAAGTTTTTAGAAGCTGCTAGCATTGAGGACTGAGTGGGCCTGCCAATTCAGGCTGGGGTTGGCAAGCTGCTATTTTTAGAGACACTGCTAACATTTCCCAATCCCAGAGATTTAACTGAATGAGGGAGCTGTTACCCTGTGTAAAATACAGCGAGGCCATTTACATTTATCATATAGGATATAGACTCTTACAGGAACAATTGTTTAGTGTACTCTTCTGGACCAGTATCTTTGTACCATGATATATAACATACATACCACAAATAAAAACACTACAAAATACAGATGATTTGGAAAAAACAAGCCAACAAATAGAAGACCAGACAAAAGTGTTTTCCAAAAATGGAAAAGCAGAAAATGTATAAGGAGAGAGTGGAAAATTTTCGAACCTCAGTATATAGGGATCGTTTTGGATTCCGACAATATCGAAGTTAGCAGTGTCACCAGTATCCCTCTATTATTGTCTATATACATTGCTATTCCTTGGCCTCCACTTGAAAAATTGGCGACGGGTCAATACCAGGTCAAATCCCATACCACCAAAAGCATTGCAGGAGTTTTCAGAAGTTTTTAGAAGCTGCTAGCATTGAGGACTGAGTGGGCCTGCCAATTCAGGCTGGGGTTGGCAAGCTGCTATTTTTAGAGACACTGCTAACATTTCCCAATCCCAGAGATTTAACTGAATGAGGGAGCTGTTACCCTGTGTAAAATACAGCGAGGCCATTTACATTTATCATTTAGGATATAGACTCTTACAGGAACAATTGTTTAGTGTACTCTTCTGGACCAGTATCTTTGTACCATGATATATAACATACATACCACAAATAAAAACACTACAAAATACAGATGATTTGGAAAAAACAAGCCAACAAATAGAAGACCAGACAAAAGTGTTTTCCAAAAATGGAAAAGCAGAAAATGTATAAGGAGAGAGTGGAAACACATAATAGAAACACAGAATACCATTGACGCGACAGGGGAAACATAGAAGAAAAATAAGAGACTCGAAAACATCTATGATGATGTAGAAGATAATTTTTTATTTGATTTGATTTATTCAGCAAACTATACATGAAACATAGCATACATGTCATTGTAATTTATTAAAATAATAAAAACCGGCAGCCACCATGCCTGGTCACCAGGGATAATACACATTGGAAAGTTTCCTGGTGAGGTGTAGACCTATTTATTTCCACAGCGGTCCCTATAAACAGTGATCCAGGATGGAGACAGGCAAGTTTTTGAAGCATAGGTGAAAACTCAGATGAAGAGGTTTATCCTACAACTAAAAAATACATAAAATGCTGAAAAAAATAACATTCACGGACGATTTGAATGTATCATATGTAGGTTAAACCATCCGACCTGACCTACTCAGAATGTTTGGAGTCTCACAAACAATATCATGTGCGACTCAGACCTCCTCCCACCCAATCAAAGGCAGGTCAGTCGGGGTCAAATCTTAAATTATATAAATCCTAAATTATCCTAAATTATCTCAAAGCTAGCCATAAATGAAGATGACATTTCCCCTTCTGTCCTTTTTTATGCGAATATGAACTCTCAACCCACGCTTAGATGTAGTACCATTTGGAGATGATTTAAGGTGGGCTGGAAGAGCATTCCACATTTTGCTGCCCGTAAAGAGAAATGATTTGGCCCCAGATGATTTCACATGTGGTAAGCCGAGGGACTGCACACTATGTCTGGTAGAGTTGGAATGCCGCTCACTAATAACCCAGTCACACATACACGACGCACAGCCCACGCCTTGAGTGACAAAAAATAGAGTAGTGCGTCGTTGTGCGTCCATGAATTTTGTCAGGATATGAGAAAAGCCAGCGAGTTTAAGACGATTACACAGCGTGTTATAAATAAATCAGGTGTATAAATGAGCGAATACACAGCGTTTCGCCACCGCGTTGCGCGTCAGCAGGGCGACAAATTTGGCGAATACATCGCGCATCGCCAGCGCGAGGCAAGAATAAGTTAGAAAGCATTTAGAACGCCCCATATACGTTATGTGTTAGCTGGACATGCGTTAGGAACACGTTAGTTGGGCGCTCTACGCGCGCCTAGTGCCGGCATTATTGAGTTTTTTTCTAGCCCAAAGGCTCAGTCACACATAGTCGACGCACGACCCATGCACTGAAAATTGATTATTTTTTGCTAGAGCGTCTGTCGTGCATCGGTTGTGCGTCAACACTCGTTACTGGTTCGTGGAGCATGCTGCACTAAAGTCACGCATATTTTTGTGCGCCCTCTGATCGTCAAAGGAAGTCGGGTATGCTAAAAATATTGAACGCATATGAACACATAAATGTACACGCCAGACGACCGCCAGAAACAAGTAGGGTGCGCTAGAACAACGTTATATCAACGCTAAATATCTTTGCTTTGTATCACATAGCTGCCCGTTGAGGGCGCCGGGCAGTCGCGGGCAACGCACCTGCCCTGCGCTGCATGAGCGCTTGAAGCAAACGCTGGGAACACGCCGCCAGTTCGCCCAGCGCTAGAGCTACAGGCTGTGACTATGTTATTTCTGCAGCTCAACCCTTGGAGCTCTGAAGAATGACATTTTATTTTTAATCATTTGAGGTGGTTTTTCACACAATGCACGGCTTTAAGTGCGAAATTTGTTTTTAATTTGTCAAAATGAAGTCCAAACATATAATGTTATCATAAATTTGGGACACATTTTCCTTTTAAAAATGCTTACATATGTACAAAACAAACTGATAAGAGTTACTATTATCGTCGACATTAGCATTATAGGGTTTAATGCGCACTGTATGCGTCCAACGCGTTAGCAAAGCGCTGTTCATTCGCACTTTGCGTTGGAAACACGCTGTACATTCGCTACCAGCTTGCGACGTTTTTTGCAATCCGGACTCAATTTTTTTATTTTTTTATTTTTTATGGGTGGACTGTCCGTCGTTTATGTGTGACTGGGACAAACCTCAGTCAACGAAAACACAACGAATTAGGAGCGTGTGCTCCACTTGTGCCTACCGTTAGGCTGGCGCTGGTCTGACGTTATTCTGGCATCTACATTCAGACGTGGAAAAATGCTCACATTTTTGTGCA
Organism: Flabesymbios commensalis; assembly: GCA_964017125.1. Lineage (NCBI taxonomy): Eukaryota > Metazoa > Annelida > Polychaeta > Terebellida > Flabelligeridae > Flabesymbios > Flabesymbios commensalis. The sequence continues at coordinate 43,153,538 of OZ024917.1, forward strand.
TGCAGAAAATGTGCGCATTCGTTGACGCACACAAAAAATGAATGACGTTCATCAGGCGTTCTCGTCAAATCATCAACGAACTCTGTCGCACGCCCAGCAAATCACAACGCACTGACCAAAATGCTTCATTTTTTGTGCGCTGGACGTGCGTGATGATATGTGTGACTGGGCCTTTACCATAATGTCCATGGAAAATTGTATTTCAAGATACTTAGGTGCCGACCATGCATGTATCACACTGTATACTTTATAAAATTTAATTTGTTTTGCACGCTCCGCGACAGGAATGTAATTTAGCACTTTAAATTCGGCAATTCCAACGTGCGATCTAGAAGGGTGATCGAGAACAAATCTGATTGTTTTATTCTGTAAAAATTTTAATTTTTGCTGATGAATTTTTTGAAGTCCACCATACCATGCAGAGCAGGCATAATCAAAATGACATTGAATAAGGGATGAAGCCAAAAGTCTCCTCGAATTTTGATTTAGAAATTTAGCTTGCCTCCAAAGAAATTTTAGGCTCAAATTACCTTTTTTAAGAATCGCTTCAGCAATTAGCTCACCATCTAGCGATTGGTCCAGATCAACCCCCCGATATCTGACGGATGTTTTGGCAGTTACTTTTGTCTCACCACATGTGACTTTCATTTCTGAATTGATGCGAAGTCTACTTTCAGTTCCGAAAAAAACCCATTCTGTCTTCCCTGAATGGATGTAGAGCCTATTATCGACCAGCCATCCATTGAAGGAAGAGAATTCAGTACACCAAGCCTTTCTTCAATTAGGCATACATCCCTGCCTGACACCAAAAGGGCAGAGTCATCTGCATATAAAATAAGTTGGCGTGAAACTGCAACCACCCTATCGTTGACATAAATGAGAAAAAGTAATGATCTCAGAATGGATCCCCGCGGTACTCCACAAGGAACCACTCCGGGATCAGAAAAAATACTGTTGATTTCAGTTTTCTGATTTCTATACTTCGGGCGAGATTCTAGCCATGACACTGGAATCCGAGTGCTTTTAATTTATGAAGCAGGATTCCGTGATCCGCAATGTCGAAACCTTTTTTGTGAATCTATCATTATCATGCCGGTATAGGAACCCTTGTCCATTTGAAAGCGGATATAGTCCGTTAGATATGTAAGACAGGTATCGGTTGAAAAAGAACTGCGAGAGCATGACTGCTTATCATAAAAAATGTTTTTGAGATGTCATATAAGATTCAATCTGCTTGTAAACAACCCTTTCCAATATTTTGCCCGGGTCAGTTTTTGCATTCTATTTGTAAAGTGGTACAACTCGTGCAATCTTCATACCATCCTGAACATTGCCTAAATATAAAGTGAGATTAATTATATGAGTGATCGGAGCTGTAATTTGGGTTGCGCCATCCTTAATGAACCTGGCCGGCATACCATCAAGTCTAGTCGCCTTCTTAGAGGACAAATTTATTAGGTGTTTTAGTGCTTCTTCCTCACTAATAGGAGTAAACTTTCACACCTTTTAAACTGTAATAAGTGTCAATGAATGGACCAACAAAACCACCTGATATATCAGGAAGTTTCGCTACCAGATTTGCTGCGATTGTGGTAAAGAAATGGTTGAAGGTGGTTTGGTTTGCCCTTCCGGACCTTATATTGAACTTTATTACGCAATAGACATTAAGTCTTATGCTTTTCAGTTCACTTTAGTTTCCTAAAATTTTGCAAATCATTATCTCTATCAGGAATGGCTAGGAAAATTTCAATATCCATCCAGGGGTCAGATCTCTGTTTAAGATGCATTGTTTTAATAGGAGCGATGCCATCCACCACTAACATGAAAAGATATTTTAAAATGTTCCAAGCCTGATTGACATTTTCACATTTACCCCATGGCAATCAAGAAGAGAGTGGCGTGACGGAAAATAATAATACTAGAGGAGCATAAATTATGGATTAAGTTGACAAGACAAAATGGGTATGACAGAACCATATAAAACATAAAAGACGTAGACAAAAACTGTAAAAGGGGTAAAAAACCACCGGATTACTAGGTGGCCCCGCCGCCGGGCTGGATAACAGAAATGTTCAGCTTTGTCACCGTTCTGTTTCACTTGTGATGCCAGTTGTCGCGATGCATCGCGATATAATAATAATAATAATAATAATAACTTTATTTACTGAGGGTGGACCCAATGAGCTATATAGCTCATTGGGTCCACCCTCAGTAAATAAAGTTATTATTATTATTATTATATAGCTCATTGGGTCCACCCTCAGTAAATAAAGTTATTATTATTATTATTATTATTATATCGCGATGCATCGCGACAACTGGCATCACACCCAGTAAACACAAAACATTTGTATAACATTTGTACAATATTGGCCAAACGTTGACGTTAACATCTATTAATATGTTGACATATAATAGCCATATCAAAGAGTCAAAATAAAAATGATGAATTTGGCCTGATTGTGTCGCGTTGAAGGATAAGATGTCAAACTTTCAAATGCGATTTATTGTAGCATTGGACATATATCTGTATATCATTGAACGTTGTTGCAGCCGGCCCTTAAATTTATCATTTAAAGAGCCACAAACATCACAATTGGCCCGGTACGTTTGCTCATAAATTTGCACTGACTGTTTGTTTTCGTCTCCTGGTTATCTGACATTTACAGTAACATTCTATTATCCTTGACAAAAGATAATCAAAACGCAAAATTATTAATCGATCAAATTTCTCAGCTCGATTGGCAACCTTCCATGTCATGGGATATCTTTAATATTATCGTGTGCAATATTTCGATCATCACCAGTGCGGCTGATTAATTATTGTGGCAATAGACCTAGGGCCTTAGTGATCATAGATGGAAGTAATGTGATCCCAAGCCGTTGGTGCAATGTTGGACGATGTTCACATTACCTCGGCCAGGCACTGTACGAATTGCTGAGCACTTTAAAACTGCATATCATGGTCAAGGTGATCTATCATAGTATAGTATAGTTATATAGTATGAATAATTTTGTGATAAATAAATAATCAAAGTTGCGACAAGATGGGGCACAAGTGTTTCCTTATATGGGGTGATTGGCTGTCATGTGACCTTCTAAGAGAGTCACATGATAGCCAATCACCCCATATATGGGGTGATTGGCTATCATGTGACCCTCTCAGAGGGTCACATGATAGCCGATCACCCCATATAAAGACATATTATTTATACCATATAAGGGGTGATAGATCACCTTTAAGCTGTTAAATAAACCCATACGTACTGCCGTGCAAAGCCAAAAGGCAATATCTGCTTACTTTTACAAGTAGCCTAAACACTTCCTGCTCACTGCCTTTTGGTTTTACAGCCTGGTTCAGTGACAGTGGGCCAACCTAACGCAGCGTTTAAAAAGTATCTATAGATCTCCTAAAATAATTGTTGGACCAGCGTCGCAGACAGTGGTCCAACATTAAAACAACATTTGGTCAATTCTTTTTTGCAGTTTTGGAACATTGTCTCGGCCCTCATAAACTTGGTCAACATACAATATGTTCCTTTCAGCTAAACAACCTACTTTTTTGTGTGTTAACGACTAATGCTCGGGACCCAAACCAAGTCTAATTCTATTTTCACTGTTCTCGGCCAATTACTTTCTGTGGAGGTCTCCTTGATTGGATTAGCTCTAGATTTGATTACCTGTTCGCCTGTACAACATCTCACCAGTAAATACATCAATTCGCGATCTTGACCCAATGCTGTTTTAATGTTGGGCCACCGTCTGCGACGATGGCCCAGTATTAAGCCATCATTGAGTCAGCGTCTCGTGTTAACTGGGATGTACACTAGAAACTAATTATGTTGCGGCCGTGTTTTATTTGGCGGCACCATACTTTATCGTTACTCGACCGTACAGTGGTTTGGACAGCTATGTGCTGTAGGTTGCTCTTGTTTCTAAAACAAATTCAAGTGGTCTAATTTGAGGAGATAGAGAATGATCTAACTATATGCCACAAAAATCCATCCCCAGATGTCACGATATTTTAGGAGGGTGTCGTTTGTCATTCCAATGACAGGCGAAACGTCGGCGCCGCACAATTTACATCAATTCTTATCAGCAAGCGATTTATACACAGCTAGTGGGTAATCACAGCCACTGACGATGTACATTGATTTGTATGTAGAACTCTGGACAAACCACATTTCTGGATCATGAGATGAGATAGAACGTCTGATGTCACTGAAGTCTGGGTGACCTTCCTGACAAACACGACCCCAACTACCCCAATGTTGGTATAATGTTGGGCCACATCAAATAAACATTGCGTATTTTTTGACTGGGGTGGGGGTTGATACTAAATAGCTTGTGCTTTCCATCCTCTCTTTGTTGCTACAGATTACATTTACGTGCCATTATATTTTATGTTGGAATCCGAATTTAATTATCACTGATGTTACCCTTTCAGTGCGGGGACCGTCTTTATACGTCAGAATCTGACGTATAAAGACGGTCCCCGCACTGAAAGAATTGAAAAAATTCTAATGGTCGTAGACCCACAACATAGGTATTTAAATGAATAACTAAAACATTTATGATGATTTCAAATTAAAAACAAAACTCTTCGGTCTCCATGGTTTATACAAAATAATTCACCGTTGTAAGGGATACACCACTCATTAGAGTGCAGGATACGACCCTTTAGCTCCTATAGGCGAAGATGTAATATTATATATATTATCATAATCATAACGATATCGATTTAATCTAGATATTACGTTGAGTGCAACTGGTCAACTCCTTAATTATTCACTAACGTTAGCTGCTTTCGCACACAATTCACGCACAATTTGATCCAGTTGGGCAACATTTTCCATATGAGAGCTACATGTACATGATTATGAGTATAAGAGCTACATGCACATGTTTGGTGATAAAGGCATATATACGCAAACAAATAATAAATTCACTGGCATTGTTTTCGAAAACCGAAATAGATTACTCTTGTTTCCTAGGATGATAAGATGAATATTTTTATCCACAATGCCTGGTGATCCACATCCACATCATTTTGTCGAAGGCTTTATCAATGGCGATAATAATTAAGGCGACATTAAAGCAGCCCCTTGGGATGACATCAATTTTGGTTTTACTTCCGCACTGAAGTAGTGTATCCCACAAATCATGTTTTTATTTTTTTCAGAATTTTCATATTTTTACAAATATTTTTAATCAACATTTCTATGAAACTAGAAGAAACCCAAACAAACTATTCGTATACCTGAAGGACGATTGAATGTTTTCACAGCATTGGGCCACATGCTGATGGCATCGGCCCAGCGTTGGGTAGACAATCAGTGCTGCAGATGTGTCCTCCCGTGTCCTGACTCTGAGACACCAATTATCCCCCAATTAGCGGCGACTGCTCTGATCTTACCGTCTGATACGTGGGAATATGTGATGGAAAGTGCTTAATATTCCTGACTTGTTTTGTTTACATGGCAATATACGACCTGGAAATACAATTATTTCGGTCTTTTTCGGTGCTTTAAAATTGTTTTTTTGACTTTTTCGTAATTTTAGCTAAAATCAGTAGGCTATATAGCTTCATATAAATTAAATTTTCAAAATTGACAACATTGAAAATGTCTCATCCCAAGGGGTCCCTTTAACCATTGCAGCGTAATCAACGTATGTTTTACGTTGATTCTGCATTTATCGCTGGAACGTATCATGCCGGTAAACTGGTATTGGCCAGACAGAGAGCAACGACATTTTCAGTGACCCTGGTGACTGGCGCCAAATGACCTGTCCGCGCGGGAGGGGGGGGGGGGTGTTTGGCAGAAGCGACATCCAAACTCGTTTGGGATGGACAACCACGAGCGGCGCCGCACGAACATACCCCCGAGTGGCAGGTCCGTGCTACAAATACTAATACCGGACTCGATTTTACGTCTGGAAATGTAATCCTATTTGGAGGATTGTGTTTTGATAAATAGCACGGGCACCTGCAGGCCGTCGATCGTCACCTCTTTCCCAGCGATCACGAGTGACCGTACTAATGCCGACCAGCGTCGTTGAATGTAGACCCACACCAAACCATCTTCATTAAACGTATATCTTTCCTGGCAGACGCAAGAAGTTGAATCAATGTTGGTTTAAGGTTGGTCCAACATCGTAGACGTGCGGCTACCGTTAATCCAACATTGATTTAACGTCTCGCGTCTGCTGGGTTGTTGCTTGATTTATTGCGGACAATGCATAGGACATAAAAGGGATGACCCTGCACTGTGCGTCAAAATGAGCTACATTTCGCAGATTACAAATGGCCCGCTTGACTTACGCGAATGATATGAAGTGGTCCGCACACGGCCACGCACAGTTCAGTAATTAAAGCCGTAATCCACCACGCGCCATTTGCACCCTGAGGATATACCCAAGAAGCACCGCGAGGGTTTCTTAGATCAGCACAAGCGCCATCTGGTGAAATAACACATTGTACTCTCGAACAGGAAAAGCAGTGATAACATCTCAGGGAATTTTTGGAAATACAGGGAAAATCTGGTTATATATTTTACCATTGCAGAACAAGTCATAACTAAGAATAGTGCAGCAAGCTAAAAAGTTGTGAACGGCATGCAAAATGATTTGTTATTTTTGTCAATTTGTGTTTTAGTTAATTATGCTCCACAAAAAAATGCATTATTTACTCACTGAGTATTTGCATGTGCCGTTAGGCTCTATTGGCGTTGGTGCGACTAAAGGGGTTGGTCTTATTTATATATCTTATTCATATCTAGCACTGGGGAAATATACATCTTGGCAGTACAGACAAAAGACAGGGAATTCTATGTCGAATTTTTGTGGATAGCCCACCTTGTAAAATGCCATCAACAATGGTCTATACTCAGCAAACGTCGTAGACGGCGGGCTAACATGGGTCAAACATTAGGTAGATGTGTCGTGTTTGCTGGATATCACGATACATCATGATGCAGTGGTGCAGTGGTTAACCCTTTAAGTCCTCACGATGCATTAAAGCATCATTTTACATCCTTGAAAACAGACCTAATTTTCCTACCACCAGAGGTTTTAGAACGAAAATTTCATGAAACTAGTTTACCAATACATGGCAATTTTTTTTACATTTTACCCACATTAATCATCTTCATCCACTACAAGTCGAGGATTGCGACAGCAATTCGCGGCTTGTAGTGGATGAAGATGACAATGGTTAATTCAGGCTAGAAAGGGTTAAAGCCTGCTTGGAGAGTCGGAGATCGCAGGCTCGAGACCCGTTCTGACATTCAAGTTCCAAAGAAACAAAATGTTTCCCCCCTGCTCACTCATAAAGATTCAATACTGTGAGGAGCCCCCGTGACCGAGAAGTAACCGGCTCGGCCTCGGACCGCTAGGGTCAGTATTTCGAATGCTGTGTCTGGAGGGCAGTGTCATCTCATCATCTCCAGGAGGTGCTCCTGGCCCAGTTTATGCTATATGTGCACAAAGGTGGCCTAAAACCCCATTCATTTCATTTAATTTTTAGCACGATACATTCAACCAATGCTTGTTTATAAAGTTGGGATAGCGTATTTATCGCATCATCAATACTATTGGCTTTATGTTGGGGCAACGTCGCAGGCGGTGGCCTAACATTAATAAAGCTGGATTCTGAAAGCAACTGACTGAGATATTATAAATTTGATTGGTCGAGATTGCTCGTCTAATCACACATGCCTGAGATCTGGAGATATACTTGTAAAACAAAATCAAGAAATGATCTTGAATGTTCTTAAATGCTATGACTGTGAAGCGTCCTGGTCTGCATATCTGCAGGATACCACGCTATAGACATGATAGAAAATATTTTATCTTATCATATCACCAAGAAACACATGTGACGCTACCCGGATATACTGTATTTAAGTGTACAATAAAGGTATGAAAGCGTTATCACACATTTTAATAAGAGCTTAAAATAGACCATTCATCCATAAACGCCCAAGCTCATTATATTCCTACCACAATAATATGTTGAAATAAACATATATTAATGTCATTATTGACACTGTTTGACATTAAGAAGCGTTGTACTGACCTTAACTGACATATCTTCAATTCTTCAGATTCACTTTGCGTTGTTGAGCTGTGACCTCGACTAATTCATGCGAGGAATGAAAAATCTGTCTGTGTGTGTTATCGCTTTCATACCTTTATTGTACACCCAATCACAGTTTATTAAATGCAAATGGCGCCACCTGTGGCTGGAGAAGCGTCGTCATCGATGCCATGTTGATTTTGTCTGTTGCAGGTCGCAAACACCACAAAATAAATGACATCACCAACTTACCAGCCGGTGGCAGCGATAAAAACAACAATATCTTTGAACAAACCAACATGGGACCACTGGCAAATTCCGATCTTGTGTTGACCCCTGAACCAGGTGAGAATTGAGTAGGTGTCGTAGACCAAGTATTTGTTATGTCAACCATTGTCTCCTCAGGCTAATGACTGACCATCTGTCCAAACGGAGCACATACTGACACATATCCTCAATCTTAAACTAAACGAAACTCTGCTTATATGTGCAGTGTCAGTGATTCAAAAAACAGAGCTCTTTATTTATGGAGTATATGGATTTTTATGGATCATACCAGTCCTTATTTAATAAGAATAATGGCTTCAGACCCATAACATAGGTATTCATATGAAGTAGAAAGAGCTTGCTAAGACATTTATGATGATTTTAAATAAACCTTCATGGTTTGGACAAAAATATGTCAGCATTGTGAAGGTTAAAGGGTCAAAGAAGCTTCAGGCGAATGATAATTACCCCAGCAAACACGAGACGTTGACCCAATGCTGGGCTTATGTGTTTGCTGGGTACATTTTCACGACTACATGGTCTCAAATGAAATAAATGAAAAGAAATGTCTCGGGCTTTAAGCCACCTTTGTGCACATATATGCTAAACTGGGCCAGGAGAACCTCCTGAGGATGGTGAGATGAATGAAATGACATTGTCCTCCAGACACAGGATTCGAAATTCGAGCTCTGGCGGTCTGAGGCCGATCACGCTACCTCTCGGTCACGTGGATGGGGAAGAAACATTTTTGTTTCTTTCAAACCGCCGAGATCGGGAACCGACCTCGAACTCTAGCGTGAAAGGCAGCGGTGCTAACCACTACCCTAGGGGCCCCGCCCAGATGAAATAAATATGAGTAATGTTCACACACTTGAACTTGTGGGCCGCGGTAGCGAGACACAACTTCAAGAGGGTGGGAATTTAAACCAGATAACTTAGTCTGTGATGCTGGGCCAACAGTAAAACAGCATCGGGTGATCGTCTCGTGGTTACTGGGAACTCTATAGGTAATTTGTCTCATTGTCGACTGCTTACAGAAGAGCTGGTCACAGGTGTTGATACTAAAGCACCAGCACTAGACGACTCAGAGACTGTGCAGGAGGAGGAGGAGAACTCCACCAGCAGCACCACGGAGGAAGACAAGATTCGAGCTGAAGACACCAGAGAAGCCATGCTGGTAAGCCATAAATTGTGCTGGTAAACAAGAAGCTGTGCTGATAAGCCAGAAGCAGTGCTGGTAAGCCAGAAGCTGTGCTGGTAAGCCAGAAGCTGTGCTGATAAGCCAGAAGCTGTGCTGATAAGCCAGAAGCTGTGCTGATAAGCCAGAAGCTGTGCCGGTAAGCCATAAATTGTGCTGGTAAACAAGAAGCTGTGCTGATAAGCCAGAAGCAGTCCTGGTAAGCCAGAAGCTGTGCTGGTAAGCCAGAAGCTGTGCTGATAAGCCAGAAGCTGTGCTGATAAGCCAGAAGCTGTGCCGGTAAGCCATAAATTGTGCTGGTAAACAAGAAGCTGTGCTGATAAGCCAGAAGCTGTCCTGGTAAGCCAGAAGCTGTGCTGATAAGCCAGAAGCTGTGCTGATAAGCCAGAAGCTGTGCTGATAAGCCAGAAGCTGTGCCGGTAAGCCATAAATTGTGCTGGTAAACAAGAAGCTGTGCTGATAAGCCAGAAGCTGTCCTGGTAAGCCAGAAGCTGTGCTGGTAAGCCAGAAGCTGTGCTGATAAGCCAGAAGCTGTGCTGGTAAGCCAGAAGCAGTGCCGGTAAGCCAGAAGCTGTGCTGATAAGCCAGAAGCTGTGTTGGTAAGCCAGAAGCTATGCTGGTAAACTAGAAGCTATGCTTATAAGCCAGAAGCTGTGCTGATAAGCCAGAAGCTGTGTTGGTAAGCCAGAAGCTATGCTGGTAAACTAGAAGCTATGCTTATAAGCCAGAAGCTGTGCTGATAAGCCAGAAGCTGTGCTGGTAAGCCAGAAGTTGTGTTGGTAAGCCAGAAGCTGTGCTGGTAAACTAGAAGCTATGCTTATAAGCCAGAAGCTGTGCTGATAAGCCAGAAGCTGTGCTGGTAAGCCAGAAGCTGTGCTTGTAAGCCAGAAGCTGTGCTGATAAGCCAGAAGCTGTGTTGGTAAGCCAGAAGCTGTGCTGGTAAACTAGAAGCTATGCTTATAAGCCAGAAGCTGTGCTGATAAGCCAGAAGCTGCGCTGGTAAGCCAGAAGCTGTGCTGGTAAGCTAGAAGCTATGCTTATAAGCCAGAAGCTGTGCTGATAAGCCAGAAGCTGTGCTGGTAAGCCAAAAGCTGTGCTGATAAGCCAGAAGCTGTGCTGGTAAGCCAGAAACTGTGCTGGTAAGCCAGAAGCTGTGCTGGTAAGTCAGAAGCTGTGCTGGTAAGCCAGAAGCTGTGCTGATAAGCCAGAAGCTGTGCTGGTAAGCCAGAAGCTGTGCTGGTAAGCCAGAAGCTGTGCTGGTAAGTCAGAAGCTGTGCTGGTAAGCCAGAAGCTGTGCTGATAAGCCAGAAGCTGTGCTGGTAAGCCAGAAGCTGTGCTGATAAGCCAGAAGCTGTGCTGATAAGCCAGAAGCTGTGCTTGTAAGCCAGAAGCTGTGCTGATAAGCCAGAAGCTGTGCTGGTAAGCCAGAAGCTGTGCTGGTAAGCCAGAAGCTGTGCTGGTAAACTAGAAGCTGTGAAGGTAAGCCAGAAGCTGTGCTGATAAGCCAGAAGCTGTGCTGGTAAGCCAGAAACTGTGCTGGTAAGCCAGAAGCTGTGCTTGTAAGCCAGAAGCTGTGCTGGTAAGCCAGAAGCTGTGCTGATAAGCCAGAAGCTGTGCTGGTAAGCCAGAAGCTGTGCTGATAAGCCAGAAGCTGTGAAGGTAAGCCAGAAGCTGTGCTGGTAAGCCAGAAGCTGTGCTGGTAAGCCAGAAGCTGTGATGCTCTAACACAATTAAAATGTACCTTCTAATCACAGTTTTAAACAATGAACCAATGATCACAATGACCTATAGTTATTTATTGTTCTAGCAAGGCTGACAATCACTGATACAGGTGGTAATGTTCATATTTTATTTTTCGAAGTGTATTTTTATTTGAATTATATAATTATTATTATTTACTTCACACGAAATGATTTTTCATCTGAGAAAACATCCGAGCTATGACACTTGGTATTTTATAGGCATGTTTCATGAATTAACCATTTGAGCGCTGGGACCGTCTTTAGACGCCAGGATCTGACATCTAAAGATGGACCTCACACTGAAAAAATTAAAATATTTATAATGGCCGTAGACCTATAACATAGGTATTTAAATGAAGCAGAAAAAGCTAACCAAGACATTTATGATAATTTCAAATTGAAAAAACACCTTTGGACTCCATGGTTTATAAAAAAATATTTAAGCGTTGTAAGGGTAAAAAATAAATACCGCTATTGATCTAACATTTATGAGAACTTCAGAAGAAATAGCTGCAGTACTGCACACCTTTAATTTGTAATTCCTAGATGGCGTCAAGGTATCAAAAAATGTTGGCGGACGGCCCTGCCCCCGAAGAGGACGAGGACAAATCCAGCGACAATGAGCCGATCAAGATGGGGAAAATCAGCAAAGCTAAGAAGAAGAAGGACAGAATGCACATGAGACGGAAAATGCCAGGCTACAAGCTGGACAAAAAGGAAAAGCTGGAGAAGAAGGAGAAAAAAGTGAAAAAAGAAAAGAAAATTAAGAAAGATAAAAAGAAGCACAACTCTGAGAAAAGTCACAAGTCATCGTGCGCATTAGACGCTGATTGTGGAGATGGTATGCTGTCACATTACAATGCATCTTGGAACTCAAAGGGTTATGTGCCACAATACATAGTGGCAGATACACCCTCTCAGTTCAAATATTTCCAGATTTTTTAAATTTGAAATATTCTTAAATAAATAAATAGTGGATAGCAGTAGAAAACAACACTTTTACTTTCCTTGACCTCGTGATGTTTTTTTTTCCAACCACGATACGTTAATTTTTTAAAGAACATTTTATTCGTATATTTAGCCACGGCTGGAACACATCGTGTATAGTCGAGTCGTCTATTTTGCAATCAACACAAATTTAAATTCGTAGCCAATACATTTATTTCATAATGAATACATTTCTTCCTATTCAATTCCAGCCACTTCTACTTTAGAAGTCAGAATCTGACGTCTGTAGACGTCTAGTCAGATTCTGACGTCTAAAGTCGACCCCCGCACTGTAAGAATTAAAAAATGTATAATGGCCGTAGACCTATCACATAGGTATTCAAACGAATCGGAAAGAGCTAAGTAAGATATTTATGATGCTTTTAATTTAAAAAACCCTTTGGTATCCATGGTTTATACGGGAGTATTTCAGCGCTTTAAGGGTTAATTTCTTTCGGTTAAAAAAGGCATCACGGCGTGCATTTTAGAATGAAAACATTATTCCTAAATTCCAACCTAAATTAAGATGTGAAATACGAATTTTCATTCATTTGAAATTGTATCTCGCTGACGCGATTCACAACTTCAAATGTGTGAAAATGGGGTTTATTCGACAGGGTTGCTAATTATGATGTGAAATACGCATTTTAACTCACTTGAAGTTGTGTCTCGCTGACGCGATTCACATCTTCAAGTGTGTGAAAATTGGGCTTTATTCGACAGGGAGTTGCTAATTAAGATGTGAAATACGAATTTTCATTCACTTGAAGTTGTGGCTCGCTGACGCGATTCACATCTTCAAGTGTGAAAATTGGGCTTTATTCGACAGGGAGTTGCTAATTAAGATGTGAAATACGAATTTTCACTCACTTGAAGTTGTGGCTCGCTGACGCGATTCACATCTTCAAGTGTGTGAAAATTGGGCTTTATTCGACAGGGGGTTGCTAATTAAGATGTGAAATATGAATTTTCACTCACTTGAAGTTGTGTCTCGCTGACGCGATTCACAACTTCAAGTGTGTGAAAATTGGGCTTTATTCGACAGGGAGTTGCTGTGTTGAGAAGAAAAGAAGGAAGGTGTGTGTGGCGGCGGGAAACGGGGAAGTCGGCAAGCGCTGTAACTCCCCATGTGTGTGTCAACAAGGTCAGTACCCCAGTAAACACAACATATTTATATGACATTTCAAACAAATGGTGTGCAAATTTTCGGTGTTTGCAGTGATCGCAGCATAGTTCGTACAGAGGCAAACAGCAGTAAGTGTCTACTTGTGAAGGGACAGTTACTGTGGTTTGCCTTTGTACTGCAACATAGATGTATCATCTTCCTGACAGCAAGGCTCGGTCTGCCACCTCGGGAGCAGCGAGTCGTGCGTGGGAAGACGAGATGTGTGTACAATCAGCGAATGAAACAATCATTTGGTGAAACATACAGCCGCGATTACCATGATTACTGCGCAATGCAGGGTACCTGTGGTATAAAAATATTTATTACGATTTCCAGGATACATTTTACTTTCCCAGCAAACATGAGACCTTCAAACAATGTCGGTTTAATGTTGGGCCAGCGTCGTGTTTGCTGGGTACATGCGGGAGGCACCACACGTATATTATCAAGTAGATCTGTTCACATATCAGGAAAATAATGACAACAGCATGTCAAATAATGTGACAGCAGAACAAAACTGCTACCAAATCATATATGTTTGTACCGCATACAAATTCATGTCAGCGTGAAAGCAAGATATCCTGTTCTAGTTGATGGATTAAGGGTACGAGAAGTCTAGCGCATAAATTGTTCACAAATAGAAAAATTTAGATTAAACACAATAATATGCGTGACTACAATTACGATATAAAGTAACCGTCAAAGAAACCAGAAATTATGATGTTTTTTCTTTTGAAAACTGTAAAATTCACACCCACACCATAACATATCGGCCTGCTTGTTTTGTTGCTTTAGGACTTGAATGCTTCGTCAGCCCTGTGAAAAAGAAGGGCAAGAAGAAGGAGCACGGGAGTCACCACCACGCCGGCCACTGTGTGGCGCCCCACACAGCCGACCTGCAGATGGGCTACTTCGTCACCCCCACCCCCAGGGCCGGTACCACCGTCACCACGGGTGCTGCTATGGCAACCAGCAGCGACAGCACCACCAGCAGCAGACCCCACGGCCTCCTCTGAAGATCCGCAGCGGCCACAACACCAGGCTGTATAAAGGCGGCAGCTCACTAGGCATTTACTCCAAAGCACAACCTACACAAATGCAACAGGGGTCGTGTTCTGAGTCAAGTTATGAGCTGAGCTGCTAAGTCACTACACGGATTATGTTTACCCCTTTAACCGCCGGTGCCGCATATATTCGGGTTTTCAATTTTTATTGGCACAATAAGTACCTCCTTTTAAACAAGTTAAAGATAAAATGTGACATCAATCAGCAATATTTGAAAACAGTTGACCTCCATTTTGTCAAATCTGAATAATTTTCACTCACTTGAAGTTGTGGATCGCGTCAGCGAGACACAACTTCAAGTGGGTGAAAATTCAGATTGAATAATTTACCGGTTAACGGGTTAACTCTTTCATCGCTCGCTAAGCACGACTAGAATTCGTTTTCATTCCATTTTATCAGCCGATCCAATCGCTGGTATTGGGAAGGAAACGAGCGTTTAAAGGTGCTCTATCACCCCTCATATAGTATGAATAATTTTGTGATAAATAAATCAAAATTGCCACAAGATGGGGCACAAGTGTTTCCTTAAATGGGGTGATTGGCTATCATGTGACCCTCTCAGAGGGTCACATGATAGCCAATCACCTCATATAAGGACATAATTATTCATACCATATAAGGGGTGATAGATCACTTTTAAACATACAAATTTGCAAATGTGTAGTCTCAAATTGAACGAATATGAGTAATTTTCACAACTTCAAGTGTGTGAAAATTTAAATTGTGTAATTGGGCGCTTTAAATGTTAAGATGTGGCAGCTTAACTTTTAAGATCACATCAGAACACGGCCTGACGTCCAAAATATGTGCCCTGTGGTCCACCAGCGGATATATAACTTGCGGAGAATTCCAAACAAACAAAAAGTAATAATCAGTCGGGCAATAATATCATTCACCCCTCCAGATAATATTGGCACTGCCACCGCTGTGTCAAGACTTGCTGACACTGCCACCACAGTGGCAAGATTTTCTGACAGAGAGATGATGATGTAGAGACGCTGATTCCAGTCAAGGTTGGTTTAGGTTTAACGGTTATTTATTTATTTGTGAGGGTGACTAGCAAGTCATAGAGCCTGCTCCCTGACTTGTGGTTTTCGCTGCACATGATCTCATGTTATTAAATTGAATCGCTTATAATTATATTGTGCGTCAACTTGAGTATTATAAAAGGCACGCAAAACACGCGTTAACCATTACAGCGCGGGGATCGACTTTAGACATCATAATCTGATGTCTGTAGACGTCAGGTTCCCTTGAATCGGCCGGCCAGTAACGTTAGTTACTTTAGAACATAAAAATACAGTAATTTATAGTATCAGCTGCAGTATTCAGCCGTTGAAAGCAAAAAGGCTGTATCTGATTACTTTACAGGTAAGCAGATACTGCCCCAGCTGAGAAGTATCCTCGGCCACAATTTGGTGATTAAAATGTTCGGATTTGCAGATGGGAACCTTGAATGCCAAAATAACAGACTGCATCTTAATTCTATCAAACAGCGTTACCATATAATAGGCCTATTGTCACCAGATAAATTGTTATTTTACCATGTGGTCGAAAATACTTGATATTCCTATGACAGGAATAACGTTTTTAAAACGCCACAAATCGATTCTTTGCGTTTGAAAATGTAATGTTATATAAATGAGATGTTTTTGTTTACTAGAAGAGAGGATTCTCTTCTAGAAGCTCTATTCGAAAATTACAATTTTACGGTGGCCATTTTTAAAAACTGAAATTGCGGTGATTTGATCAAATGCCAAACTTTGTTTTCTGTTTTCGTACTCTTCGCCATACGCCTTTAAAAAAGTCTTGGGTTCAATAATCTATATAAATTATGAACGAATAAAATCATAGTGATCCCGACTGTAATTATGTCGCTTCAGCACTTCGTAGACTGAAAGCAATGATCATCTGTGAAGTATCTAGAAATATTATACTGGCAATGGTTATTTGCTCAATGACGGTGCAGCAGCAAAAACCGTTGACACAGCATTGTGTTGATCATCAAACGTCGTGCATGCCAGAGAAATTGTTACCATTTCACGTCGGTTGCAAACGTGCACAGCAATTAACCCTTTGACTTCCAGGCCGGGGTGCATGCCAGGATCCAGATATACTGGTGTAGGAGTTCTATTTTTCGTCATTTGAAGCTGGAATTGCTAACGCAATTTCCAGCTTCAAATGACGAAAAATACATAAATGTAGTATATATTTGACGAAAATTTGTGTCATTTTATGGTTACGTTCATTGACGAATGACGACGGAAATTTCCGTCATGTATGGTAGTGAAAAGGTTAAGCACAACCGTCTGCGTATAATGTTTCACTCGCACCCAATGAGTTTTACCTCACCTGAGAGTGCAGGCTATCATAGAGATACGAGTGAGGCAGGATGTATAAACACTGTACATAACGATGAAGACGTGTGTTACGTTGTTCAGGGGAAGTTGTTGCGAGCGAACACCCCCACCGAGCTGACTTGTGTACATAGCCCGCATGTTTGGAATTACTCAGTGTTGTCTAATGTAATGTTCTACGTAACGGACGTAACGGACGTGATTCTAATCTTAGCCAAACTCTCTCTCTGCCCCCTACAAGCACGGGATGTTCAGCAAATGTTGGCTTTTATAGATACATTCTATATGTCTCTGTGTTCTACATTGCTCTTCATTTTGTCATGAGCACATATTGTATACTGCTACTGACAAATCGTGACATGATAATATCAACATAATGCTGCTGAATGTGTTATGGACAGATTAGTTTTACTAGATATAATATACTGCTAAGCACATGCTCCTCTAATTACGGGAAGCTTTGATATCCACACGACCCCTGCTGAAGAATTTGAAAGCGTACTGAAATTGGATCTTATTATTATATGCTGATATTGGCCTTCTATTCTCATTGTATTGATGGCATAATATTTGCTGCAGGCTCACAGCCAAAAGTTAAGCTTGACATTGCTTGATCTTGTTTATTAAGTAGCTGATCAACGCATTTAAAATAACTAATTGCTTGCACTGTGGTAGTATCACGCCAATATCCGATATATAGTAACCTAGGAACGATCTAGCTGTTAACATGTTTTTGTGACATAATTCCGTATCTTACAATAGTTCCGTTCACTCGATTGTATATTAAACGTGTGTGATTCGCTACAGTATGACTCTTGAAGCTCTAAATTATTACATTTTCAGTCAACTAAAGTTGTCTCGCTACCGCGATCCACAACTTCAATTTTACTGAACTTTATTGGAATTGTGAATTTTGAGTCACAGCGTAGGCCTATGAGAAGTGCCATAACGTACTTGCAAATGCTTTAAAAATGATTATGCTTGTTCTGCTAGTATAACACACACAAAAACAGAAGATAGTCAACATCAGTGAGCTGGGATTTAAAACATTTTTTTTAAAGACCACTCCATACAAGTTTTGTGAATACCAGTATGCCACTTCAAAATAAAACTAGCGTGTACGAACGTTCGAAATATTTTAGTGAGTTTCTGACTTGATGTTATAAATTGAATAATTTATGTTAACGGTCTGTCCCATTTGTAAAGTGTGTAAATACATATTGTACACCGAGCAAACAAAAAACGTTTGTCTCGGCAAACACGAGGCGTTGAGCCAACGTTGTTTTAATGTTGGCCCGCCGTCTTCGACGTCGAACCAACATTAAAGCAACATTGGTTTATTGCCATGTGTTTGCTGGGACGTGTTTGCTGGGTGACTTTGATACCAGAGACATCCACTTCAGTATTAGCGGCCATTTAAATTCAGTGGTCAATCTAGTGGTCAAGTGAAGCTGTATCGGTGATGCGTGTTTGAATATACATATTACATAATTATTGTAACTATATAGCTGCATTTCAACCTGATGTGATTGTATATTATAATTAGCTAGATTTACTTGTTAGAATAAGTCTTGATGCCTGTGTAAAGTGTGGTTACTAAACCTTCGCCATACTGAAACTCGCCAAATCATTTTTATATTAATATTACCTATGTTATGTTTGATTAAAGTATATTATGACTTCTTTTGTGGACTGCATTAATACGGTAATAACTGCTCGGTCTTTTTGAATCATTTTCAAATCATTTCTGATTCTCCGATTTGCTATGAACACTGTTTCTTTTAGAAATACACATCTGCGAATGATGACAATCGCTGTAAATTTAACATTATAATTTAAGATAATGTGTGATAAAATTCCACGAAAAATACATCTTCAATTACACGTTTATATTTTGTTCAGTTGTTACCGACTGAGAAAGTAGAATTCAGAATTTATTCTAAGTGTTCAGTATTGCTGCCAAAATTCCAAACATAGGTGAATGAGTTTGTTGGGATCTGGAGAATTTTAATAAAAATACCATTATGTGAAATCGTGATGCTTGCATAAAAATTACTACATGAAGCTAAGATAGAGAGATGTATACACAGCAGGTGGTGTTTGAAATGATATTACTGGTCTGGTGATGTGTATCAGACAAATTGTGATGTCTCTTTTAATTAATAGGTCCTCGTCTTTCGCCAAGTTGAAATTTACAACAGTATAGAGAAAAAACATTCAGAGATTCAAATGTGAACATCTGGACAATCATTATGGAGATTTTCTATTTTTATTTAAAACGATATTTCAGATATTTCAGTATGACGAATGTTATTCCTCACCTGCCAGTCATTATGTGTGCCTGTCTAGAAGCGTATAGAGTATAAGATTCATTGTACAATGCCAGAAGTAGAATTCTGACATGCCAACTCAACAACAAATGTGTTCCAGCCTATGTACAGCGATGACTTCATTGTTTCTTATCAATTTTGTGAATAAAGATTTTAGAGTTAACTATCTGTTCAGATGTACTTTCATTCTCCACAGCAGTCACAACAGGCGCTGATTTATTTTTTAATTGTACCACGTAGGCCCCTACTTGTTATCATGGGTAGGCCCTATTGAGCGGTCTTTCATTTTTTGTCATAACTATACTGCAGCCACTAAAAATGTTGTTGAAATCACAAATAAGTAGGCCTACAATGATATTTCAAAATAATTATTTCTTGGAGATCTCAACTAAAAAGATTAGGTCACTTGAAGTTGTCTCACTGACGCTATTCATAACTTCAAGTGACTGAAAAATAACTTAAAATTTCAGTCTAGACATATTATACTATAGTGGCCGATGTTTAACCCTTTCGAGCCTGAATTTACCATTGTCATCTTTATCCACTACAAGCCGCGAATTGCTATCGCAATTTCCGACTTGTAGTGGATGAAGATGATTTTATGTGGTTTAAAAATTAAAGAAAATTGTCATGTATTGTGAACCAGTTGCATTGGAGTTTTCATTCTAAAACCCCTAGTTGTAGGAAAATTAAGTTTGTTTTCAGGGATGTAAAAAGATGCTTTAATGCATCGTGAAGGCATAAAGGGTTAATGTTCTTATACTAGTGGCCTATGTTTAAGCCATATTTTATTTTTAAAAACAGGTCTGCTCTGCCAAACCAGAAGGCAGTGACTGCTCTCTTAAAAAATTAAACAGCTTTGGTATTTCACGACAGAGGTGACAAACCAAATTAGATACAATTTACAAACCTTCCGAGTATTTAGTGTGCTTCAATACATGGAAAGAGTATAGATATGATTTCCAATCATAAAACTTGCCACTCGCCACTGGAACAGGCTACCCTCAGCAACCCCTGAGCTGACAAACATCAAATCTTTTAACCCTCCGCCGGTGCCGCATATATTCAGGTTTCATTTTTTATTAGCACATTAAAGCAGCCCCTTGGGATGACATCAATTTTCGTTTTTAGTTTTGTAATGAAGAAGTGTATCCCCAAGATCATGATTTTATTTTTTTCAGGATTTTTAGATTTTTAAAAATATTTTTTATCAACATTTCTATGAAATCGCTCAAAACCCAAACAAACTTTTTGTACACCTAAACACTTGCTAAAGGACTGTTAAATGTTCCTACAGCAATGGGCCACATGGTGATGCCGTCGGCCCAGCGTTGGGCAGACAATCAGTGTTGCAGGTGTATCACCTTATGTCCTGGCTATAATCCACCAATCAGACACCAATTAGCGGCGATTGCTTTGATCTCCTCGTCCAAGACGTGGGAATATGTGGTGTAAAGTTTTGTATATTGCTGACTTGTTTTGTTTACATGGCAATATACGACCTGGAAATTTAACTATTTCACTCTTTTTCGGTGTTTTAAATAGTTTCTTGACTTTTTTGTATTTTTAGTTAAGATCAGTAGGCTATATAGCTTCATATAGGTGAAATTTTCTAAATTGACAACATTGAAAATGTCTCATCCCAAGGGGTCCCTTTAAGTACCACATTTTAAATATGTTAAAGATAAAATGTGACATCAACCAGCAAGATTTAAAAAACAGTTGACCTCCATTTTGTCATATCTGAATAATTTTCACTCACTTGAAGTTGTGGATCGCGTCAGCGAGACACAACTTCAAGTGGGTGAAAATTCAAATTGAATAATTTGGCGGTTAAAGGGCTAGGAAAGATAGCACATACTTCATCGCCAACAACACAACATTTATATTAAATATGTTTGTTGTTGGCGATAAAATATGTTTCATGGAATTTACTGAGAATTGATTGATCTCGACTGACCACGCTCCGTCAACTATCTGCCTGCGTAGTCTTTTAAAGTTGTTTTTTATATTGCATGCATGAAAAACAGCGATGTTTAGGCCTAATGCAAACAAATATTGTCTATTGTCTAGCATAGTTTGCCCAATGCCATATATAGGGCTATTTTAGATATTAAAGTCAATGATGGTCTCAAATAGGCCATTTTCATCCTTCCATGAAATCGCACAGTTTGTTTTATAGTAGACCAAATGGTTTAGCTAATTGGCCCAGTTTTCCAGATATTAAGCAAATAATGGCCGATAGCCTATCATTTTGATCCAGTTGAAACTTTTCAGAGTGCATCTTTCCATAGTCTCACATGTTTTTCTATCGTGATCATAAATGGTCTGTCTAGCTATCTGGCACTGTTTTCCAGATATCAGCAATAAAGATACTTTGGCCGAGATGTAGGTCAAAGGTCATAACCTCCAAAAGGTAGTCTTAGCTGTTGACATGGCTCAACGTCAGAGACGAGCAGCATAGCAAAAGCTGTGGTTTTCTATGCTGGTTGTCAGTGTACTCTGGGGACCAATAATTTCATGAGGGTAGCGGCCATATTTGAATGATAAATACGCCTATAAAGACATGTGTTTAAATCCCCACTTTAAGGCATTATTCCAATGAGATGTGAATCTGTCATTGTAAAATAACATAAAAATAATTGATCAAACTGTGAATTAAAATTGTGAAAATTTGCTGGTGTAAGAAATCGTATCGAAAAATCAATTTGTAAGCATTGATTGCTGGGAAAAGATTAGTTGACAGTGCAAATTAGTTGAAAAGGTGAGATATATTTTTGTTCATTTCATCAACTTATTTTTCGCTGGTTCCAATTGAATAAACCACTTTCTCGTTGATTTGAAATAAATGTAATCCTTGATAGCAAACAACTCGTTAGTCTGGAGTCATATCGATTAAAACATAGTGATATAAATTATGAGATTATGCAACAGTCCTGAAACCACAGCAATTGACGACGTCCGTGTTTAATAATAATTTACGATGTACCCCAAAAGTAATGCAATTTCAATTGAAATATGTGTAGGCCTACTCTGATGAACATTCAACATGTCTGATGATCCCAGACAGGCAAAAATGTATGTTTTGTCAAATCAAGGGGCAAGTTTCAAAGGGTACAGTACAGGGTGCAATAAAAGTATTAGCATCATTTTCAAGTCGTAGCTTTTATGAAGATACTGAAATGACAATCAGACTTAAACCTTACATGCTTTCTGTAGATACTTTTGTAGAAAAATCCCCCATGTGGTACAAATCGTGTTATGCGTCATTCACCAGTCCAATTAACATAGATTATAAAAAAGAAAAAATATGATAAGAGATGAAGCACAAGATTGTTGTGAAACAAGTTTATCAAGTATATCCGGGTCTTCTTCGTTCCAAAAGATTGACTTATAGCTTGGATTTTGACTCGATTGAAATAAATAATCCCAGCCTGGACAGCAATCACAATGAAACATGGACAAAAAACAATAGTCATTACATTGGACCAAGCTTTGTACAATGAAGCAAAGGAACTTGTTTTGCTACAACTAGAAAAAATAACTAATGTTGTTGTTTGACTTGGCTCTTTTCAACTTGCAATGAACTTTCTTAGTATCATTGGTCACACTTTGCGCAGGACTTCTGGTCTCGTGGTTATATGCCTAGAAGCTGAAGTGTTCAGTGAATGTGTATCAGAGCGGCTTATGCATGGGAACAGCTGGAACCGTGGTGTTCGTGCTCATAAGCTGGTCGTTGAGGCTATGTGGGGAGTTTTATAGAAACAATTCCGAATCTTGCACAACACAGTGCAAAAGACAACTATTGAAAAAGTTGATTCGTCTTAGCCTTGGAGACGTGTTTCGGTAACAATAAATAAAATAGAAGTAAAGCGACAATGAAATCATATATTGCGCATTCAGATGAACTAATGAATGATTTACAGCAATATTTTGATAAACATTATAAGAAACCCCACATTCGCTTTCTGGAAACAGTACATTGATATGGTATGTATACATCAACTTTATTTCTATTTACTAGAGCTGGCAGAGCCGGTGATTGGATTTGCATTAGCTAACTTTTAAGGAAATGCTGTCCTTAATTATGTCGTATGATCATGTAAAGGTGGGGCGTTGTTTATTTACAGGATATGCTTCAATTAAAAAACACAGCTCCAGAAGGAAGTACATGCTGAATTTATTGCCGGATACTTTGTGGTAAAGGAAACTGCTGGATCATTTAACCAAATAGCAACAGCCCAGGCGCTTGAACATATTGATAAAAAGGTGAAAATCGCAGGTGGTCTTGTTGGAATAACGAAAGTTCCAAGTGCTATGCATTGGTGGATAATTGCATTCAGTGATCGCACACGGTTTTCAAATGATATTTCTAAAATGGCGGGAATGTCTTTCAATGAATCAGATATATACACATGCTGACTTAGGTGACAAACGGATCGCACGTGATGAAGCTGATGTGAAAAAACTTGTTCAACAAATTCAACTATTTAACCCATTTGGAAGAACTTGTGAAGAGCTAATATTATTTGTATTTCAACACATGATGTGGCGTCCAATGAAATCAATAACGTCATTTTATCACTTACAATGACTGGTTCAGAGCTTTTCACAAAATTTGTTTAAAGAATCATTCAGCTTCAAAACGCGCATGCCTGGTACGGTCAAGTGTAGGCCAACAGTAGCCTATTGAGTACACATTGACGGCATTAATATAGCCACTGAACTGATTACAAGATACTACTCAAACGAGACATTGATCCAATGCTGTTTTAATGATAGGCCAACGTCTGCGACGCTGGCACAACATTGAACCAACATTAGATAAATGTACAATGTTTGAGAGAAAGTCCTCCTGCCCAGCAAACGCAAGACATTTGTATGACATTTATGCAATGTCGGCCCAACGTCTTCGACGTTGGTCCAACATTGCATAAAGTCATACAAATGTTTTGTGTTTACTGGGTGACAATACAAACTTGGGGGTCAAGCAGTTTCCAAATCCCCCAGTAATACAGTCAGTTTGTTTGCAAGTAGGCGACCAAGTAGGGGCAAAAGACAAGGGCTTTGAATTATTAACTCATAGATGTCGCTCAAGTATATATAAACTTGCTGTGATTTGAGAACCTGCTCTTAATGAGGCTTTGGGTATGAAACGCATATTTAGTATTATTATGGAATAGGGCCTTGGCTTACCCACGGGCACTATTGCCTTCTGGGGGACCCTTGTCCCGCGAATTTTGACAGTTGACTACACATTTAAGTAGCGACTGCTTCCTGATTCGACAGGTATTATTCACGATCGGATCTCCCAAACAAATCCAAAACATTTGTTAATGTGACAAACGTACATGTTGCTACACCATCAGGGAAACGTAAAATTATTAAAGCTGACAGGAATCTATTCAGAAGACTTTTTAGTGCTGCCAGTAGTGAGAGAGAGATTGATTTAGGAAATGCATTACACCATGAACTATCACCCTTAGGTCTTGCGTCATTGAATCAAACACTACGACCCACCGACAAATCAGTAGGCATATTGAACCACTTGTATCTGACAAGCTAGCTAGGAATATTCTCCCACACACTGATCAAAAAACGTGTATATTCATCGATGGACTGACTGTCTGTTGTCCAATCAAGCCATTCGGCGCTGTCACATATTGGAATCTCGCAGAGTCATTTTGTTGTAGGCCCTAACATATTCAGCCACCGTACCTGCAAGGTTATCAAACTATAATTGACATTGTCTATGATGATTATAGATTACAGACTGTCAAATCAGGGACACGAGAACAACGAAATACAAGGCCTTGAAACTTGTCAACAGCATTGCAAAATATCAGCTACAGGTGTGTCAGAGAAGGTATATCTATGCTCTAAATTGCATTATCATGAAAATAAAATATGTATAGGCCGGTAGTATATATTTATATCTCATCCATCATTGGAATTTATATTATATGTTCAATTCCCATCATACATTTTGCTGATTTAACATACATTCTGAAGTAGGCCCACTGCACATAATAAAAAATGCTTGACAAAAAATCATTTTTACAGGACTACAATATAAAAATTATGTACATACAAGAGTAGATGTGTAATTATTATTTATTCTGGGTCTTTTAATAGGCCCCAGTTAGCCAGGAATTTTCACGAAGTCTTTATTCTTCAATCAATTTCAATTCTTCTGCCTTAAATAGGCCTAACAAAATCGTCACGGAATTGTAAAATATCAACTTTTAATGTTTCTTACTCAGCCGTGAAATCTACAGCAGCCCTAATCCATCATTATCATGTAACCGTAATGCACTTTTACTACACCCTCTTACGTAATGCAAATTACGAAAATCACAATACTAATAGTAGATCGACCCAAGGATAAAGACCCATGAAGGCTTTCTCAACTCACACGATCTTTGCTGCAATGTTACTGTAATGTTATCAGGCAAACGTCGAGTCAGGTGTTAGTTGGCTTTATCAAATGTAATGAAATGAAATGAATGGGGTTTTACGCCACATTTGTTCACATATAGGCTGAACTGGGCCAGAAGAACCTCCTGAGGATATGAATGAGGTGACACTGCCCTCCAGACACTTGATTCGAAATTGAGCCATGTTGGTCTGCGTCAAGCACGTTATCTCTCGGTCATGTAGGCTGCCCACAATATTCAATCTTTACAATTGAGCAGGGAGGAAACATTTTGTTCTTTGAAACTTGGAATGCCAAAGCAGGAGACGAATCTGCGATCTCTGACTTTCCAAGCAGGCACCAGGGCCCCCGCCTCTTTGGTATTGTTGTTACATATATACAAACACATTACCTGATTACTGATATCAAGATGATGTGCTATGTATTCTTGCTGGTATCTATAAGCTGATTAGCAAAACGGTTCGAATTATTGATTTTTATGACTTTGATGATGTACTATATTGGTTTAAATATATCTATATTTTTTCATATTTGTCGTTAAAACTCACGTATGTAGCACAGAAGCAATTGACAATGTAGGACTATTATAATGATGTGGTCATTCGTGCATATAATACAGCTGTTTTAGTTATTATGGGATGACAATGTTATATCATCAAGTGACGAGACAGACAGTTCAAGTGACAATAATTTATTATTTGACTAATTTAAAACATCAAAATATGATTTAACTTTAATGGTTGTCTTAAACTCAATATTATTTATGGCTGACATATTGGATACTTTATGCTTTGGTACAAGATAACGTCCAAAGAACTGTAATTTAAGCTTATAAGATACCCATGTTATGTTTCAGAGTGAAATAAAACCGAATGATATGTGTTTATTTCTGACTAAATGTTTCACATATATAATACATTGTTTTCAATGTGTTCACTAGGCCTATAGGGCACATACCGAGATAGTGGAAATAGTTTCACCCTTCCATCCGTCCACCCGGTGTCCGCCTTTTAGTCAGAAGGCCCGTTAGTCAGAAGGCCCATTAGTCAGAAGGCCCGTTAGTCAGAAGGCCCGTTAGTCAGAAAACCAGTAAGGATGATTAGTCAGAAGGCCCGATTGCCAGAAGGCCCGTTAGTCAAAAAATAAGTAATGATGACTGGTCAGAAGACCCGTTTGTCAGAAGGCCTGTTAGTCAGAAAGTCAGATAATTACCTCATCAAAATCATCTCATTTGTGAACAACCCTATGACCAATTATTTATCTTTAATTATTTACTTGTGCCAGTAACAATGTCTAGCACTTTCATAAGGGTTGCGTTATTAATAGGCCACTCATTATGTTTTTGAACTAATTTTGCTGACGTAATTCCCAGCTTCAAATGAATGAAAACTGCCCATAATAATTGGATCAAGTTGTTATTGCCAAGCTGTCTGTAAATAACAGTCAATTTTCTACATATAGGAACAAGATAGTATAATAATAATAATACATGTAATTGCATATCGTATGCAGCAATGTACACTCCATGTCTTTGAACAGGTTGGAACAATGTAGATATGAACAAGCAATACCATCAACATACTGCTTCAAACGCGAATAGGCCTACCTAAATTTTGAAACTTGCTGGGAAAAAATGGTCGAGATAACAAGATACTGCTAATAGATTATAATGAGATTCAAATTTTACGCTGGTCCTAATTAGCACGGTAATAATATATACTGCAATCACATTATATAATAGTTCTCCCGTGCTTAGGTGAACTTCACTTTCTCGAATTTAAAACAAGCATTACCACACAAAAGAGACGACAAATAATGCTAGTTATCAGAATATTTGGACAAATAACTTATTATTTATTCTGAGCAAAATGATACATTTATGAACGCTTGACATAAATTAAACAGATGGCTACAAACTCCAATTGAAAAATCTTGTGGGGTTTTCTTATGACACACTTTTCACACCTATTTCAGTAAAGTTATATATGTAAAAAAGCATAGTGCTAAAAAAACCAGTCATCAATAATGCTAGTTTTCAATATAAATGTACGAACTACGAACCATCGTGATTTTTTTTCAAGATCATATCCAGATCATATCGACTTATTAGGCCTACCAACTAATAGTCGAACGTATATACTAATGTTCCAGAGACGCAACATTTGATCTATATGGATTTTACTCTCAGTTGTGCAATTTGTTTGCGTATAATTTTTTCACAATTTAATTTTCATGGCTATTTTTTCTCTTTCAAACTATTTATTAAATTACCGATTTTTTTGAAAAACTCGTATGGACTCCGTCAGCTTTTTTCAAGTATCCTTGAGTAATTATTTTATGCACAACTCTCAATATTGCTTTATCAATAGCTGGACAACAAACGTTTCAATCAAAATAATATAGTCCATACCCCCTCTCCACATGCCCAGATATCAAATGCAGCGTCCCCTAGAATTGTTCAATGCCTAATGAACAAATTCTGACTAAAGGGCCTTCTGACAAAATAGCTTAACTGATTTTCTGACTATCGGGCCTTCTGACTAACGGGCCTTCTGACTAACGGGCCTTATGACTAATGGTCCTTCTGACCAACGGGCCTTTTGACTAAAGGGCCTTCTGACTAGCGGGCCTTCTGACTAAAAGGGTGTCACCGTCCACCCCAACCCCACATCATGACACATAATTAATTTCATCAACGGCTTGCACCTTTTTTAACATATTACAGTCACTTAATTTATCATTAATTTTGCAGAAATTGAATAAACTACTATCTTACCCCAATCTTTAAAGGGTTCTTAAGTAGGTTTTGTACAGGCTTTGGCATTTAAGTATTGTTTATTCTGACGCACTATATATCCAAGAATATCATGCCATTGAGATTTTTCATGCACAGATTATGCTAAATAAATCTGTAATTAGCACCAATAGGCTCTACCACCAACCACCTTGTCTGTGCCATTGTCTTTGTGCGTGTACTCGGTATGCTAATTAATAACTAATTTTGGCCCTAATTAAGGGGCTATATCATTAATTGGTACATGCTGAGGCACCTAAAATTGCCTTCTTGGGATCCTGACGGTCTGTTCTACACATGATATACTTCATACCTTTTGTACTCGCTGTGCTAAATAAAAGTTAGCTGAAAATGTCATGCTCAATCGGTTGTTGAAATATTTATAACACGATTTTTCTGGAAAAATGGCGAAAAAAATTGGGGGATCCATGGTTGCATCGTGTTATCCATGGTTGCATCATGTAGTAACGATTCGTGCTATAACGGTTAATTACGGACACTCTATTTACTTTATTCAAACACACATTTTAGCGCTGAAATGGTTTAACATTCAGCGTTTGCAAGTGGACCCTATCGACTTCCGTCATCAGTCACGTGTTGTGCCAACACCCTTTATGAGTGTTATTGGAGTTGATCACATAGCTTTAGTGCTACTAATTGTCTTCCTGGTGTCCTGTCGGATCTCTTCTTGGGGCAGTGTCATCACCTTCCTGAGTTGTTGCCGCTAGGCCTACACCTAATTTACTAACCCCCTAAACGGCTAAGCGCGACGGCGCTTTAATCTGTTTAATAGCCCTTTAAACATCAAGATTTCTAAATTACTTAGTCTTAAATTACAAATAAAATAAATACGAGTAGTTTTCTCTCAATTAACGTTGTGGGTCAAGGTAGTGAGACACAACTCTAAGTGTGTGAAAATTTAAATTATTTAATTCAGCGGTTTAAGGGTTAATATATTAGTCATCATCAACAAATTTTCTACAATATTTGCTGTACAAAATAAATTTGTAGGCCTATTAATATTTGTCATATATTTGTACATTTTTTGTTATTTTTTTGCTGTTCATTTTAATGACACATAGTCTTTAAAGTCTATATAGACATCTACACCAGGTTCAAGGTATAACCTTTGAAAATACATTGATAAATCGGATATAACAGGTGTGGCGAAGTTTTGGCGAGGTTACTTAATTAGCCCCCCTGTGGCAAGATTACCAAAGCTGTGGCGGCAACTCAACCTCCTGTGGCGAGGGTATCAAATCTGTGGCGAGATTTCCTGTGGCGAGGTTAACTTGTGGCGAGGTTACCTGCTACCATAACAAGAATAGGCCTACCCTAACAATGTTGCGAGATATTGGCAATGGTACTAAATCTGACATTCCACCGATTTATCAGGTGACAGTCCAATATTTCGTTAGAATCAGCAACATTTCAACTATATGGTTTTAGTAGCTCGTTTTCTGCCATACTTCATTTAAATTGTATTGGTAAGCAATAGGCCTGTATGTTTTGGATCATGGGATGGCGAACCTTGACTCTGTTCTAATAACGCTGGATACTAAATTAAATCTTGAAACTAATCCAGCGATACACAGCTCACAATTTGACAGTGTGGGCCGTAATGGGCATTTATGGGCGGCACCACCAAAAGTTAATACGCCATATAAATAATATTTTTCCTGCTTGGAAAATTAGGCGTCTTACATTGGGAACTGAGATTTAAAAAGATTTACTGGTAATGACTTGGTAGTTAATTCCACAGAAAATATATTATATATTTTTTATATGGTTAATTCAGCAGGCGATCTGTTATTATTTAGCCGGGGCCTAGAACTTGTCTTGAAAAATCTTATGGCCCACTCAAATTAACTTGTTGCGTCAAAAACATGCACAGATAAAATGATGTCGGGCCATTTTTTTTTATGGGAATCCGGCAAGTAGGCCTACTCTTTATAAGTAAGGCACTGCGTATCCAAACATGTAATTAAGTAGCTAAGCGTGTTCAATGCTCAAAATATGGTGCCGGCCAGAGCTCATTAGGACACAAAATCGTCATGCATTCACTCAAAATGCCTGGTTGTAAAACTATAATATGATGATATAGCCCAGGAACGTTAAATTAATGACAATTATATTTTAAAACAAGAGGCCTTGACGTTTGTCAACAGCATTGCAAAAAATCAGCTATAAATGTGTCAGGGAATGTATATCTATACTCTAAGATGCATTATCATGAAAAGATGTATATCCTTTATATCGATCATTGGCATTTATATTATTATGTTCGGTTCCCATAATACATTTTGCTGATTTTACACACGTTCTGAAGCACTGCACCTAATGAAATATGCTTGACAAAGAATCATTTCACAGGACTACAATGTTAATATTACAAAAGTGCAATTATTACTTCTTCTGGGACTTTTATAATGCCCCAGTTAGCCAGAAATTTTCACGAAATCTTTAATTTTCAATTTTAATTATTCTGTCTAAAATAGGCCTAACAAAGTTGTAAATTGTCAGCTTTTAATGTTTCTTACTCAGCCATGAAATATACAGTAGCCCTAATCCATCATTATCACACGTGGACGTAATGCACTTTCACTCCTCCCTCTTACGTAATGCCAATTATGGAAATCACAATACACACAGTAGACCTGAGGATAAAGACCCATGAAGGCTTTCTCAACTCACACGATCTTTGCTGAAATGTTGCTGTAATGTTGTCAGGCCAACGTTGAGTCAGGTGTTAGTTGGCTGTATCAAATGCTATGAAATGAAATAAATGGGGTTCTACACCACATTTGTACACATATAGGCTAAACTGGATAAGGAGAACCTCAGGATGGTGAAATGAATGAGGTGTTACTGCCCTCCAGACCAGGGTTGGGGTCAAGTACATCGGTACTTGTACTTACCTGTACTTAAGTACATTTTTTCGAGTGATTGCTTGTACTTTGTACTTGAGCTTCAAAAATGTACTTGTAATTGTACCCAAGTACATTACGAAGTACTTGGTACTTGAAGACAAGTACATTGCAAGTACATCCGTTTTGTTAAAAAAATATATTATAATTTACTTTTTCAGTTATTCAGTGCAATAATTTTGATAATGTAATTTTTTTAATAATTCAATTGTTGAAAGCAAAACAAATTTAGTTTATCTACATGTATCAATGTAAAGCGTTATCAAATGTTCTTGTTATCGGTGAGCTGTATATTGTCCCTTTGATCTTTCATTCATACTTATGGTGAGCCGACTAGATAGATGTACTGATAAAATTGTTAAAACAACACACAGGCGTAACAGCAATGGTTATCGTCCATCGTTGTCTAACACAGCCATGCACATGCCTGACCCGGCAAAAACAAGATATTAACTCAGTGTTGGTTTATTGTTGGGTCAGCGTTGCAGATGATGGCTAAATATTGAATCGACATTGGATTAACGTCTCGTGTCTGCTGTAGAAGGGGGGGGGGGCTTTTATTGTTTGCGCGATTACCTCCTATAAAACCCTATAATTGCGAGAGTCATCATGTTCACGTTTCGAAAAGTATTGTTCGATCAATATTGTAACATGAAAGCATTGCAATTATATTTTAATTGGTCTGGGAAATATAGTGTCGCCTGTTGTGCTTAAATGATTACAAGCACGCCGCATAATAAAAATAAAATTTTAATTGCAGATATCTTAAAGTTAGAAGGGTTAGAAGTGTCAAATTGACCAGGCGCCGGTGAGAGCCATTAACAGCTGCGCTAATCACGCCTTCATTAACACTTTCAGTGCGGCGAGCTATTTTCATGATTATATTCAAGTGTCAAACCACAATAAATACCCCTCAAGATCAAATAAATGGGCAATAATTCTGAAAATGTAAACGCTGAATTTTTCTTATCATTTGAATTTACGACACCAAACCATTTCAGCACTAAACACATTATTGATATTTTGATAATTTCATATCCTCTATTTTTTTTTAATGTTAAATAATATTATATTCTGCTGAATATTTGATGTGTTTAATTGAGTGGAAAATGTGGTTGCCCATGGTGTTTTTGTTGGCAAATCAAGAATTCTAACAAATTCTAATCATATTCCTCGTTTATAATAACTAGATAGATAGATAGATATTTATTTGACGACGGGAAGTCTATGCATTATTAAAAAAGAACAGTATAAAATATATAATTATGTACATGCCTATGTAAGTAGCAACAGGATTGATTCCATAAAATCAATGGTTCCATGAAAATTAATATGCATGATATGTAAGCTTAAAGCTGCATAACTGTTTTGCTTATTTTAATCAAAAGATCAATCCATGGAGAATGATGTTTTATTTTTTTATTTTACTGCTCCGGTTACTGAGTTATTAAGGATTTAAGTTTGTTGTTTTTTCATTTTGTTGCCCCACCAAAACAAAGACCTGATCACAGCCGAGTAAGACACATTGTCTGTATAACCAGGACATTATAAGTACCAAGTGGCAGATAACGGTCATCATTAAAAAAAGAGTGCAAGACTTTTAAAATTATTCTTATTTTTTAAGTGATCATAGATACATTTCACAGTACAAAGTGCATTGTCTCATGTCAGTTAGACATATATAGAAGTTATTACTTTGTGTGATATGAGTGATATCTGCATATAATGTCATGTTTAATTTCGGTACCGGTATAGAAAATGTCACTCAATTGAAAAAGAGGACCCTGTTTTAGTATGGTGCTTTTAAGTGTGGGCCAGCATCTGAGCCTTTGGCCCGCAATTAAGACGCTCTCCCCGACCGTGGGAAATTGCAGTCCGAATTACACCAAATTCAATGATCATGTAAATCATCTTTTTTGCGCAGTCTTTTATTTGATACCTCACGGGCATTTATAGTGGCAATGCTATGAGTAAATTCAAAGTGAATTTTGAATGACAAGAGAAACACGATCTACAGTGACTATGCTATTCGAAAATATCAGACTATTTTATTTAATTGTTAGTCATCACATACAGTTATATAAACAGCGAAATGCGGTAAATAAAATAATTGTAAAAAAGCAGCCTTTACGGTACCAGTAGCTGAGTTCCTAGCTAACAACAGATATTCAACCATTGATGGGTCAATGTTGTACCAGCGTCATGGAAGCTGGACCAACATTGAGCCATCAATGGGTCAGTGACTAGGGGCTGACCTACCCCCCAACTGGTGGTTTGTGTGAGCTTGGCATCGCAGCCAACAGGAGGCATTGGTCCGATGTCAAACTAATTCGGGGCCATCGTCTACGGCTCTGGCCCAGCGCTAGTCCAATGCGGCTCAACGTCTCGTGTTTGTTATTAAGGGGTTTGATGTTGGTCTAATGTAACATTATATTGGCCCACAATTAACCACTATCAATATTACGTACATATTGTACACAGACGGACCGAATTACCACACCATATAACTTGATGGTGTATCGCGTCGTGATCTAATCCAGCTACATTTACATCGATTTTGTCCATTTATAAAGCCTTTAAAAATATATGAATGATTGTGTTGAACATTTTAGGTTATTTCAGTCGAAATAAGCAAAACAGTCATGCAGCTTTAAAACCAAATAATATTATATACTAAAACAAGTACAGGGTAGTTAAAATATGGACCATAACAAATTAGAATACAATTAAACAGCATGACAGTTAATAACTATGACATTGAGAGGAAATAAATATTTTTTGTAACACATAGGTCATTATGTTTATTATCAACAGACATACCCTAGTTATTAAAAACACGGGACCGATTTTTACACCTCCCTGTACTGCACTCAGCGAGCACGAAACGTTGTCTTAGTTGTGGATCAACATCGAATTAATATGCATGATATGTAAGCTTAAAACCAAATAATATTATATACTAAAACAAGTACAGGGTAGTTAAAATATGCACCATAACAAATTAGAATACAATTAAACAGCATGACAGTTAATAACTATGACATTGAAAGGAAATAAATATTTTTTGTAACACATAGGTCATTATGTTTAATATCAACAGACATACCTTAGTTATTAAAAACACGGGACCGATTTTTACACCTCCCTGTACTGCACTCAGCGAACACGAAACGTTGTCTTAGTTGTGGATCAACATCATCGATGATTTCATAGCAATAAGCCAGCATTGGGCCATTGCGCCGTTCCCGCTATAGTCAACCCACAATAGACCATAGTAGTGATCCTCTTCAATACTGGGAAGTAAATATAAATGTTTTCCCCAATTTAAGCACACTGGCGTTAGAGTAGGCCTACCTGACTGTCTCAGCATCATCTGTTGCAGTCAAGAGACTTTTTAGTATCGCAGGCAAGGTAAATTGAGTCGGGCTTTAGGCCACCTTTGTGCACATATAGGCTTAACTGGGCCAGGAGAACATCCTGAGGATGGTGAGATGATTGAGATGACACTGTCCTCCAGACACAGGATTCGAAATTCGAGCCCTGGCGGTCTGAGACCGAGCACGCTACCTCTCGGTCACGGAGGCTCCCCACAATACTAACTTTCACACGTGGATAGGGAAGAAACAATTTTGTTTCTTTCAAACCGCCGAGACCGGGAACCGAACCCTGAACTCTGGCGTGAAAGGCAGCGGTGCTAACCACTACCCTAGGGCCCCCGCCCCGCAGGCAAGGTATATCAACCAGAGCGATGCCAAATGAGCGATTCAACGTCCGCGATCTCTGACTTTCCTAGCAGGCACCAGGACCGCCCCCCCCCGCCCTTCGGTATTGTTATTACATATATACAAACACATTACCCGTGGATTTAATATTGGTTCACCGTCAGGGCTGCCCAACATTTTTCATATTTTATTCTGCACAACATATTAAATGTGCATAATATATATTGGTCATGTCATTGCTATCCCTTACCTGTTATAACTGACAGGTATGTTTTTACTCTGGTGTTGCCTTAATAGTGTTCCCTGTTCCACTTTGATTTTAATTTATTGCAAAAATGAAAAATATATATTTTAAAGTTTTATAATCCACATGCACGGCTGGTCCTCGTCTTCATCATTGACGGTTGGCCAGTAATTGGTTGAAAACAATCAACGAATGGAAAAGTGTGAATTCAACTATGATGCTGTGTCATTAAAAATCACTATTGGCCCAGCTGCTTTATAGACACTTTATAGCCCTTCATATTATTACTTCGAGGCATGTTTTTAATATACATATATCCACTTCTAAAGTATGCATACTTTTAGGTGCATCCCAGCAAATACGATACGGCGAACAGTGGATCAACACTCAAAGGTTTCGAATTTCAGAAGTTTAGCCAGACCAAATATAGAGTTAACTCCAGCGGTATTGCCTCATTGTAGTAGTCAACGCGATGCGTACAAAACATAATCTCATAATATATTACACTGGCTATATACGCTATACTTTCCACAGAAGCTACATCGACTTAATGTTAGTTTAATGTTGGGCCAGCAATGCAGACGGTGGACTAACATTAAACCAGGGATAACTGGATATTTAGTTTATTGTTGTGCCGCCCTCTACATCGTTTACCCAGCATTAAAGGAACATCATTTATTAATAATATTACTATTTGTAAATTCAATTCAAAATAAAGTTATGGCTTTGGTACCACACATTTTAGTAACTTCTAATTAGATCCCTATTAGCGTGATATTTAGGCCTTGATTACAATGTGATGTTGAATATCAGCTTCCATCGATAGGGACCATAATACAAGAACATAAATTAGGCCTACTATTTGTGTTTTTAGCATAGACTTAGGTTAAAATCTACGTTCAGTTTAACTTGAATATAGCCCAAACATAGGGACGCAGACGGTTAATATATGGGAATATGGGGTAGTCCCTCGCGCCGGAGGTACCAGTATGTGATCGTTAGGGTCTCCAGTACAGGCTTGTAAGGGTGAACGAGAGAAACTGCCCAACATTCTCCATTATAACGTAAGCTTCTTCTCCCCGTCGAATCGACGGTTCTAAGTAATTCACAAAACTCTTCTTCCGCTTGTCATGTTTATTTGTCTAGACATTTGGTAACAGCAACGTACAACCCCGCGCACGACACGTCTAACTTGACTCAGAGTGAGCGACCGGCGGCACGTCCGCAGTCGCTGAGCGTAATATCTGAAGTGCGGGAAAAGTACCAAGGCCGCATGGGATTCGGCCCTCTGCAATTATCTTGCTGAAAAATGTATTTAAATTTTACATATTTTACACAATGTTGCCAGGCCTGGCGCATTCATTTACAATTTTAAAACATTATTAATACGGTACATGCGGTTGGGCCCGCCATAGATGTCATTAGGTGCCACTATGGCGTGGACCATCTGCACGAACCGGGCAGGAGTCTGGATTTTTCGTCCGACTCTAGTTTTTCACACCGTTGTGTCTGTCGAAATTGTGTCGCGATTAGCGATATTCGAACGATTGCTTTTATTCGAGTCGATTACGGCGTCAGCAGCACCCGGGGTTTTACCACGTAGATGTAAAGGTATGCGGGAATACGTTCGCAATCCACCGCTGTTCCCGTTAGCGCGGGATACGGCGGGGGCTTGCGAATGCGGCGCTATATAAGTATTGTCTTTGTTAGACAATTTGACTTTAGCATCTAGTTGCTGCGGGACCGTGGCCAATTTGCTACTGCTTCTGACTGCCGTCGACTTTGTCGTTTCAACACTCGTCC
Organism: Flabesymbios commensalis; assembly: GCA_964017125.1. Classification (NCBI taxonomy): domain Eukaryota; kingdom Metazoa; phylum Annelida; class Polychaeta; order Terebellida; family Flabelligeridae; genus Flabesymbios; species Flabesymbios commensalis. The sequence continues at coordinate 43,190,652 of OZ024917.1, forward strand.
TGTTGGACGTCTGAGTGTCTGCACTACCAGGTCTAGGTGGACCCTGTGGATTCCTACTAGAGATCCTGGTAGTCTTCGAGCTCTGTTGTTTGTTTGGCGTAGTACGCTGTATGTTCGTACCTGTCTTGCCTTTCATTAGGATTTTCATGACTCTGCCACTCCTCGCGACGACCTTATATGGTCCGTCGTAAGGAGCGGTCAGAAGCGGCGCAATTGCGATTCAGCGCAAGAATACATTTGTGCATGTAGCTATTTCCTTGTATTGGAAAATGTTATGTTGTTGTGTGTCACGTGGCGGACATAGACGGAGACGCGACATGGCCACGCATAGCTTGTCTGAATAGTTCTCCAAATCAGTGTTAGCGTCGACAGTGTACTGTTTCGTAAACTCTCCTGGGAGTCTAAGTGTTGTCCCGTATATCATCTCGGCAGCCAACCTGCCTAGTCTCTCTTTAACTGCGGAACGAACTCCTAAAAGTACAGCGGGTAACGTAATAGTTCACGGGTTCGTTGACTCGTGCGCAATAATGGCGGCTTTCAATTGACGGTGGAAACTTTCGACCATGCCGTTCGACTGGGGGTGATAACTCGTGGTACGATTCCGTATAATTCCGAATTGATGGCTTAAATTATCCCACAATTTGGACTCGAATTGAGCGCCCCTATCTGTGGTGATAGTGGCTGGGGTACCATAACGTGCTATCCACCCGCTGAAGAAAGCATCGGCGACCGTTTCGGCCCGAATATCTACAATAGGTATGGCTTCCGGCCAACGTGTAAAACGATCGACGCAAGTCAGTAGATATCTAAAGCCATTAGCATAGGGCATAGGATAAAGGTCCTACTATATCGATGTGGACATGATCAAATCGCTCGGTAGGTTCAGTGAACTTTCCGTAAACTGGTGTGTTGTGACGTGAAACTTTGGCAGTCTGACAACCCTTACAGGTACGACACCATCTAGCAATGTCAATATTCATGCCATGCCAGACAAATCGGGTATTAATCAAAGGTTTTGTAGCTCTATGAGATGGGTGGCCTAAACCGTGTAAGCTTGAAAAAACTTTTCGGCGAAATTTTGCGGTAAGGTACGGCCGGTTGTGTCCCGTGGACACATCACACCAGATCAATTGATTATCGAATGATTTGAGTAGTTTGAAATTCATAGTGGATGTAGTCGAGTGTCTCAATCTCGTGAATTTCGCGTCTTTAGCTTGGTCGATACTTAACTCCTTATAGTTTATCACTGGTCCATCATTTATCGCGGACACTGATGGTCGTGACAGCGCATCGGCGACGAAATTTGTCTAGCCTTTTACATATCTAATATCGGTTGTGAATTCAGCGATGAAAGCTAAATGTCGTGATTGTCGTAGGGACGCGCGTTCAGTCACGGATGACATTACAAATGTCAACGGTTTATGATCGGTATTAACGAAAAAATTTCGTCCTTCTAAATTATGTCTAAAATGTTTAATTGTGGCATATACCGCCAAAAGCTCACGATCGAACGCGCTGTAACGTGTCTCTGCTGGGTTCAGCTTCTTGCTGAAAAACGAAAGTGGCTGCCACATACCATTCAAATACTGCTGCAACACGCCACCAACGGCGACATCACTAGCGTCGCACGTGATGTTTATCTGAGCCGTAGGATCTGGGTGTACCAGAAGAGTAGCGTTTGCCAATATTTGTTTTGACTCAGAAAATGCTGACTCTGCATTTTTATCCCACTTCAAGTCGAAACAAAATCAAGTCCGCGTGTAACGTGGTCTATAAAACGCTGAAACGTTTGACCGGAATTTCGTAGAACAAACGGTGTTCTAGTAAAATTAAATAAACCAAAAGGTGTAGTAACGGCAGTCTTATGTACATCAGACGGTTCCACCGGGATTTGGTAATAAGCTCTGACCAAATTGATCTTTGAAAAAATCTTCGAGCCGGCTAAACGCTGCGTGAAATCTTGGATATGTGGAATCGGATAACGGTCGGGTACAGTCTGTGCGTTTAAACTGCGGTAGTCCCCACATGGTCTCCAATCGCCATTTTTCTTTGGTACCATGTGAAGCGCTGAGGACCACTCACTGTCGCTAGGTTCAATGACCCCTAATTTTATCATTTCATCGAACTCACGTTTTGCGGTAACAAGCTTATCGGGTGCCAATCGTCGTGGGCGCGCAAGCACTGGGTGTCCTTTGGTGACTATTTTATGCGTTATACCGTGTTTAACGGTCTCACCCTTTGTCGTAGGGCGAGTCAGTTCCGGGAACTGACCGAGAAATTTAGTATACTCATTCTGAACAGTGTCTACTCTGTTCAACGACAGTGGTGTAATCGATGACAGTGAAGCGGCAATAGCTAGACCTGTTCTCATGTCTCGAAGACATCGGCTTCTCAAATCTACAAGTAAATTATAGTGAATTAAAAAATCAGCCCCGATTATGGGTTGCTTCACATCCGCTACTATAAACGTCCATGGATATTCGCACTTTAAGCCGACATCGACGACGCGTTTACAGTTTCCGTATGTATTTATAGTAGTGTTATTCGCTGCCATCAGGGGTAGACTATCTGCGTCCGAAATCCCGTTAGCGCAAGATATCGGCAAAACACTGACAGCTGCGCCTGTGTTAATCAAGTACTTACATTTATGTCTTTTGTCTGCGACATACAATAACTTAGAGTGAAATAACTTGGGAGAATTAGCTTCCGCGAAGTCATGCCGCGTCTCAGTTATACCGCCAGATGCAAAAGTCGCTACCTTGCTCTGGCTTAACAGTTTAAAGAAAATGCGCAGGGGCTCCTGCACGTGCGTGCCTTATCACCGAAAGTCTGGTGAAAATAGCAGACAGGTGCATTAGCCGTATCTATTGCTTTAGCGGCGTTATTTCGCTGTACATTCGGCGGCGGAACGAAAGGGCGAGCGTTTTGCTGTACATTGTTGTAATTACCAGGTTGGTTAGGAACAAACCCTGTGGCCTGTACATTGGAAGTAAATGCAGGCGTAGGAGTATAATTGTTATTTACACCTCCACGTCCTTTATTTCTCTTCTTCTCGGATGTAGTCGCGGTTTCTAACTTTTTGAGTCTCTTTGACAAGTCCTCAAGCAAGCCAACTAACATAGTGGTTTCGTCTACCTTTATTTCCGCAACCCCCGGCTTACTCTCTTCTACGTCTCCTTCAGAGGCCAGTGCCCGGTCGGCCAACACGGCCAAACTTTCTAGTGTGGCACTGTCTGGTTGAGTTGCCAAATGAGCTCTGATTGAAGCGGGCATCTGCCGGATGAACACTTGGCGTATGACTGCCTTCCCAACAACTGCTTTCGTTCCAAAGCCTGCTGTCTTTTGTAGACGCAGTAGGAAGCGTGAGGGAATGTCTGTACCCATCCTTTCACCTGAGATTACTTTATTAACCCTTTCGGGTGTAGTCAAACCACGTCGCTCTATCAAAATCGCTTTCAGGCTTTCATATTTATGGGATCTGAAAGGCTGAAGTAGAACGTCCCTCACGTCTGATGCGACCTCGCCCGAAAGTGCTGCGCAGGTTAAACTATATCTCTCGTCATCGTCGTGGATCTGATGAAGATCGAACTGAGTTTCTATCTGGTTAAACCAGTGTTCTACATCCGTAGCATAAAACGTAGCTATTTTAAACTTAGGCAAGCTCGTTGAACGTCTCTGAGGCTGCCTTCTTAGTGGTGAAGGGCTTTTTGATGAATCGCTCCTAGAGTGATCTCTCGTTCGTCTAGATCGAGCAATTGGAGCGAAATCTTCTTTAAGACGTTGATACTCTTCATCTGCCTCTCAGAATCGAACCTCATTGTCCTCGCTATCCTGATAATAGTTATCTTTGCGTCGAGCACCGGCACCTTCTAGGGGCGTAGACATGAAGCCTTCACTATCGTGTTGTGTCGACATTGTGAAATGTTTTTTGAAATTATTTAACTATTGAAGCATTTGAGATAGCAGGCCTATTGGCTTTATGCCTATCTCAAACGTGTTTAAAATGGTATGTCGTATTAACACATACCAACTATTTTTGACGTGCCGTGCGCGGATTAGTTGTACGTTGCCGTCTAGACCAGATGAAAAAATGTCTGTATATGTTGAATCTTAGAAATGTAGACTGTAGAAAGTGTTCATGCTATGTCGCATGTTGCGAGAAACAGGGGTTGCTGAGATAGTTGAAAATGCGTCGCTGAGATTGCACATACTTTCTTTGCACTAGTTCACACACGTATATATTTATTTAGTGAAAACTGTAGGTCGAGATTGCACATTAATGTTTTCACTTATTCACACACATACATAATGGTTTAGTGAAAACTGTAGGTCGAAATTGTACATAAAAATGCCAGATATATTTATGACATGCTATGCTAAGCTATGGTAATAGTATATTGTAAATCGACCTGGGTGAAAAAAAAAAAAAATTCACACAAGTCGAAAAACACATGCAAATATTGGCAATGTTTCGCGATAGCGCAACTGTCAAATCGAATATTCCTGTATTTATATAAATTTTATTCTTCAGAAATCAACTATCATGAGAAAATTTCGTTCTCAAACTGATAGGCTAAATGTGACTGCGAATAAAAACAGCTACATTTATTTTATAAAAATATTTTAAAACTTGACTGACAGTAGTCTATGCGGATTGATGATATAGTATATCATTTCGCTGAAAAATGATTTCTGTGATGAACATTCCACTTTTTTTTTTATTATGGCACGTTCATCACTGAGTCATTCTTAATAACGTCCGAATCAATCGCTCGCTTCGTTTCATTGACTGACGTATAAATCGGCTGTCGTCGTAGCGGTTGCGTTTATTTCGTCTGTGGTGGGTGTGTGTATGGTGTATTATCGGGTACTGCTAACATGTGTGGCCTGCAGCTTGTTGCTGCGTGCCTGTGTCAGCATGCGTGTAACGATGTGTACATATAAAAGTGAACAGCAGCCGCGTCTCGCCTCACATTAGCATATTCATTACCTACTCCGTGCCCAAATAAGGCGCTAAAAGTAGGCTAGAGCAACGTCAAACACCAGAGGGCGTTTCGACGAGAAAAAATTATACTATGACTTTATTAAAATCTCGCACAACTAGTGCTATAATTTTTTTTCCGAAACTGCTTATTTATGTTTCCTCTCTTTCAACAGTTTTGAAAAAGAAAATTTATAAATAATCAAAAAAAAAATTATTTAAAACTAGGCCGTGTATAATTTTGAACACGTGAATAGTCTGCTCCACCAAATCAAAATGGCGGCCTTATTTATGCTAATGTGATGAGGCGACACAGGTCCACTATTAAAATGCATGCCGGTTATGGCGGGACACGTGTTTGCCCACGGCGGGCGATCAGCTAATCAGGGGGAACAAGCATCCAATATGGCGCTCACTTACCAAATACATTTACAACAATCAGCATTCTCTGAATTAACATATTGTAATAATAATAAAATATTGACCTACGGTCCTGGGAATATATTTAACAGACCAAATAGGACCGTTTATTGACATTCATTAGGGAAACAATTTTATTTGGCCCTAATCCTAATAAAGGTTACCAGAGTCGAAGCGATATTTTATAAAAAATTTGTCGATTTTTACTGAAAAATCGAAAAAAAGACGAGGCTTTGTCTATGGACTTTAAAATCGAGTCACCCAATTATGGCAATCAACGATAAAAATGAGTTCTCGAAAACACCCACTTCCTATTCGCCTACAGTGGCATTAATAGGATGAAAGCATTTTAAAAACTCTTACTATAAAAATATGATAGACTAAGTCTATGCGAAATTTTTTTAGGATTCTTCTAGAGAAGCCGACATGGTCGCCATCTTGAAAAAGCGCCAAACACGTGAAATTTCGTCCAAAAATAAGAAAATTACGCCGTTTTAGACGTAAAAAACGTGCTTCTCCTCTGATAACTCTTTCTGTCTAGTTTAAAGCTGGCATATTAAAATGACCTACAGCTTTCACGTACCTTGATGAAAAAAATGCTATTGATTTTTTTCAAAAAATCCCTTAAAATTTAATTAAAACTATCCTTGAAAACTGCAGTTTTCAATTTGCGTCTTGGTGAAAATACTGTTGCGTTTTCTATCAGTCGTCACCAGTATGGGAATATGGGGTAGTCCCTCGCGCCGGAGGTACCAGTATGTGATCGTTAGGGTCTCCAGTACAGGCTTGTAAGAGTGAACGAGAGAAACTGCCCAACATTCTCCATTATAACGTAAACTTCTTCTCCCCGTCGAATCGACGGTTCTAAGTAATTCACAAAACTCTTCTTCCGCTTGTCATGTTTTTTTGTCTAGACATTTGGTAACAGCAACGTACAACCCCGCGCACGACACGTCTAACTTGACTCAGAGTGAGCGACCGGCGGCACGTCCGCAGTCGCTGAGCGTAATATCTGAAGTGCGGGAAAAGTACCAAGGCCGCATGGGATTCGGCCCTCTGCGCCCGGCACCAAAGTACCAAAGCGAGGCAGTCGTACGCAGTATCACGCATCCGGGAGGCTGGGGATAACTGCCACATTAAAATAACGAAGTAGCGATCCTACAAATATAAATAGTTAAAATTATATGTATGAGATTGGTACTATTACATATTCAGTGCCCGATTTATAAATTGGAAAAAGGGGGCCAAGGGGCCCATGATATTTTTCGAAGAGGGGGGGGCATTGGCCTCAGACGATGGGGCATGTGACCCATTATTATTTCAAAAGGGGAGCATTTTCCCAACAACAAATAAAACACTTAAGGGTCATTCATATCACCTCATATTCCATATTAAACGTTCATCAGGTGTTCATGCTGATAGAAATATCAAAGATTCATATTGGCGGTTATGCTATTATTAAAACCGGAAGAAGAAAAAATGGTTTAACATTCAGCGTTTGCAGGTAGGCCCAATCGACTTCACGTCACCACGCACTCACATGAGGTAATATCACCTGTGTCAATCAATTGCGTCAACAATATCGAGTGTTATTGGAGTCGATCACATAACTTGAGTGCTACTTATTGTCTTCCTCGGGTGCTGTCGGATCTCTTTTTGGGGCAGTGTCATCAACTTCCTCTGTTGTTGCCGCTAGGCCTACACCTATTCACCTTAAACCGCTAAGCGCGACTGTAGTGGCTTTAATCCGTTTTATTAGCCATTTAAACAGCAAGATTTTTAAATTGCTTAGTCTTAAATTACAAATTATGCAAATACGAGTTGTTTTCTCTCACTTAAAGTTGTGGGTCAAGGTAGTGAGACACAACTCCAAGTGTGTGAAAATTTAAATTATTTAATTCAGCGGTTTAAGGGTTAATATATTATTATTATTAGTCACAATCAACAAATTTTCTACAATATTTGCTGTACAAAATAAATTTGTAGGCCTATTATTATTCGTTATGTATTGGTCCTTTTTTTTAGAATTTTGTTTGCTTTTGATTTTAATGGCACATATAGTCTAAGTCTATATAGACATCTACACCACGTTCTAGGTAGAGATTTCCCTTTGAAAATACATTGATAAATGCGGATACAACAGGTGTGGCGAAGTTGTGGCAAGGTTACTTAGCCCCATGTGGTTACCAAAGCTGTGGCGAGGTTACTCAGCTTTCTGTGGCGAGGTTACCAAATCTGTGGCGAGATTACCTGTGGCGAGGTTACTTTTTGGCGAGGTTACAGTCAGCTAGTTACAGGTGACAGTCCAATATTTGGTTGGAATCAGCAACATTTCAACTACATTTTGGTTTCAGTAGCTTGTTTTCTGCCATATTTCATTTAAATTGTATTGGTAAACATATACGCCTATGTTTTAGATCATGGGATGCCAAACCTTGACTCTGTTCTAACAACGCTGAATACTAATACTGAAACTAATACAGAGATACACAGCTCACAATTTGACAGTGTGCGCCGTAATGGGCATTTATTGGCGACACTACCATGTAAAAAATAAGAAATACGGGAATTTAGTCTCTATATCTAGCCTAACTGGTAAATGCACAGCACAAAAATTAAAAAAACTTTTGCAGTTCTATTCTATGGACATGTTTACATTATATGGTCATATTTTTTTTTATAATTTTAGCCTGAGCCAGTCCCTTTAATTCAGCAGGCATGGCCTTATCTTCAAAAATCCTATGGCCCACTAAAATTAACTTGTTGCGTCAAAAACAAAGATATTGCTCAAAGTGTGGCGCAGCGATAGAATGATGTTGGGCCAGTTTTATTTTTTGTGGGAATCCCACAAAAAACTTTTTATAAAACTCTTTATAAGTCAGGCATTGGGTAGGCCTATTCTTTACATCAGGCGCCAGAAACACCAGATAACACGATACATCGGCCCAATGCTGATGTAATGCTGGGCCACTGTCTGCGACGCTTGGCCAATATTATTCCAATCAAAACCCTTTACAGCCTAATCACTATATTTGATCATGAACATATATTTTATCTGAACACTTCTTAAAGACGAAAGTAGGCCTACCTAACCTAGGGACCCCAAACGTTATATTGGACATATTCACAAGGACTGGTGTACAGAAATGTCAACTGTTTCTCACACACAGCACCCCTATTTCCCCTAAATGGAACACAAACTCAGGCAAAATAAACTTAATAAATAAAAATGTATAGTTCACCATACTTTGTCCCCTTTTCATGTCAGATGGTCGTAATGAAAGGGTTAACTTACCACATGATCGGGCATTGCAATAAATTACATTATTCGGTCATTTTTCACACCAGAAGTGTATAAATTATATCAATGTGCAGTGCCTTTTACCGCCGAGTCCAAAAATCTAATTTAAATAATACAAAATTCGCAGTTTTTGGAGATAAATATCTTAGCCAAGACCTAATTGTTATATTGCGTAACAGAACACGGTTGTGTCAAGTAAGGCAAAGAGGGGTGGGGGAAGGTGGCTAGCCCTCCCGCGACAGACTGCTGGCATTCATGAACACCTACCCAGCTATCACGAAGCATTGACCCAATGTTGTTTTAATAATGTTCCAACGTCGAAGACGGCGGGCCAGCATTAGAACAACATTGGGTCAATGCCTTGTGTCTGCTGGGTTGCGGTCACAGCTGATCAGCAAACTCGAGTCATTGACACAACATTGGGCCGGCATTAACCCAGCATTGGCATACCAGTATATAGGCCTTAACAAGATAAACGTTCACCCAAAGCTAGCTTACTGCTGGCCCATCGTCTACGACCATGGCTCAGCTGTAAAACAGCATTGGCTAAAGGTCTCATTTTTGCAGGGAACACCGGCAACTCAATACCCTGACAAAATATTGGTTCAATGTTGGAAGAGTGTCATAGATGATGGCACAACATTTAACCAACATTGGGTCAGTGCAAGCCAAAAGGAGGCAGTGACATCAGCGGAAAGGAAGTATATACTTGATTTACAAGTGAACAAATACGGCCTTTTGGCAGCGCTATGGCAGGAAGAGACGGGACGCCAGTTAACAAGCAGTAAATGCCTAGTATACCAGGGAGCAGATATTGCCTTCTGACATTGCACAGACAGAACAGATAGTAGCGGAAGTTAACGACAGACGTTTGTGTGGAAAACCAGCTTAAAAGTTTGTCGAGTCGACAAACTAAAAATGTAGGGCCTATATTTCACCATACTTTGTCCCTTTTTCATGACAGATGGTCGTAATGAAAGGGTAAACTTAACTACATGAATGGGCATTGCAATAAAAGTTGTTATTCGGTCATATTTCAGGCCAGAAGTGTATAAATTATATCAATTCCCATTGCCTCCAATCGCTAAGTCCAAAAATCTATTTATAATAATACGAAATTTTACATTTTTGGAGATAAATATCTTAGCCAAGGCCTAATTGCTATATTGCCTAAGATAACACAGGTGACTGCAGCATAGAGAGAGGTAGAAAAGCGGGGGGGGGGGCTAGCACCACGCGACAGAGTGACACCGCGAGAACACTTATCACAACAAATACGAAACACTGACCGAATGTTGTTCTATTATTGGCCCGACATCTTCGACGTCGGCACGACATAAAAACAACATTGGGTCAATGCCTCGAGTTAACTGGGTTTGGTCACAGCCAATCAGCAAGCTCCAGACGCTGACACAATGTTAGCCTAATGGTGGCCCGCCGTTTACAACACTGGGCCAGCATTATCCCAGCATTGGTCCACCAATATATAGGCCTAAACGCGATAAACATACATCCAATGCTAGCTTAATGCTGGCCCATTGTCTACGGCAATGGCTCAGCAGTTAAACAGCATTGGCTAAACGTCTCGTTTTTTGCAGAGTCACCGGCAACTCGATACACTGACACAATGTTGGAACAGTGTCATAAATGATGGCACAACATTATCCCAACATTGGATCATGTTGACTGCCTAGAACCAGCATGACATAGAACGCTCACAGCAAAACCAAGTATTTGCTTATTTCACACGTGTGCAGATACTGTCTTTTGGCAGCGCTATGGCAGGAAAAGCCAGTTAAAAAGCAGTAAATAACTAGTTTACCAGGGAGCCGATAATGCCTTTTGACTTTGCACAGGCAGAGCAGATGTTAAACGGAAGTTAACGACAGACCTCTGAAAGTCAGACTAAAAACTTATAAACGTAAAATAAGACGGATTATTGATAGCTGTAAAATCCTATTACCACCTGTTTGGCAATCATTTATATATCTTAATGATGACAAGAAAAATCTTAGACATTCCCTGCGTGATCAGATAAACATGAAAACCCACATTAATGAGCAGTTCGAATTAATTGTGTCTGCCTGTGATTATCAAACTGGATGCAATGAAATAATTGTTATATTGTATATCACACGCCTGATTATTTTGATTTTATCACTAGAATTAACGCTAAAAACGACTTCGGGATCAAAGGGTCAATTCACTGTAATAAAAGTAATATTTTTTTAGAGAAAAACACCTATCGGCTACCTTCATTTTAGTAGTAAAAGTATATGTTTAAGGTGATTATTGATCATTGTATTCATTTTCTAAATATTTTTCAGATTGCACCCCTCAGCCGCGCGATGACCTTAGGCTTCACTAAATCGGTCATAACTTGGTAGTGCACACCTTAAAATCTTTACATCCGGCTGTTTCTCATCTGATAGCCCCTCTATAACATTATATAGGTTTAAGGTAGGCCCCTATATATACATTCTGATGAGAACGGGACCGAAAAATAAGTCACTTTTTCACAATTGATTCCTAGACTAAATGTCAATGATTAGCATACAGACTCTGTATCGCACACAGTGTCTGTCATTACAGACTACCAAAAGGCACATCTACATCGGGAAAGAAATCCTACCATGGGTTTCAGAGATATTATCAGGAAACGAAAATGTGGACAGCCTGGCAGCCATAATAACCCCACCCCCAGCTTCGTTTGGGCGGAGAATAAAAACTAAAAAACTCAGGTCATAGCATTATTTTAATTGTTGGCTTTGAAAAGAGTAGAATCTAGAGATAGGCCCTATTATCATGATATTGGTACGTCATTTTGTGAGAACATTTAACCCTTTATGCCCTGACTATGCATCATTTTACATCTCTAAATAATGACTCAATTTACTAAAACTTCACCAGTCAGACTAGATATCTAAGAGACGAAATTCCCGATTTCTAATTATTGCAAACTATGTCAAAAATAAGAAATACAGGAATTTCGTCTCTATATCTAGCCTAACTGGTCAGTGCGCAGCACAAAAGTTAAAAAACTTTTGCATTTCTAGTCTATGGATATGTTTACATCATATGGTCATATTATTAAGCTAAAATAAAATCACCGATTTTTTGATGATTTTAGACCTGGACATGTCCCTTTAATGGCCAAGTCTACACCAGCGTGATCACTATAAGGCACTGTCTGCGACGATTGCTCAACATTAAAAATATTAAATCGGCATCGGATCAACATCTCGTGTTTGCTAGGAAGCAAGGTAGCCCTACACATACACACCCTATAATGATATAAATCCATTTACCAGACACCTAGTTGGAGTGGGTTGTGTTTATCTTGGGTATGGAAATTATGTGGCATGCGATAAACATAAAAGAAAATCAGTAAAAAATATTAGAATTTAAAAAGCACACACTCTTTTGAGATATAATTTATTAAACAGCAAGATTTGGAACTAAACTGTTTGTTTAGAGTTAAATATACATTGCGCCTATATACAATTATATAAACATCTCAAGTGATTGATAACTGTGATTAATCTTTTAAATAATCTCAAACAGAGTTATACAGAATTATACTGTACATAACCCCAGAACAGAGTAGGCCCTACAAATGTTAAGGTTACTATTTCGTCGAATCAATAGCGAAATATCAGGAGAAAAACCCCTCAAATTAAAATGTCATAAACAGTATATCAAATAAAATGTCATAGATTTGCAATAGATTTGAATCTACAAGATATCAACGCACATTCACTGATAGTGATACATCTGGGCCAAACGGTCTTCACAATACATTCAAAATAATAAAAAAAACATAAACAAGTGTGATTATATAGATACGATTATTTTCACCACAGCATGATTTCTGGAGTACAGTTTTTGATTCACTTTAGAGTCAAATGTTGAAGTTGAGTTATAGCAATAGAGGAATTATCCCGACTTGATCATTATACATTACACACCAATTGCGAGGGCTGCTGGGAGAAACCTAGATCTAGTCAGAGAAGAAATAAAGCCCAGTTTAAATGGTAATGCGACACATTTAAATATCTCTCACTTTTGATCTAAGATTAAAGATGATGTAAATCTCTCTAAAACTTAATATATTCATGATCAGAAACGTGACAACTTTACAAAAACACCAGAGAAAGACAGAATTCTGTGCAATATTTTGTGTGCGAAGGAATTAAAAATAGGGTGCAGACAAAATTCTGAACCATCTCTGAAGTTCAGCCACCAGACGTAACCCAGCAGACGTGAGAAGCTAATCCAATGTTAGTTTATTGTTAGGCTAATGTCGTAGACTGTGGCCCGGCATTCAACCTACATTGGGTCAACCTCTTGTGTTTGCTGCGTTGCAGCAGGATAATTCTTCTAACAGAATCACTGAATATGAGGATAAAGTAACTGCATTTTCCACCTTCTTGTCCTGTATTAATTATATAGGTTTAACCCTGAGCTAAGCATGACAATAATTGTTTCTAATCTGTCTTATTAGCAGGTTAAATCATAGTTACAGGGAATGAAATGAGTGCTTAACCATTAAAACTCGCAAATGTTTGGTCTTGAATTGAACAAATATGAAAAATGTTCATTCAATTCAAGTTGGATTGCGCCATTATAGAGAAATAAAATTTAAGTAGGTGAGAATTCAAATAAGATAACTTAGCGGGTAATATAAAGGCATAACGCTTACAGCGCGGGGATCGACTTTAGTCGTCAGAATCTGACGTCTACAGACTTCAGATTCTAAAGTCGATCCCCGCACTGAAAGAGAAAAAATATTTCTAATGGCTGTAGACCCATAACACAGGTATTCAAATGAATCAGAAAGAGCTGAATAAGACATTTATGATGATATCAAATTGGTTTTTATAAAAAAGCAGCGCTTTAAGGGTTAAAGCAAGTTTCAAACCAAACCAAAATTCCAACTTCAAACAGATAAAAAATATTAACTGGGAGCTCAGCAGGACAAGGGTAAAGTTGCTTGAGCATCAAAGTAGTGACACAACTCCATTTGGATGCACAAAAAATTGCTGAATTCAAGGCCTCTTTTTTTAAGATAGATATTCAATTATTCATGAAGTTGATGTATGCGTTAAAATTGCTGAGATCAGTAGATTTTATTGGATTTGAAATCCAAATATTGCCAGAAGAAAAGTATCAGACAGTATTTTTTAATAAAAGATTGCAATTATCATAGTTTTCAATAAAACTCTTCTTTATAAATAGGACATCCCTAAGTATAAATAAGATATATTTATATAGACAATCTAACATTTGTACAACACATGTTTTTGGTTGCTGCTGCTCACTCAGTGTTAAAAAGTCACACGTACTGTGTGTATACATGGCAAACAATTCTGTCATCAAATCAAAAGAGAATAATATACAATAGGATAAAAATATGCCATATATAAGTAATCTATCCCCACAGAAAGGTATACCATAGAATATATATGATTTTATTGTAGATTTTGTGTTTTCAATATCATACTTCAGCATCAATACCCAGATACCCTAACATAGAAATGCAGCTCAGTTTTGTTATTTCTAGGCCTACTGACACCATAATTTGTTTTAAAATGTCACACTATGTCACACTAGGACCCGCTGAAGCTTATAAAATACAGAGATTGCATGTTCCGCTACATTGAGTGGCACATGTTCAAGGGGGGTCGTTTGTTGGTCAATAGCTATGATAAAATCACCCATCTGAGAAATGTTGTGAAAAATGTAAACCTTATCCCTTTAATCATGTTAACCACCAAAATATTTAATTTGAATTTTCACCCACTTGAGTTTGTGTCTGTCTGAAGCGATCCACAATTTCAAGTCGGTGAGAATTATTGAGATTTGACGAAATATTGCTGATTGGTGTCCCATTTAATCTCTATAACATGTTCAAATCTCTCAAACTAAGGCAACCTCAAATCAAGGGGCTAATGTGATACAGTACTTGCTAAAAAATGCTAAATTAATTTTCTAGCCAAGTGTAATTTACCATAGATAGAATGGTAAAATACAAAACTTCACCAACGTAGTAGAAAATAGTTTTTTTGCAATTTCTGAGTGAGAACACAATTTATTGCCTTGGAAAGCTTTTAAAAAATATACATGTGGTATTTATCACAAAAAAAACAAATACATTATATTTTCCACTCAATTGTATTAAATTTACACTGTAAAGAATGATATAATAAATAAAGAGCCCTAATCAAATGTACTGAAAATTAATGAATGAAATGGAAAATACCAACACCAATTATTTTATTGTTATATTTTCAGCAAATTGATATTGTACAGTAGATCAAGCAGCAGAATTCAATTTAATCCGATGATGATTATGACATGTTGGCGGCTGAGGGACAGTTTATCTTGAACATTATTTTAAGCTGGAAATATTGTTATGCCAACATCTTATTTCATTTTATTTTCATTCTAATAATAAATTTCAAACAAAAGATTTATCAGGGTGAATGTGATCTATCAACCCTCTGAGTGCAGGTTTTAACGCTTAGTCCTTTTCAAATATTTATTGACCTTTAAATATTGTTTTCAATTTTTACCAAGCAAAATTAAAGAGTTGATGATTAAGTCAGTAAAATATTATAAAATAAATTGTAATTATTTATGTAATTCTTGTTCATATCAGCTGCATAATAGTAATACATAACTTATCTGGAAGCTTAGAGCACAGAGGGTTTAAAATAATAATATTAATGGTTTCAACAGCTGCAAATATATGCCACCCTTCATCTTTAGAAACAAGAAAAAAAATCAAATCAAACAGCTGACATCATCATAATTCAATATCAGAACAATGATCAATGAAAATGCATTGTGGTGGTGGTGACTTGCACAGATATCCAAAGTCAGGATAAAACTGGATAGAGCTTAGAAACGGATATATCCACATGAAAATAAAAGATGATTAATTGATGGGTCTCCATGACCGGCCAGTTCATTTGAAACGTCATCATGGCTATCATGCACCATAAACACTCTCATCACTATAGGCTATATACAGGAAGAAGTCTTCTTCATGATGCTCCTGAAAATAAACAGAAAAGTAATTATGGACTTTTGTACGAGGATGGCCCTTAAATTTGCAAGTTTGCCGGAATCGCTAATAACAAATATTACCATGCCTGCACATTTTTGGCAGTATCGGTCTAGAGGAATAGCACTATTTCGAGCCCTGCCAATTCATCTTTCATATGTTTAAAAGCCCTAATATTTAACCTTTCAGTGCAGGGACCGTCTTTATACGTCTGTAGACGGCAGATTTTGACGTATGAAGATGGTCTGAAAAATTAAAATATTATGAATCGTCGTAGACCCATAACATAGGTACGATATTCAAATCAATCGGAATTGTCGTAGACCCATAACATAGGTACTGTATTCAAATCAATCGGAAATAGATAGCCAAGACATTTATGATGATTTAAAATTGAAAAAAAAACTGTGTCTACATGATTTATACAAAAATAATTCGGCGCTTTAAGGGTAAATATGTTATTAAACGTAATTTTAAAACAAAAAAGTCTTGATTGGTGCTGGAAGGCTGGTTTAGGGTAAACCTCGACTCACCTGGTAAAGAGCACCCATTGTTGCACTGGTTGGTGGTATCACATTGTTTACAAAGAAGAACAGGGCATCTTCAGGACGCAAATGAATCCTTTTACGGATTAAAAAGTAGAACTGTCCAACAGTTAAATCTGAAGGCACTAAGTACTTTTTCTTGTCTAAATCTCCAACACGAGCCTTCGGGGCCTTCTCTACAATCACCTGAAACATTATACATCTTTTTATACATTTTTTTTTAAGTAGTCTAGATGATTAAGAAAAATATGGTATTACTAAAAAGCCTTTCAGCTTGCGACTGTCTTAATAGGCTACATCTGATGTCTGTACACATCAGATTCTGGCGTATAAAGTCAATGAAAGAATTAAAATATTTATAATGGCTGTAGACCCATGACATATATAGGTACCAGTATTCAAATTAAGCGAAAAAAGCTAACTAACTTACTACATGCTAAGACATTTAAATGATAATTTCAAATTGAAAAAAACTCCCTAGAGCCTAGCCTTTGTTTTGTAATTCATGTAATTGCATTTCAATTTTCAGTAGGCCCAGCCAATGTAAAGTAGACCTACATGTAGGCCTACTTGTAAGTTGTAGCCCAGACCTAGTATAAAATTTTCTATTGAACATTGTAGGTCAGTACGGCAGCTAAGGCCTAATAGTTTGGGCTAGGCCAGATTGATGATTGACTACAGCCAGTACAGGTCTTGGATTACTCTAATGAGCTTCCGTACGAAAGTATGCTGGACCTTCGCAACAAGCTTTTAAACCATACATATTTGCTGTTTATATGGCTAACCATAGCATGCTATTCGTATGTTTGTATGACAACTGAATGACGGTATTCTTTGGTAATACGTATGCAGCCTTCGAAATAAGGCCCTTCCGGTTGTCTGAGACAACCAAAATATGTGGCGGACAATCAATAGTTACCATGAGACCAGCTTTTGTGAAGGATATTTTCACATTACATTATTATTTAAAGACATTTAAAAGTCAAGTGACTGTCATGGTTGAAAATTTTGATTACAGTGGTGAGCTTCCACTTGTTGGTTAACTAATGTTTTCAGAAAGTTGTGGAAGCAGGCTGAGTCATTGCTATATATTACTTGCGGACAATCTCAAATTTCAGCGGACAACTTGAAAATCTGACCTGATTGTCCGATGGACAACCTCATTTTTACCCCTTATTTCGAACGCTGGTATGATTAACTGTTAATCATACGTATTAACAAAGAATACCGTCCTTTAGTTGTCATACAAAGGTACGAATAGCATGCTATGGTTAGCCACATAGCATGCTATTTCTGAATCTGAATCTTAATCTGAAAGTTACGTGGCAGGAGCACATTGTGTGCTATCGCGCCACGGGGAGAGGTTTGCATGGGTAGTTAAAAGATAAAAATTAGTCCGACTTCTTCAATCTAGCCTTGAAGGCTGTGAAGGTCGGCGCCAATTTTACATCAGATGGTAGTTTATTCCAATCTGGTATAGTTCTAATGAAGAAGGAATTTGCGAACGGTCTCTATTTGGTTTGAATGGTTCTGAAATTTTGTGTGCTGCCCCTTGTTCTATTGTCAGGTCTACACAGCATATCAATCGAGAGGGCTACCTCTCTATTAATTGCTTTGTAGAGCATGCAAAGCCTAGCTGTTTTACGGCGTTCTTGCAAGCTATCCCAACCTAGGCTGTCAATCAGTTGGGTCGAGGTGAGTCCACATTCCCTCCTGTAATTATTGGTGACAAAGCGTGCCGCCCTGCGCTGGATCTTTTCGAGGCGATCGATTTCCTCTGCAGGAACGGGTCCCAGACAACAGATGCATATTCCAGGCCAGATCGAACCAATGTCAGTTCCTTAAGGCGTGATGGCGAGCCCTTGAGGTTTCTTTGTATGAAACCAAGCATTCGACTGCCCTTTTTGGTGATTTTCCCCACATGAGCGTCAAATGTCAGATCTTCAGAAAGTGTGACGCCCAGATATGGGTTTGTACCAACATATTGCAAAATATGGTCATTCAGGGTGTAGAAAAAAGGGATTCCCCCCTTTTCGGTGGAAATTATATAGCACTTTTTGGCATTGAATTTCATACCCCATTCCTCAGCCCAATTTTCAAGTAATTTGAGATCTTTCTGTAGCTGCAAGGAGTCATTTAAAGTTTGAATTTCATTGTACAAAAGGCAGTCATCAGCAAACAGGCGACATTGTGATTTAACAAGGTCGGGCAGGTCATTGATAAAAACCAAGAACAGTATTGGACCCAAGACTGATCCCTGAGGCACCCCTGAGTCTACAGAAATTGTATCTGAACTATAACCATCAATCACGACCTTTTGGTTTCTATTGTTAAGGAAAGATGAAATCCATTTATGGATGTTTCCTCTTATACCATAATGATCTAGTTTAGACATCAGTCTGCGATGAGAGACCATGTCGAATGCCTTGGAGAAATCCAGGATAGCTATATCCATACGGTTCCCCACATCGGCAGATGCCAACAGATCATTCACGGTAGTAATCAACTGGGTTTCGCAAGAGTGACCCTTTCTAAAACCATGCTGCTTGTCTGAAATTATTTTTTTGTCATCAAAATGCCTTAACATGTGTCTTACCAATATATGCTCCATGAGCTTACAACAAACACATGTCAAGGAGACCGGTCGATAGTTTGAGGCCAGGCCCCTATCACCCGTTTTAAAAATTGGGCTAACGTTGGCAGAGAGCCAATCGTCCGGTACATTTCCAGTTTGCAAAGATTGGGTGAAGAGAGCTGCAAGAACAGAAGCAGACTCTTTCGCTGTCTGTTTTAGAAATATATTGGGGATCTGGTCGGGCCCACTAGCTTTGTTGATATTGAGCGTGGATAGTTGTTTTTCAACACCCTTAGTTGTAATTTTCAGGTCACCAATTGTAGGGGCAGACGTATCACCCAATTTTGGTACAGGAATTTTGTGGTCTTCTTTGACAAATACAGATTGAAATTGTCTGTTTAGAAGGTTTGCCTTTTGGGTAGGGTCACTATGTAGTTTACCTTCCGCCTTGATAGGGGCCACCCCATTATTGTCATTCCTCAAGGACTTAATGTATGACCAAAATGGTTTTGTATTATTGTTTTCTAAAGCATCAGATAATTTACTATTTACGTGATGTCGATGTGATCTCTTCAAGTGGTGATTTGTGGATTTTTTGACATTCCGGTATTTCTGCCAATCATTTGTGTTACCGGTGAGTTTTGCTCTGTTATATAATTTTTGCTTAAGTCTAACCAAAGATTTAGCCTTTTTATCAAACCAAGGTAAATTGTGCCTGGTAGATAGCTGTTTAGATGGTACATATTTTGATAACATTGCCTGAACATGATTTTTAAATAAAGTCCAATTTGTATTGACTGATCTTAGTGTGTGGTTTTTCAGATAATCAAAGCTAAATTTTGCTGTGTCCTTTTGGATCTGATCCCAGTTTGCCTTAGAAAAAATGTTAATCTTTCTAGGTTTAGGTCTTGAATAGATAGGACTGATGTCAGTGTCAATCACTGCCATGCCTTCATGATCTGACATGCCTGGGACCACTGCTACACTCTTTACTAGAGAAGGGTTGGTGGTAAGATATATATCTAGGGCTCTACCCCGACGTGTAGCTTGTTGCTGGACATTTGTTAGTGAACAATTATTTGCAAGATCTAGAAGCTTTTGATTAGGAGCACGGTCGTAAGCATCTGGTTTTACTGTGCTAGAGTCCCAATCAACATCACCACAGTTAAAATCCCCAGCAATTACTACATTTTGTCCTGGTTGAGTGATTTTTTCAATGGAATTTTCGAGGTCGCACAATGGGTTCACACCACTACTAGGTGGTCGGTAAAAACTACATATATGGAGTGGCTTCTCACCTGGAAGCTCAACTCTCGCCCAGACCTGCTCAGAGGCTGTGTCAATGTCGACTTTGTTGACAACATAGCCATCTCTAATTGCCATCAGGACCCCCCCTCCGTGTGACGTTCTGTCCTTGCGGTATGTGTTTGCAACGTATTGTGGAGGTAGGACTTCAGATGTGAAAATGTTGTTTGTAATTTTAGTCTCACAGCCAATAATCACATCAGGCTGAAGATATTCACAGGCTGATTGCATTGTCGCTTTTTTGTCCCTGAGTCCGTTTATGTTTACTACTAGGGTTCTCCAGTTTTACTTTTTAGGAGGAGCCGAGGACAAAGATTTACTTTGCGTCGGAGTACCGGTACCACTATTGGTTGAACTTTTTCTTGAATCTGATAAATTATTAGGTGTACTGAAATTTTCAGGAGTGAATACAGAGTCCACAGATGCTATGCTTGAATTTAAAGGTGCAAGTGAGTTGTGAAGTTCAAGGTTATATGATTGAAATAGGGATGATTCTGAATTTGTGAAATTACATCTGTTACATATCCAGGATACATTTGAATCCTGTATGTTTTCAAAAGAACTAGTGTTTAAAGATAAACAAGTTTTGTGGAACCACACCTCGCAATTGTCACAACACACACCCGCCTGTCCCCAGGTGACTCCAGACTCACAATAAGCACATGGATAAATGGATGTATCCCTCACTGTAATTTCTTTGGTTTTGGTTATGCCCCTAGGGCCAGGATTAGCGTGTATATCCCCACTTAGAAGTAGGGCTAACATAACAAGGAGTCGTTTACGACTGACATACTTGCTGTTTGGCTTTATAATTGCAAAATTGTTTTTCACACTGGTGAAAATACTCAGTAGTTGTTTCGTCTGGACCACATCCTTCAGATCGGTATCAAAGATGGATAATTTTGTAGGATGAGTCATTTCAGTGTCATTGACAACCTGTGGGTCATGGAAAATGTGATCACTTTTATGTTTAAAAGGAGTATGCAGAAACAGATTTGAAAAAATGAGTACTATGATACCAAGCATGGCCACAAAGCCAAAATTGTGTGATGAGGTCATGGTTAGTTACCTTTTTTTTTGTACTTTTTGCAACTGTTTGTCACAGGCCTTGGACTCAAAACAGCGGCGTAGGCCAGTATTTGGTGCAAGGAGGTGGAAAGTGCAGACACAACAGGATTACAATTTACATCATTAGGTTAGATTTACAGAGATGGATGAATCTTCGCCCCAGGGTCGACTCTGGGTTCGGGTATACACAACACGGAGATGGACCTGTTAGCAAAAGAATAGCTTGTTAGCTGAAGTCAAAAACATGACTTGTTATGGTTGGTATTTGACAGACTACGCTATACTGTCCTGACTGGCCTATGCCGATGCCATGGCATATAAGAATTTATTAATTTTAAAAGAAACAAAAGACTCCTCTTGAAGATATATTAAGTGAGTCTTTTAGGTAAAAAATATAGCCCAAGTATTCTAGGCCTTTACAATACTACAATTTGCATAAAAACATTCAGAAAATATCATACAGGAATTGAACGAGTTCAAGTCTAGCTGACCGTTTGACTGATGACAGGTGGTCTGTTTACTTTCTGGTCAACAAACAAAATGGCAGACATGCCGCGAGAACGGCAGATTAAAAGTCACAAATAAAACATATTTAGTAGTACAAAAAACTGTCGAGCCCTGCATGTGTTCATGCTCGACTACCTTACCGACCAGTTTGGGCAGTTATTAAGGTAATTAAAAAAGGATATCTTTCAAAAAAGGCCTATATCGTGGTGATCGAAGCAGGAATCTTTGAAAAGCGTCCGACGACCACGCATGCGCTCTCTCTCTTTGTACGTTTGTACATCTGAATGACTGTATTATTTGGTAATACATATGCAGGAAATTTTGATTAGCAATTTTCTTATCTAAGTTGTCATTAATAGTACTTGCTGACATCATTGATGAATAAATATTTTGCTAATCAATTACAAATTTGATTAGCAAATGGACAGATACTGAACAAATTTTTCCCTGGTATGATAAAACAGCAAATATGTACGGTTAGGACTTCACGTACGGATAGACACTCCCAATTATATAATAAACAATAGATCTAGCATTATTCCATTAATTTTATAATAGGCTAGCCTATGCCCTGCCCCTGGGGTCTGGCTAGCCTTTTAAGTTTCACTTTTAGGCTTTGAAGTAACTCTAAACATAGGCTAGATTGTAATGTAAGTTGTTGTCAGTGATCCCTAACAAAGTTAGGGCCTAGACCTAGCCTAGGCAGTTACCTACTACATAATATTTGGAATTTGTGGTAGGTCTAATTGGAAGGGGTAACAAAGAGGAAGACAAGAAATTCTGTATTAACAAATGGGAAAGTATGGAGAAAAATAATGAAAAGTATGAAGTATTTGGAGAATGAAAAGATTATATAATAACTGGGAACTATAAGTAGCCTATAATACTATTAGAAGGGTGTGCTCCTCTTTTTAGTGATAGAGTTGAGCTTCTGTAGGCTGTATAAACACAGTGATAACCGTCAATAAGCTGAAAAGCTGGTTTGATTTGATTCGATTCAAACTCAACCAGCTTTTCAGCTTATTGACGGGTATCACTGACACTCACTGTGGTAATACAGGAGCTCAACTCAAGTAAAAAGAGAAGCACACCCTTCAATTACGGTAGGTATGAAAAGCGAGGGAGACCTATAAAGCGAGAGAGGATCAATAAGAGGCTTCGTATGGCAGTGTAATGCATGTATATGATATATTTATCGATGTCACAATAAAATATATGCTTGTATTGTTCGTATACAATTATTATTTTATATTTTTTTATTTGGGAGACAATACGTAGGTCCAGTCTTGTGATCGAAAGAGACTTTGCTTCGTTTGAAAGTCTCTTTCGCTTTGACAGGTGGCTGTGAGTGGCACCTGGTGTGTACCCGGTAATCACTTAGCCGCTCTCGTTCCTGCTAATACACGAACATAAAAGATGTGGTCTATACGTTATTAGTACCACTGGCTCATCTACACGAATCGTTAGTAATCAGCCAAAATACTATAACAATACCTTGTAGCGATCAAGATTACAATATAAACTGGGTTGATCGGGATTTGTATGTCATTCAGATATATATACATCAAAGCTCTCTGTGTAGATCTATATATAAGAGTCGGTCTAGGTGAAATGCAAGTGAAAAGAAAACTGCCTGAACCACAATTAACTTAACAGTAGATAAAACACCACCTGAAACGCAATTAACAACAACAGTAGATAAAAAACAGTCCAAAATGCAATTGACGACAACAGTAGATAAAACACCTCCAAAATGCAATTGACGACAACAGTGGGTAGAACACCAGCTGCATTTCACACCTCCGTTGGTGATCAACTGATAAGCCTAATCCCCCCAGGCGAGACCAATTAACCGTCTTCATGCTAAAGACCACTTTCACATACATATTTAATAAATGTCACGCTAATAAAATTTAACAAAATGCATATTGGATAGATATTTTTGGTTAATTTATTATCCGATAGATAGGTAGCTAATAGGTATACCGCGTTGCCTACGTACACGAGTAGGCCTACCGCGATTGAAAGAAACATTCATAGTAGAACGATAACATAAACTTTTACATTTATTCAGGATTCCGATACAATGAAGGATATATTTTATTCTTCAAATTCATAAACCGATCATATTTAAGAGAACTATCAATTACTAAAAACCCTTTTAATAATCTCGATACATTTGTAAGTAACAGGTATAGACTATATCTACAGTACTAAAACTTAATATAAATGATAGCCTACATAGGCCTTATTGTATAGTGTAATTAATTAATTAATTGGGCCAATAACTTCAGATAATTACTGGCCCTCAGCCTTGTCTTTCAAGTCCTTAGTCTACACTGTATTAAAGGGGTGTGATTTTTTCATTGGCCCCCAGGGCAGTATCTCAGGCAATTTACTGGCCCTTAGTGATTTTTACTGGCCTCTGGCCAACGGGCCAGTGTTAGTGTCGATCCCTGCCACTTGTCATCACTGAGATCACGACAGCTTCTTGCATTCGCCGGTTAATGTGTGATATATGTAGGCCTACGTGACACTCAAGGCGTTTTGATGTCATCACTCAGATCACGACAGCTTGAGTCAGCCATGGATTAATATAACTAAAGAACAGAGAGATCCCCATCTACTTAAATTTCTCAAAACACAGAAAGCCTGACAACATTGTTCAAGTGACGCTGCATTAATGATTCTACGCTCCACCGCCAATGGTACCAAGCCTGGCCAAAAGAAGTTTTTTTACTAAAATAATATACCAATAATATACCATGCTGCTAAAGCTATCCTGATTGCTTCAGTACTGTACCCTGGTACTTGTCCCTTGTGACAACCCGTTCTATTCACCAGATGGCCCCACTGTTTGGCCGACTGGGCAATCTGACAAAATGGCGGCCGGTCGCCAGCGATCTTATAATTGTCTCCCTCGTTGTTGTTACCGTTCATTTTCTCAACTGTTTTAAACATTTTAGCCGGTTTCGATACAGTTATATGTATATTATGATGCTTATAACATATATTTGTATATTTAGTGATAAATTGCCATCTCATATACAGACATTCGGCCTCTTATTGATCCTCTCTCGCTTTATAGGTCTCCCTCGCTATTCATACCGACCCTTCAATTATAGTTCCCATTTATATAATCTTGTCATTTTCAATTTTTCTTTTTCCCATTTTTTTTAAATAGAGTCCACTTCATTCATAGTCTACTTCTCAATATTTTCCCCCATATTTTCCCATTTTCCCTTGTGTTTACAGACTTTCTCGTCTTCCTCTTTGTTACCCCTTCCAATGACAATGTGACATATAATATTCCAAATATACTATATAGGCCTAGATATATTGTATTTTTCAAATTGTTTGCAATTTGAGTTTAAATCTAATCAAATCAAGTGACCAAGAAAGACTGGAACAGGAGTAGAACCCAGGCCCAGACTCCAGTCCAGCCCAGGCCCAGGGCCAGGCATTCATGATAATCAATGAAAATTCATGTCATACTCACGGGTACTCTATCTGGGTATTTCTTTCTAATTTTCTCTCCCTCGCTTCTCCTTTTTTCAAAAGGGTGTTCTTCTTTATATTCCCACCTCATGGCTATCTCTGTAAAAATAAATGTCTCAATAAAATGGGCTGGATATTATGTCAATCTTCTATGCCTGGCCAATTCCTCCAAAACTGATCACTGCTGATCAGCTTTGTTTACGTGACCTCTTGTCCTCTGTAACCATCCGACAACAAAATAGTTCAACAATTAACAAAGTGGAATATCAAAATGGTTTCATATATTTGTTGTAGTAGTAAAACCAAACTAATCTAGTGTTATTTCGAACTAAATAAACACTATTCAATCAGATGTTATACTTACTTGATATAATCTATTAACTTTTGGCACAGAGGAAGACGATGTTGACGTCTGCGTACGTATCTCAATGTTGATCACGTGAAGGACTGTAATAACATGACGTCATGCATAATGATAATTTTAACTCTGCTGTGTTTCCATTATTGAATGTTGTCCATGTTATAGAACATTTTTTCGTTTTCATGATAGACCATATTTTTAGGCCTGATAGCCTATGCCGCTATATGACACCATGCATGTTAGAGAGGGTATCTGCATGGCAAGTCTGCAGTCCAGAGGATCTGGGTGAGCACAGGGGAGTCAGAGATTAGAAACAATAGGTTCATACTGCGTGTTGACAATCAAGTGACATGTTGGCCAGTGTTAGGCTATGTTAGACGGGGCACCTGTCTGACACTTCGTTTCCAAACGGGGCGCTGATGTTGTTTATAACTCCAGAAATTGAAACAAAATGGCCGCCGTTTATACCGTTCATATCAGCTCGATTCAAATTTTCAATTGGTTATAGTTTCCTAACGTGACCTTTAAAACTTAAAAGTGGCAGACAGACACTTTTTCGGGGTCACAATTTGATTGTACACCACCAGACAGTCAGATGAGGGTGGGCAAACATCAAACTGGTGCCTTTCGTGTTTTTTTTCAATAGGCAGCTGGTCAGCTTGGCTATGACCATGGGCCAGTTTCACCAACTTTAATTGGACTTAAGTCAGTAGGCTTAAGTCAGTCTTAAGCTCACTGATTGGATAGGACGTGATCACGTGTTGATAGTTAAGACAATTTTTTGACTTAAGTCAGACTGGTGAAACCGGGGCCAGCAACCTCGTCAGCTAAGGCTATGTCAGCAGCTTATGCGAGTGTGCGTCAGAGTCCCGGAACCCGATGACATTGTTATAACCTTCCCAGCAGACACACCACGTGGAATCCAAATGCAATTGATGTGGAAAATTGGTGGACGCGTGTTCCACTAAAAATTCAGATGTATTCCACGTGGATTTATTCATGTGTATTATTGGTGTTTATTTACATGTGGATATCAAGTGAAGTTTGAGCCTTATTTTGTTCACGTGTAATCCACATTGCATTTCTCATGTGGATTATTTGTGTACATTTTCAGGTGTATCCGACGTGAATTGTTTCACGTGGATTATTTGTGTACCCGTTCACGTGGATATCAGATGGATATCATGTGAAGAATGCCACCCTTTTTTGTTTCACTTGTTTTCCACGTGTATTTTTCACATTGATTATTGGTGTACCTATCCACATGTATATCTGGTGGATATCAAGTTAAGTTTGAGCCTTATTTTTTACGTGTAATCCACGTTGCATTTCTCATGTGGATCGTTGGTGTAAATTTTCAGGTGTATTCCATGTAAATTGTTTCACTTGGTTTAATGGTGTACCAGTCCACGTGGATATCAGATGGATATCATGTGAAGAATGCCACCTGATTTTGTTTCACTTGTTTTCGACGTGTATTTTTTCACATGGATCTGATTGCTGTACCTATCCACGTGTATATCTGGTGGATATCATGTGATGGTTGAGCCTAGATTTCTTTCTTATGTGTATTCCACGTGTGTTTTTAACTTTTTAAGAGTGCTGGGAGGCCTGAGCGTATGGGTCATAATACATGTACATGTCTAGAAGAGAATTTTTATTAACACTTACACTGCTATGTGCGACTATAATCGCCCAAATTCACCAAGCTGTTGGCGACTCTGGTCGCCTAGTAATTTTTTTTTAAATAAAGTAGCCTGACCACAACAAACGAACCTGTATGCAAAAAAAGCGAACCGGTTTGTCTATTAGGGACAAGAGAGTAGGCCTAAGTCTATGGGACGGGTATTATGTGTGGTTAGATGATAAAAAACGCCTATAACCCGCTGTCAGATTAACTTGTATCGAACGTTTTTCGCCAATTTCTCAGCTAATTCTCAACCGATTTTAATGAAATTTTGCAAGAACTATTTGCGAGTCATGCAGTCATGCGGCGTCTACCGTGAAATTTTCATCGGAAAATATTGTATAGCTAAAAACTTAGACCATTTGGCAGGTATAATGCGATTCAGAACTAAAAACAAACTTTTATTTTATCAGTTTAATAGGTTTATAGAGGGACGTCGAAATTATAAATTTATTACATGTCAAATGGTCTAACTTTTGCACTATATAGGCCGATAAAAACTCGCCGCGTGACTCATAAACAATCCTTGCAAAATTTCATCAAAATCGGTTGAGAATTGACTGAGAAATCGGCAAAAAAAGGGTCCATGATAAAATAATAATGTAATTTGACTTGTGATATTTCATGTATGTTTCAGATCAGATAAGTGTCAGAGGTGGATAGTGCAGGAATGGTGAATTAAATAAACAAATAATTATTTAATATTCCACTTTTGCATCAGTGTAAAACACGTGGTTTATTCACGTGTAATATAGGTGATATTAACCCATTGAACACGAGATTATTATGCTACTGCACTGTGTCTGAAACGAGATTATTTTATGACGTCATAGTTATCTCATGCAATCAAACCCGGAGATCTCCGGGCCTCGTATCAGAATGGACTCCCTAAATCACGGAGATCTCCGGGGCTCGTCACAAACGGGTTAACTGGTGGAAACACGTGGTTTATTCACATGTATTATAGGTGTCATTAACACGTGAAAAACACGTGGTTTATTCACATGTATTAACGGTGACATTAACACATTGGAAACACGTGATATAAACAACATGTTTTCCACTTGTATTCCACGTGGCACAATCACTCATATTCCACGTGTATTCCGCGTGGCTGTGCCTGCTGGGTTCTCTGTGTTCCATGTCATATTTTTACTTCCATGAGTCCTTGAGTTAAAGTCAAAAGAGTCGTCGTTTACATTGAGCATCTGCACTGGGCCTAAATCTCTGCGTAAAATACATTTGTTGTCCAAACGCATGCATGCATGTTTGCAGTAGGCATACTGACACCATGAGGAACAAGGTAGGGTCTACTAGGCCTACAACAGGCAGTCAGTCGTTGTTTCAGTGGCTGATCAATATGTGAATGCCGATGATTTAATAAACGTTGGGATAACTGTTTTTGTTTGCTGGTATAAACATTACAAGTTTACACTTGCAAATTTGTAGGCCTACTGATAAACATGTTACGTTGCATATACCAATCAGTAGGTTCCCGAACCCAGCAGCCACAGCACGTGGAAAACACGTGGAATATCAGTGCTTGTGCCACGTGTAATGAAAGTAGAAAACAAGTGGAAAATACAAACCCACTTCATGTGTTTATATAGTGTGTTTTCCACGTGTTAATACCACCTATAATACACTTGAATAAACCATATGTCTTAAACTGATCCATGTAAAGTCATCATTATAAAAATTAGTGATATAACATAACTTCAATTCACCATTCCTACACTTCCACCTCTGACACTTATCAGAAACAAACATGAAATATTACAAATCAAATTATTATTTATTTCAGCGACGACGAGATTAGAAGCTTCACGCATAAGTTAGCCGTGGAGGTCTCTAATTTTGGCAATCATATTATAAACCCATTATTGTCATTGTCATCGAAAGGATTTGTTGGCCCCGGCAGAAGTCTGGTGGCGTAAGAAGTTTTAATTATAATTTTAATTATAGAATTAGGCCTTATCTAACAAAGAGGTCTATATCTGACAGGTGTTGAGTTGTTCAGATACGAACCTATAGGCAGCATCAGAAAACACACAACTTTAAACCCATGTTGGCCTAATGATGTTCCCGGTTCAACATTTATTAGCGCATGTGTAATATACATGCATATGTACAACTATGATCCATGCGAAAAAACCCCACGTAGAATACTCATCAAAAAGAAATTTAGGCTCAAACACCACAAATACACGTGGAAAACATGTGAAATAAAATGAGGTGGCATTCTTCACATGATATCCACCTGATATCCATGTGAATGGGTACACCATTAATCCACGTGAAACAATTCATCACCATTCCCATCAACCTGATCAGGCGGGCCCTATGGTAAGTGAGTGGGGAGATAGATGGAGGGAGCATGGCAGCAGCATTGCGGCCAAGTCGCTTAACCCGTTTGTGACGAGCCCCGGAGATCTCCACGATTTAGGGAGACCATTCCAATACGAGCTCCGGAGATCTCCGGGTCTGATTGCATGAGATAACTATGACGTCATAAAATAATCTCGTTTCAGAAACAGTGCAGTAGCATTAATAATCTCGTGTTCATTGGGTTAAAAAAGGCCTGCTTGCAGAATTTTATCTGTTCAACAGACCTTGTTTGTTTATTAAAACTATTTCAAATCATTTTGTAAGTTTTGAAAGCAACTTTGAAGCATGGAACTGTCTAAGTATTTGTAGATGTGCTCCAAATTAAAGCAATCGTTCATCTTGATAATATGATGATACACTATTAAAAAATATATAATATGGTATAATATATCTAAAAAAAATATCTAAATAAAAAATATCTAAATAATATACTATTAGTATGGAATAATATCTAGAAATATCTAAGCCCCTCGTTTACAATAATTTTGACACTGAACATTAAGGAAATCTGTGATTTTCATGATAACCCTTAAAACGCAAAATTAAATATTTTAAATATTACTAATATTTGTTTAATTTGAAACCAAACATTTCTAAATCTTGATGTCTAAACACTTATTCAATTTCAATCATGCAATTAAAACAGATTAAAAATAGCTATATATAGTCGTGCTTAATTATCTCCGGGTAAGGATTAATTATTTCAAATTGTATTTATTGAATAAAAAGGCAAAAATGGTTCTAGAATACCAATGACAAGATATTTGCCGTGATAATTGTTATAATAGGCCCCATAGTGTTTTTAATAGGTCACAGTGTTAACATCCAAGTCCTTAGCACCTTTCGCACATCGCTTTACACATATGGATTACAGTAGTGTTATAACAATTCTTTGATCCTTTGAACATCTGCTTGAATTTGTTTCATTTTTTTAATGCCAATTATATCACTAGCAGCTTGTTTATTTATAATTTGTTTGTTTTTTTGCATTTTTTAGATAAGTTGAACAGCTTTTAACATCCATATTTTATTTAATATTGTAAGTACTTGAAATAGAGACACAGATGCCGACAATCAATCTATGTTACATAAATACACTGCTTTTATTTCAATAGACATTTTACTGTTGTTATTGTACTATTTATATTATATCTTATTATAATGACAATGCATTTTTAGTCCTTTGTGATCTTATTTTGGCTAGATTATATAAACACGCCCCAGGTAAGTTGATGACAAGTAATAAGGCACTCCTCGTACATATTATATAGGCCACGCCTGAACAGGATGACGCCTGATCGGGCAGATACCGCAGATGACATTTCACCAAAGAACGTAAATGTACGCTCTAATTAACATTGGCGGAAATTTGGTCCAACACTTTACTTGGCAGAAGGCAGGGTTGACATTATAGCTGGGACAACAAACTCAACATCGATAGTTTCATCCCAATCTCAAAATGCTTTCAAAACAACAGTTGGTTAAATCTGTAGTTCCCCTCACTATGTTCTTCAAATAAATCGTTTTTAACATGCACCTTGTTGGCAAGCTACTCTTTTTTATTATTTTATTTCCGTTTTGCCCTTTTTTGTCCGCTTATGCACCTAATCCTAACCCAAGCCACAAATATAATAAAATAAAACAAAGAATTCACAATAAATTATATGTGACTCGATCTGGCAAAATGAGACGGAAGTCGCGTTTTGACCATTGAGCTAGGGCCTCCAAAAGGCAAAATGGTCATAATCTGACCAATGTCGAATTTTGAGAGAAAGTTTGAGATTAAAATGTTAACTTTCGGTTTCTAAAATTTTAAGGTATAAAAATTAATATGAATTATAGAAAATTGATGTTTTAAACACACTACAATTTGCAAAAACATGCACAAATTTACAGACAATAAAAATTATGACGCCAGCACTCACGTCATGAGCGTGGTAATAGGCCCCTATATAGTGTATGTCTATATGTACCCCATTTGCTAGATGTTGGTGTTTAAATTGATTTATTTGTTGATTATGTATCTTAAGGGTGCTAAAATTAAAGTGGGTTAAATTTTGTCGGGGTCGTCGAGGTCATTTTCTGACCCCCTGAAAAACCCCCACCCCCCTAATATATGATTTTTTCAACCTAATTGAATAGCGACGTGTAGCAGCTCATTTTGTAGGTATTGATAAGTAGAACAAACTTTATCTAAGAAACTAGGGGCTAAAATTTATATTTACCCCTCCAGTGGGGAGAATAAGGGGTGAAAAAGGGTAATATCACGAAAAATAGGGTATATTTTCAAATTAATGGAATAGAGTCGTGCAGCAACTCATTTTGTAGGTATTAATGAGAATAAAATACTTGACTAAAAAAAATTGCTAAAATCCATATTTAACCCTCTAGGAGGGGGGAATAAGGGGTAAAAAGGAGTAAAATAACGAAAAATAGGGTATATTTGCAAAATTAATCGAATAGAGTTGTGTAACAACTCATTTTGTAGGTATTATTAAGTAGAAAAAATTTCACCAAAGAATAGTATGCTAAAATCCAAAATTTACCCCATCCAGTGGGGAGTAAGGGGTAAAAAGGGGTAAAATGGGGTATATTTTCAACCTATCAAATAGGGTCGTGTGGCAGCTCATTTTGTATGTATTGATGAGTAGAACAAACTTTACCTGAGAAAAAATTGGCTAAAATCCATATTTACCCCTTTCCGGGGGATAGGGATGAAAATTTAAGGGGCATATTTTCAAATTAATCGAATAGATAGATTGAGATGTGTTTGGTGTACCTCCGTGTTGGGGGCATAAGTGGGTTTCAGCCATCACCGACATCCTAAGCGAACACAATTGGAGCAAAAATTAACTATTTTTACCCTTTTCGCTGATTTGACATTGTTGTGACCTTGAGATGACCTTGGGGTAACACTCATATGAAGCCCCACCCAGCCCATGTGACTATGTTTACTTGGGTTGGGCTTCATCAGACTTAGCAGAACTGCTAGTTATTGGTCCAAACATGACAATGTATGTTTTATTTGATCTGTTCCTGTCATCTCAAATGAAAGTGATATATGGGTCACTTTTGGGGGTATTACCCTCCAACCCCTATATTACCCATTGTTATCTCTTGAGATGTGTTTGATGTACCCCCGTGTTGGGGTACATCTATTAACTATTTTCACCCTTTTTGGCTGATTTGACCTTGCTGTGACCTTGAGATGACCTTGACATGACCGTGGGGTAACACCCTTATGAAGCTCCACCCCAGCCCATGTCACCATGTGTACTTGGGTCGGGCTTCATCACTTTTAAGAAAAGGGTTAGTTATTGGTCCAAACGTGACAATATATCTGTTATTTGGTCCATTTCTGTCATATGAGATGGGGGTGACATAAAAATCATCCTGGGGGGTATTACCCTCTAACCCCTATATTACCCCTGTAACCTCTTGAGATGCGTTTGGTGTACCTGCGTGTTAGGGCCCAAGTGGGTTTTAACCGTCATTACTCATAGACATCGCAAATGTACAGAATTAGAGCAATAACAACAAAAACTAACTATTTTCACACTTTTTGGCTGATTTGACCTTGCTGTGACCTTGAGATGACCTTGACATGACCTTGACATGACCTTGAAGTAACACCCTTATGAAGCCCCACCCCAGCCCATGTGTACTTGGGTTTGGCTTCATCAGACTTAGAAGAACGGCTAGTTATTGGTCCAAACATGACAATTAATGTCAATTATTAGATCTGTTCCTTTAATATCAGATGGGGGTGATATAAAGGTCACCTTGGGGGGTATTATCCTCCAACCCCTACTATTACCCCTGTAACCTCTTTGAGATGTGTTTGGTGGACCTCCGTGTTGGGCCTAAGTGGGTTTCAACCATCATAGACATTCTAAATTAGTATGATTGAAGCAGAAACAACAAAAACTAAATATTCTGACCCTTTTTGGCTGATTTGACCTTGATATGACCTTGACATGACCTTGGGGTTATACCCATATAAAACCCCACCCTAAGCCGTGACGCAGTATGTACTTAAGATTACCTCCATCAGCTAACTGACCATTTTTAATAGAAGTGGGCCTATACTGGTCAATTGTCTAAATATGTCTATTTGAAAAAAAAATAATTCCCGGTGACATTCTCATACAAGAAATTGAATAAGGAATGAGAAATTTAAAAAAAAACTTTCTCCAGCCTTGAACTCACGATTTTTAAATTGATATTTTCCGATTTGGCCTGAGTTACATCTTTGTAGCTATTCAACCTACAGGCTTGTGTGACACCTCATTTTAAAGGTAATTTTGTGGAGATTCAGGATCTGATAATAACTCGAATACCTCAAAACGCGACTTCCGTCTCATTTTGCCAGATCAGGTCACATATATGGGTATTCAACCTTTCAAATAAAAATTGCAAGCGCACACCTACATCCAGAGTAGCCAGTCTTCCAGTTTAAAGTGAATATATAATCTGTCGCTGTCACTGGCATAGCTACAAAGAAGAAGATAATGTGTTTAATCAACTACGCTGACTCAAACACTTCTAAGATACCTCGAATTCCTATCCAAATTGTTGACACACTTCATCATGTTTATGGGTTTTTTTCTAATTTCCAGTGACAAATCTGACAGCTGTTCTCTGAATTTTGTTATGTTTGTCAATAAATGTTTGTCTATAAACGGGTCAAAAACTGGGCATGAATATTTTTCTCAGGGGATGTGAATCGAGGCTTGATAAGAACAAATCGCAGTCAGGCTAATTACACTTCGTACCATGTCAACTTTGCATCTGACCCTTTGTATCAAAAAGCTACCATGCACCGGGCCATGCATCTATAGCAGCTAAGCTCGCACCAACAGGTGTGCCAGTAGGGTATCCAGGGGGTGCTCAGAGTACTCAAGCAGCCCTCTTAATTCGTGGTGATTATTTTATTTCCTATAAAGTCAATCCACCAGTGCTGGCATTTTGGTGTCAGCCTTCCCCCGTCCACATTTACCACTTTCCATTTAAAGGCTGCTGTCTGTTGCGTGATCGTTAGAGACAGGACAGGCAGGCAGGTAGGCAGGGAGGTGTGAGAGCGTGCGCGCCTCCCCTCCTTCTTCACACCTAGTACACTGAGAAGGGGAGGGGGAGCGGATGCTGGCTACCAGTATAGTGGGGGCTCTTAGGTAATTGGGTGTGCACTTCTGAATAAAATTGTGAATTTTGGCACACAAACAGTAAAGATATCGCTGTACAGGAGTTTTGATGGAAGCAAGTTGGTACGTCCACATTTTGGCCGCCATCTTGGTTTTCAAAATGGCCGCCACTTGGGACCTAGATTCAGCAATATTTCATAAAGGAAGACAATTAGAGAGCTCATATCATGCTGACCTTCCCCCTTGCTTGGCACAACTTACCCCATACAGCGGGTTAATTGAGCCACTTTCACCACTCTCAGTTGTGCATCCATGACGTTTTTGTAATTGTTCTTTTCATCTTTCATTGATGTTGGATATATATGTAATATATAGCCATGTTTTAAAACTATCCCAACCATTCTGCGATCAACTGGGAAAACACCAGACAAAATATTGTAAAAAGTGGCTCAACTAACCCGCCTCTCCCCTAAGTGATCGCTGGTTATCTCATAGTGTTATAAATCTTATGGGTGTTCATAACATGCAGTACACCATAGCAAGTCTGAGGCAGTCGCAAACCATGGACGCGGATACTCACCTCCTTTGTCGCAATCAGTGATGTGATGACAGATCAACAAAAGTCGGTTTCGCCGACGCCGAGTCTGGCAACAGACTCGAGGGGTCTGGAAACAGACAGACAGTCCGTCGCCGATATGATTTAATTGGGCTGCTCCGCTTGGCAGCAGATCAATGCGGGCTGGTTGAGTGCGAGAAGACGCGGTCACTCGTCTTGGTTGGACCACTGCTTCCCGGCATCATCAGCATCACCACAGCGATCTGAGACGAAGTTGAGACTGGAGGTGCACTGAGGAGAAGCAGAAGATGAGGGGAGTGGCTGGTCGGCAGATTCGTAAAGTGAGGCAATCGGTTCGGCACTCATTGGTTCTAAGAGATACATTGATCCTTGCCGGGAGTTAAAGAGCGATCGACAAAGTCGTAAGGCCCGGGCGGCCCCACTTGAGGGCTAGCTATCCCAAACAAACAAACAAACAAACAAACAAACATATACTCTGGTTCCCAGAGCCACACTACGCGGCGTGGCCGAGCTTCATGTATAAATGAAATAAATATAATAAACAAAATAATGAAATTGGCCGGGCTCGCCAGGCAAACAAACATACAGGTTGTAGCTGACAATATTAATCAAGGGACTGCTGCTGGGGGGGAAGGGGGGGAGGGGTAATGTCAACAGTCACCTTTGCATTCTGACCTCAGAGATAGCGGGGTTGACCTGAGCGACATCTATGTGTGGAGAATGTCACCTTTGCTAATGACGTATGTAGGCCCTACATCAAATACATTAGTTCTCAAAATTAAAAATACTTTCGGTACTACTCTTGGTAATGTAATATTTGTATCTGTTTTTTTGATAAATTTAAAAACCAAGTAAGGATGAATCCTCCGGCAGCAGGAGAAAATTATATACGTAATCATTATTCACTAGCTGTCTATAACATTGAGAACATAATCTACGCGGACACCAATGAGTGGCTGGCACCAGTAGAATTTTTTAATTTAGTGCAAAAATTATCAGAGCAGCTGGACAGGAAATCACCGAATTTATTCATATCAGACATGTGAATCGGTGCGTGGAGTGGCTGTTATAACAGGAATCAGTTTGGCAGTATTTGCGCCAGCAGAATTTAAAAAAAATAGCGACTTCTGATGCCAAAAATCTTTTTAGACACAATCGGACATCAGTAGTTTTAGTAAGTATGTGCGTTACGTCATTATAGAGTGGCTTATGAGCTGTAAATTTAATGTTAACCTTTTAACTGTTAAGGATCCGTCAAAGAAAGCACGGTAACTCACAAGAAAACAACAAGTTCGCATAAACTGGACATAATTATGGTGCAAGATTATGTTATGAAAGTTAAAGGGGTTAGGGTAGTGGGTAACACAGTCTGCGTCCAAGATTTATTAATAAAAATCGGAGAGAAGTAAGTAGAAGTTTTCCTTGTAATAATGATCTAGGTAAGGAAGATTCGGATATCTCAATACAGATGCTACGTGCCTCATCTAACCGACTTATCTGATTTATTTAATACATTCCAAAAAAATCACTTAATTAAATCACATATTACAGAATTTAATTATGCCGGGCCCGGGAAAATTCATATGTAGGCCTACAATTTGATTATTACGATGCGTGCAGCTGGTCCCACCGTCTAACCGCGTGAATCAGCTGCACGAATCGAGAAGGTGTGTGGATGGTACGTCCAACACGTGTTTGTGTAACGATTTTATTCGCATTTGCTCTATCATTATGGACAGTACCAGTACTGCTTTTGAACGTCTGTTTGTGTTTTCGTATCGTTAGCTTCTTTTTTTAAAGCAATGGTACTCTCCCATTCTCATCATTAGCGCGAGGAGTAATATTCTGTCCTGACATGCGGGGCTTTATAAAACTGCTGGACCCGATCCAACTTCAAGCGTTGGAGACTGTGTATTGGTTGTCCTACCAGATTTAACTCCAGTTTTTAAAGGCTGCGTAGTAATCCTGCTACGTCATCGTGCTCAGGCCGTACGAGGCGTACGAGCGATCGCAGCGGGCTTATTAGATTGGGTTGCATTTGATGCTTTTGTGTGATACCTGGCTTAGGCTCAGGCTCGATATTTGCTGGTTTGACGCGGTTTGCAGTGACCGTTTCAACCTTACTTTCCGCAGGATTTTGAACCCTCGGCCACCACTTTATACGACCTTGTAAGGTCCATTGTAGGGAGCGGTCAGTGGTGGTGCAATTGCGATGCGTCGCAAAAATGCATGTGAACATGTTTCGAGTTTCTTGAATTGGAACGTGTCTGGTGATGTGTCACGCGGGGGACATAACCAGAGCTGTTACAAGTGCCCCAGGCCTGCTATGACCTGCTGTAACCTGCTATTTTTAATTGAATGGTGATATGCCCACATGTTATGATGTTTTTTTAATAAATTATATGTTTGATATATATAATGTATATTTAAGTATATTTCGTGTTTTATAATCATGTGACCTGCTATTTTAAATTGAATGTTAATATGTCTACATGTTATAATATTTTTAAGTAAAATGTATTGTTTCTAATAATAAATATGTTTTTACTACACTTCCAAAGTATGAGTAATTGCTGCCCGTAGGTCTAACTTTGAAACAGATCAGATAGCCTAAAATTTGGTAATGAATTTGGGATGAGTTATAGTAACGCTTGGCCGATGGCTGGGGTCAGGTAAGGGAGTTCGTCAGGTATTGACGCCTGGTGAGGATGAGTCAATTGACACCCCATACCAACTCATCCCCCATACCAACTCAACCCCACACCCGGGTGGACCAACTCAACCTCAACGGCCGTGGAGGCTTTACCAGCTGCCTCCAGGACATTTCGCACCATAGACGTTTTGCCCCCAAGCGTTTCGTACCCATCCTCAAGACATTCCCTATCGACAGTGGGGGGGTGGGGGAACACTCAGCACAGCTAATGTATGATCGACTAGCCAGGTTAAATATATATTTTCAAATTCATGTCATCATTTTATTGCAAATTCATGTCATGTTGAGAGTCACCGGCCCTTTAACAGTCGCTATGGCTACAGTTTGCACCATAGACGTTTCGCCCCCCCCAAGACGTTTCGCCCCCCCCCACTCATCTTCAAGACGCTTCGCTCCTGTCGCCGTGACGACTTCTCCCAGTTTAAGTCGTTTCGCCCCCATGTGAGACGTTTCGCACCCACGGAAGGCGTTTCGCTCCCTATGTGAGACGTTTCGCCTTTTATTAAGACGTTTCGCCCCCCTATTGAGACGTTTCGCCCCCCACGGAAGACTTTTCGCCCCCTGGGAGGACGTTTCGCCCCTCTCTGTGAGACGTTTTGCTCCCATTCTTATAGGACGTTTCGCACCCCTGGAAAGTCGTTTCGCCCCCGTTCTTATAGGACGTTTCGCCCCCTAGAGAAGACGTCTCGCCCCCGTTCTTATAGGACGTTTCGCACACCAGGAAAGACGTTTCGCTCCCTCCCTAAATACATATAACCCCATGTATATATCTCGATGTGACCACGTGAGACTTTCGCCCCTTTTCTCAGATTAAAAATCTAAATAATCAACCTTCAAATTTAAATACGTTATTATGATACACCTTACAACATGTACAATTTTACATTAAATTATTTATGTTCCAAGTTTAGGTCGGCGATTATATCGATAACACGATAAATGAAAGTGGCTGAATCAATGAATAAAAACGGTAAGTGATAGTAAAATGCATGAGCAACAAGGTAGCACACAAGGTGGGCACACACACATGTTTATTTATAGTAAATAAAACTTAAATTATAACTGAGTTCACCAACCCCAAGTAAAAATAATTCTGATTTTGTGTATTTAAATGTTCTGTGTGCATATAGGATACTATGCCAAGCATCAGTGTGCAATATCCAAGCAGCATGTTATATATTACCACTTTTAGAGACATTATTAGAAATATTTTTTTGTCTTTAACGGTATGGCCTAAATAGTAGGGAATTTTATAACGGTGAAGACATATTATTAAATGGTAAAGATGGTTTTGTAACGGTAAAGATGGTGCTGTAACGGTAAAGAAAAAAGTTAAAGAAATAGGTGATAAAAGTTTTATATAGCAGGCCTGGTTTTCAGTACAATTGTATGCAGACTTCCACACCTTATGACTAAAGGGACATTGAACTACCACAGAATCTACCTTTTAAAATAGCATTTGTCTTTACCGTTCAATGCCGGTCTTTACCGTTTTAATGGTAAAGACAAATCATTTTATCGGTAAAGACACACTATTTGGTATAAAATAAACTTTTTACAAGATATGTGTATATTTTTGACTTCACAACGTTGTTTTCTTCATGTACTGATGACAAGAATAATCTAGAACAGCTATTTGATTTTTCAACCAATGTTATTAGACACACGGTAAAGACATCCTATTGTTGTGACATTTTATTTGCGGCATCCTATTTTACACTTATATTGCACTTATCTTTGTCCATAAATCAAATCTTGTTTACTTTAAGAAAAAAATAGTTGACTAGATCTGGGAATTTATGTGCTAGAGCCATCTGGTGAATACTTGCAGAAATAATAGGCTTTATGGGTTCTTTTTAACGGTAAAGACATTTGCATTCCAAAACTTGGACCACAGCTTAATATTGAATAACTGATGATTCAGTCAATGTTTTTATACATATTTTATTTTATTATCAAGAAAAGACATTTTAGAAATAGGGCCAACCTGTCATGAATCGCAATAACGTAATTGTATGACATTAACAAGTTTTCAAAAAATCGCAAACTCGTTTCGGACACCTCACGGTGAAGACAAATCAAGCATATTATATAGAATAAAAACTTGATTTTCCAAGATGAATGCTTGTAAAAAAATTCTGAGTTCTAAATACATGTCTTTAACTGATTAAGTGATAACAATAATGAAAAAATGCAAACTTTTTGAAAAAATGCTGAAGACATGTCTTCACCGTTTTTTCTCAAATATTTTGACAATGGCCCATATGTACAGATCAGTTCAGTAGGCCTATGTACAGTAAATTGTTCAAGCATTGGTAATGTAAAATTGTTCAATTGATTATCAGTCATAGCAATACGCATAGAGTCCTAGTTCGAGTTCATTATGTAGGCTACTGGTACATTAATTAAACTGTTCAAGCATTGGCAATGTAAAATATTCAATTGATTATTCAGCTATTGCAACATACATATAGGCTAGCTATCTATGGCTGTAGCTAATATTATGCGGATTTTGAGAGTAGGGCGTCTTTCCAAAATATGAAGAGGGGGTGAAACGTCTTTCCTAATAATAACATGGGACGCCAATCTTCACAATTTTATGCTGTTTTAATATTAAAGGGGGGCCTAGGGTGTGAAACGTCTTTCTTAAAAATGATCATCATGCTGATTTATGATTAGCAGGTGAAATGTCTTTTCTAATTATGAAAAAGGTGCACAACGTCTTATTTTCCAAATTTTTAGGGGGCGGAACATCTTTTTGATTAGGGGGCGAAAAGTCTTACCAAAATATGAAAAGGGGGCGAAATGTCTTTCCTAATAATGAAATGAGTGTGAAACATCTTTCCTAATTGTGACTTGTGGGCGAAACGTCTTTCTCAAATATGGTTTGGGTGCGAAACGTCTTACTGAAATATGAATAGGGTGGGAAACATCTTTATAAACTAAGAACACGGGGGCGAAACTTCTTTCCTATTTAAGGGCGGGGCGAAACGTCTTTCCTGAGTGTGAGTTGAGGGGAAAACGTCTCACTAAAAAATGGTGCAAACTGACTATGGGGCGAAAAATCTGGCGTGCTGTACTTGGATGAAATTAGTTAATGACAATTTTAAAAATCCGCGAAGCTTACAGCCGCCCTACATTTTTCGTGCTCCACAAAGGAATTATTTGGTAAAAAAAATAATGATTTAAGTTATAATTGAGTGTTTCTTACATTTTTTTCCCATAAAAAACAACCCAAAAGTTTAATAATGAATTTAAATTTTAAGACTGTCACAGTCAAGTGACGTGCCGGCCTAACCGTAACGTTAGCGCCGTAGGCGTAGCTGCGTAGCCGTAGACCGCAGTCTAGACTCTATCTCCAGTCTCTACTACTAGTTTAGGCCCACCCTGGGTTCAATGTATTAGGCCCTCCTGACAGGTGAAGACCATAGAAATATACTTATGTATGTTCTGTGGTGAAGACTATGGCCTTATCTGCTTATGGGTGATGAAATTCTGTAATGACAACGAAAGATTAGTAGGGATATACATCAATTAAATCAATAGTGTTTTATAATATTTCACATTCCCGTCATTTAGTAAAACGTAATGGCTCAATTATTATAACTAAATGACGGTTATATATATAACATTCCCGTCATTTAGTAAAATGTGATGTCTCATTTATTATAACTAAATGACGGTCATATTTATATAACATTTCCGTCATTTAGTAGAACGTAATGTCTCATTTATTATAACTAAATGACTGTCATATTTGTATAACATTTCCGTCATTTAGTAAAATGTAATGTCTCATTTATTATAACTAAATGACGGACAAATATATATAACATTTCCGTCATTTAGTAAAATATAATGTCTCATTTATTATATAACTAAATGACGGTCATATTTATATAACATTTCCGTCATTTAATAAAACGTAATATCTCATTTATTATAACTAAATGACGGTCATATATTTAACATTTGCGTCACTCAGTAAAACGTAATGTCTCATTTATTATAAATAAATGATTAAATGTTGGCCCCGCGTCGCACAACGCCTGTCAACATTAATCCGACATTGTCTAAACGTTTTGTGTTAGGTAAAAACACTCACAGCCACATTGTACCTTAACTGCTCAGTCGACGACAACCCTTTACATACTACTTGTCAATTATCCACTCATTTAGATATCGCAGGTGGGCCTAATCCGGTAGTAGTACTACTACCGGAATAGGCCCACCCTCAATAATTAACATATCGTAAGTGGGCCAAAACTTATACACCCTTTAAATCACAAGGAAAAAAAATAAAGACCCCCTATTTTAATTTCCCATCAACTCCCAAAAAATTTCCAAGCCCCTATTTGCTATTTATTCCCGGGCCCCAAAAGAAAACCCTTTTCCCCAGGGGTCTTTTCGCCCAAGGCATATCAATAACATTGCAGTTTAAAAATCGTAGAATATTTCCTTTATATACTCCTACTACCGGATTAGACCAACCTTCAGTCACTTAGATATGGCAGGTGGGCCTAATCCGGTAGTAGTGCTACTACCGGAATAGGCCCATCTTCAGCCACTTACATATGGGAAGTGGGCCTAAACTTATAAACCCATTAAATCCTAACAAAAACATAAAATTGTTTAAAATTTCCCATTTACCCCCAAAAATTATCCAAGCCCCTATTTGCTGTTTATTCCCGGGCCCCAAAAGAAAACCCTTTTCCCCAGGGGGTCTTTTCCCCCAAGGCATATCAATAACATTACAGTTTAAAAATCGTAGAATATTTCCTTTATATACTACTACCGGATTAGGCCCACCTACCATATCTAAGTGACTGAAGATGGGCCTAATCCGGTAGTAGTACTACTACCAGAATAGGCCCACGTCCAGTTAATATATGGGAAATGGGCTTAAACTTATACACCTTTAATTCCCAAGGAAAAAAAATTAAATTGTTTAAAATTTCCCATTTACCCCCAAAATTTATCCAAGCCCCTATTTGCTGTTTATTCCCGGGCCCCAAAAGAAAACCCTTTTCCCCAGGGGGTCTTTTCCCCCAAGGCATATCAATAACATTACAGTTTAAAGATTGTAGAATATTTCCTTTATATACTACTACCGGATTAGGCCCACCCACCATATCTAAGTGACTGTAGGTGGGTCTATTCCGGTAGTAGTACTACTACCGGATTAGGCCCACCTTCAGTCACTTACATAGGGTGGGTGGGCCTAAACTTATCCACCCTTTAATTCCCATAGAAATTTGTTCAAATTGTTTTAAATTTCCCACTTACCCCAAAAAATTATCCAAGCCCCTATTTGCTGTTTATTCCCGGGCCCCAAAAGAAAACCCTTTTCTCCAGGGGGTCTTTTCCCCAAAGGCATATCAATAGCATTACAGTTTGAAGATTGTAGAATATTTCCTTTATATACTACTACCGGATTAGGCCCACCCACCATATCTAAGTGACTGAAGGTGGGCCTAATCCGGTAGTAGTACTACTACCGGAATAGGCCCACCTCCAGTCACTTACATATGGTAGGTGGGCCTAAACTTATACACCCTTTAATTCCCAAGAATTATTTTATAAATTGTTATAAATTTCCCATTTACCCCCAAAAATTATCCAAGCCCCTATTTGCTGTTTATTCCCGGGCCCCAAAAGAAAACCCTTTTCTCCAGGGGGTCTTTTCCCCCCAAGGCATATCAATAACATTACAGTTTAAAGATTGTAGAATATTAGCTTTATATACTACTACCGGATTAGGCCCACCCACCATATCTAAGTGACTGAAGGTGGGCCTAATCCGGTAGTAGTACTACTACCGGATTAGGCCCACCTACAGTCACTTAGATATGGTGGGTGGGCCTAAACTTATCCAGCCTTTAATTTGCATAGAAAATGTTTAAAATTGTTTTAAATTGCCCATTTACCCCCAAAAATTATCCAAGCCCCTATTTGCTGTTTATTCCCGGGCCCCAAAAGAAAACCCTTTTCTCCAGGGGATCTTTTCCCCCAAGGCATATCAATAACATTACAGTTTAAAGATTGTAGAATATTAGCTTTATATACTACTACCGGATTAGGCCCACCCACCATATCTAAGTGACTGAAGGTGGGCCTAATCCGGTAGTAGTACTACTACCGGATTAGGCCCACCTACAGTTACTTAGATATGGTGGGTGGGCCTAAACTTATCCAGCCTTTAATTTGCATAGAAAATGTTTTAAATTGTTTTAAATTGCCCATTTACCCCCAAAAATTATCCAAGCCCCTATTTGCTGTTTATTCCCGGGCCCCAAAAGAAAACCCTTTTCTCCAGGGGGTCTTTTCCCCCAAGGCATATCAATAACATTACAGTTTAAAGATTGTATAATATTAGCTTTATATACTACTACCGGATTAGGCCCACCCACCATATCTAAGTGACTGTAGGTGGGCCTATTCCGGTAGTAGTACTACTACCGGATTAGGCCCACCTTCAGTCACTTAGATATGGTGGGTGGGCCTAATCCGGTAGTAGTACTACTACCGGAATAGGCCCACCTACAGTTAGTAACATATGGGAAGTGGGCCTAAAATTATAAACCCTTAAGTTATCCAAAATAACCAAACAACCAACCAATTTTTTTTTAATAAACAAAATGCATACAACAATACCCGTCATTTAGTTTAATATTCACTATATATACAAACATGTCAAAAATCATACTACGGTACTTGATAGGCATACATATATGTTGAACATGGAAGGAGCTGCAAATGGAAGTATAATATAGAGAGACATGTCACATATAATTATTTGCATCATTTAGTAAAACAATTTACAACATGAAGGGTTAATCAA
Source organism: Flabesymbios commensalis (assembly GCA_964017125.1). Classification (NCBI taxonomy): domain Eukaryota; kingdom Metazoa; phylum Annelida; class Polychaeta; order Terebellida; family Flabelligeridae; genus Flabesymbios; species Flabesymbios commensalis. The sequence continues at coordinate 43,235,629 of OZ024917.1, forward strand.
GCGAATGTCAGTGTGTTTGTTTAACAATAGTCACTAAATTAGTAAGCTTTTGAACAATTTAACTGAGTTGTTCAAGTGACACGTCCGTTATATTATTAGTATCATTAACTGACAGCTGATGAATAGTGTAAGTCACTTTGGGCATTTCGTAGTTCGCAGCTGGTCCAATCACATGAAGCCTTAGTGAGGATTGTCCAAACCGGAACTGAAGAGGATCACAGGCCGCTGCCATTCTTGCTGTCGGGTCACCGGATCAGTAAAACAAACAGTGATTTTGTATTAAAATGATGTTTTATTTAGATGCTTATTATCGGATTATACCCACCTTAAGTGTTAGTATAACTTTATACCCACCTCACTGGTAAATTGTCACAGAGATGGGCTTAGAAGTTTATACCCACCTCACTGTTAGATTACCACAGAGATGGGCTTAGAAGTTTATACCCAGGTGGGTATAATCCGGTAGATAGCCTCTACTACTACTACTACTAGTACTAGTCTAGTCTCTAGACTCTATACCCAAAGTCACAATAAAAGTGATTAACCAGGATCGCATGTTTTTCGCTGATTTCTCGGTCAATTGTCAACCGATTTTCATGAAATTTTGTAACAATCATATTTCAACAGAATCCTAATATCCCTGAAAATTTCGTAAAATTATATATCGTATTTTAAAAGTTAGACCATTTGACATGTAATAAATTGAAATTACGACGTCCTTCTATAAACCCATTAGACTAATTCTAGAATTTTATTACATGTCAAATGGTCTAACTTTTGAAATATTTAATATAATTTAGCGAAATTTTTACCGCGGTTAGGATTTGAATAGAGAATGGCCTTTGCAAAATTTCAAGAAAATCGGTTCAGAATTGACGGAGAAATCGCCGAAAATCATGCGATCCTGGTTAATTTGACGGCGAGTATAGTCTAGTCTCTAGAGACTAGACCTAGCACTAGCAGGCTAGCGGCGTCCAGACCAGTGCCGTGGCAGAGTCCATAGCATAGGCATAGCCATAGCCTAGGCATAGCTAACCTAGGGTAGGCACTTGACAATAAAATATAATTTCACTTTTTCATTAACTCTGCTTGATTAATTTTATTCTACAGCCAGGGTCTTACGATTTTAAAAAGGCCTCATTTTTCAAAATCGGATAAGGAATAAAAAAGTTGCGGCAAAAAATGTATTTTAAAACAGCCATTTTTTTGTGTATGATAACATAGAGACACATTGAAAATAAAATTGTGATTTTTTACTGTTTTTTGATGGTCAGCACTGTACTGAAATGCTGTAGCTGCTCCAAAAATGTTCAAATTTGGCACAGCGATAGCTATTAAAAATAGGAGCAATATGCTGTTCAATTTTTTTAAATATCTCAAATAGTTTTTGAGATATTGTCATTTTCGCTTATGCAAATTTGCCTTTTCTCCGGTATTAATAAGAGCCGCAGAATTTTTGCAGGAAAAAGCCTTTTTTTTAAAAAAATGAAAAAACATCACAACTTTTCTTAAAATTAACAATTCTTTTTCAAATTTAAATATATAATAACCTGACATTTTTAGGTTCGGTAAATATTATGGAACGTGATTGCACATTCAATTATTTTTTTAGGTGACCCTGACCTTTAATAATGTCAGTGAAAGGTCAAGGTCAAATGCAAAAAAAATGCTAAATTTCACTTTAAGATAATTTTTTGTGGCCTAGAAAAAAGTATCTGCTACCCCTTTGATTCTTATAAAATTTTACAGACATGTTCGAAAATATATACATTAACTGTACCAATATGTTATTTTATTGTACTAGGCCCCAGAACAAAATATTTAGTTATAGAAGTACAAGCTAATTTTCAGAAATCTGTACATTGGGCGATAATACAGGTTTCGCCGTTATTTTTCTTCCAGACCCTAGTTCTAAGTTTAACCCTTCCATCACTGAAGCCCGTTTTTATGTGCTAGATGCCATAGCATTCAGCACATAAAAAGGGGCTTCAGTGGTGAAAGGGTTAAACTATCATAAAAGTTATTTTTTCAAATAAATAGAACACATTTTTATGCCTTCAGAGACCATAACATTTATACCCTTTTTCTACATGTACAAAAAAAGACCAAAAAAACGACGTCATAAATTTCCTTTTTTAGACCCCAGTTTCATGTTTACACAAGTGCCTACCTAGGGTGGTGGAGGGTATTTTCGCGCAGGGGGTATTTTCGCGCACCTCGTTTGTTTTTTGCCCTAGTTCTTAAAGGGTTTTGTGAATTTTTATCTCGTTTTGATTTTTGGTCCTTGACTGGTGTTTTAATGCAGCGTAGGCCTGTCTATAAAAATCGCGTCGTTTCGCGGCAAATTTTTTTTCATCTGCCATTAAAATAGATCTAGTTCATTTTAATTTTAAGTCTCAGAAAATGTCGTTTTTTTTGGCTTCTAAAACTCAAAATTAGTAAAATTACATTTAAAAAAAAATATTTTGCAGGTTGTTGTATCAGGTTGAAATAAAAACAGACATGTGCCGGGAGGAATCCCAAATCTATTTGGAAACAAACTAAATGCAAAATATATGCACCATGGGTTTCCACGCTGTTACACAATGCAGTGCGTGAAAATACCTCAACTTCGCGAAAACTCCCCCAGAAACATAGAAGATTGAAATAATCTATGCTCCCTATTCCCAATTGACCCGAAAGTATATTTTTATCAAACCGGAAGTGGCTCAGACATACCAATCACAATACGACCCACAATATTCATACACGTCCATTCTGTGCACGCTGTGGGCCGTATTCGCTTAGGTGCGCGAAAACTACCGCCACCACCCTACTTGCCGTCAAAATAACCAGGATCGCATGATTTTCGGCGATTTCTTCATCAATTCTGAACTGATGTCCTTCAAATTTTGCAAAGGCCTTTTTCTATTCAAAAAGTGTATGGCCGCTATCATTAATAAGTTTTTAAGGTCGCGTCAAAAAAATATAAACAAATGAAAATTTGAATCGAGCTGGTATGAACAGTATAAACGGCGGCCATTTTGTTTGAATTTCTGGAGTCTATAAACAACATCCAGCTCCCCGTCTGGAAATGAAGTGCCAGACAAGTGCCCCGTCTATCCCAGTGCCTGTGGCAGAGTCTGGGCAGAGACAGAGTCAGACGCCGCAGAGCCAGAGCCCAGAAGGCCAGAGGCAGAGCTCAGCTGGCAAAGGCTGAGCCTGAGTCAGACTGGGTCTGAGAGTGAGAGGCAGAAAATGGCACTGGCACTGCCACTGGCACTGGCAGTCTTACACTCATAGTCATACATGTCATTGTCATAGGCCTACTGACTGTCATAGACTGAGCCTCTGTCTCTGAGGGTACCGTCTCACAGACACACTGTCACTGCACACACTGACAGTCACCGAGTCCCTCACAGTCTGCCTCAGACTGTGTGTGACTCTTGTCTGTGAGGTCAGGGCCTTTTCTAATGCAAATAAGAGAAAGTTAAGATGAGCTTAATAAGATTATCATCTTAACTTTCTCTTATTTGCATTAGAAAAGTTAAGATCATCTTAACTTTTTTAATGCAAATGATCTAGGTCTATACGCAGATTCACATTGACCGTGGTGGATGAAATTTTTCAATTAAATCTACATAACCCCACCTAATCCATTTTAATGTACATATTCGCTTACTGTGTGTGATAGGGCAATTTTATTATTTGGACAATTATTGAATTCCTCATAATAAATAGATCTAATTCATTGAAATAAAAAAACAAGCTTTGAGATTTGGTTAGAACTTGGCGCCATGTTTACACATCTCCACCCACTGTCGTCTGTCCGGGAGTCATGTGTGTACGTTGTGGGCGGTCTTATTTTGTCTACGGTTGATACAACCTCGTTTGAATGGGCACTCCGCGCCTGAATTCAAGCCGCATGGTTGCAGTCCACGGCCACTTTGCGCCAAAATTGACGTAAAGTCTTTAATCACAATTTTTTTTAACCAGTTATGCTGCGAGCAAAAAAAGGAGGATTGCTCATAGGTGGTAAACAAACCTACCAACCCTCTTCGACAGAATAGACTTTCCTGTGTACACGTGCTGGGACGATGTGGAACAACAACATGTTGTACAATTCTGCACTGGAAGACTGCAGTTCTTTCAAGTAATAATTTATTCTTAATTATCTTCACAATTATTGGACCGTATTTAATGACAATTGGTTGTTATAGCGGCTAAATATACATAGCATACCTACAGTGAGTTTGAAGTATGTACAGTGACTAATTATCATGTAAATAGTAAATCAGTTAACCCACCAGATCACTCTACATTGATAAATAAAGGTGAATCCGACTATAGTTAAGATGATCTTGATTTTAAGATTCTTTGCACGGGATGAGCCCCAGGGGCCGGTTTCACCAAGTTTAAGTTGACTTAAGACAGTCGACTGAAGTCAGTCTTAGGCTAACTGATTGGCTGAGACGTGATCATTAGATAATTAAGTTGATAATTAGGTGCATTCAGGCAACAAATTCACGGCTCTTTTGTGTCATGAATAAAATGAAAGTCATGTTTTGAAAACATACTGTATGTAGACTGAACTTCAAAGTCTGTCCCTTTAATCCAACATCAATGAGACTGACACTGACAGTTACCTCATTACTGCTAAAACTGAGGTCACTGGACTATGGCTGTGTCAGTCACTGGCAGTACCACCATGTTTGCGTAAAGTTGTGCCACAGATGTGTGGCAAACATAGAGAATATGACAAATGTGTAGGGCTGTAGGCCCGTAACTTACCATGGGCCTCTGAGCTTATTATTAATTTGATCGGATTTTGAATCGTCCACCAATTTAGTCAATTATAAAATGTATTTTCACCAGTTATCCAAAACCCAAGCCATAAACCATATATACCAGCACTTGCTCCCAGAGCTCACCCAGCCGAGTATCAGCTGCAGGGGTGAAGATACATGTACAAAAACTCATACATGTGTGCTCCTTGAGATTCTAATTTTGGTTGCCAATGCATGCCAAATTCCGCAGCCCACTTTATCGAAAAAAAATTGAAAACTGATCACGCATGACACAATGTACAGGGTTTCCCTCAAAGCGTCAAAGCATCATGGTACCATGATGCTTTAACCTTCCTGACGCTTGAGTAATTCCCACATGATGCTTTAGTAAAATCATTAAATGCTCTCCCCAAACTGCCATATTATCAAATTCTTAGTTTTTTTATTTTCCAGTCTACAGATGGCTGCAACAGAGGTCATTCTAAAAACGGTATCGTCAATGTAAAGCTTAATAAACAAATGAAAGCCATGCCTCATGGTTTTCCTTAGGAGTTTTTACTTTGAAGGGACTGGCCCAGGCTAAAATCATCAAAAAATCTGTGATTTTATTTTGGCTTTTTAATATGACCATATCATGTAAACATGTCCATTGACTAGAACTGCAAACGTTTTTTAATTTTTCTGCTGCACATTCACCAGTTAGACTAGATATAGAGACGAAATTCCCGTATTTCTAATTTTTGACATTGTTGTCAATAATTAGATATCGATATGTTAAAAAACAATGAAAGCCCCTATAAGCCTACTCATAGAGCTCAAGAATCATGAACAACATGATTTGTTGTCATAAACTGTTTTTGGTGAACAGTGCATTAAGACCGTTCATGAATTTCTTTTTGTTGCAGAATCAAATGTAAACCAGTGTAAGATTCGAGCCTCCAACCATGGGAGACCAGCAGCCAGCTACTCCAACCTCAACGGAGCCACCCACACCTGGAGTAGAGAATCCACCAACACCAGGGTCATCTACTCCTAATCTAATTATTGTCACACAGTCTATTCCGACTCAGACCAGTCCCCCCACCCAGACAGGTCAGGTGATTCAACAGCAGCTGATGCAGGCTACGCATCAAATTCAACAGCACCAGTCTGGTCATGTCCAGCAAACACCCACTCCCCCTCAACCCAATCCTACCCCTCCACAAGTAGCCCAACCTCTTACACCACAACCACAGCTGCAGCAGCAGATTGTCAGCCAGTTACAGACAATTCCTTTACAATCTCAGGCTGGCACTAATGGGCTGCAAATTCAAGGGCAGACAGCTGGCACTATAACCCCTCAGATGCAGCAGCATCTTCAACAGCAAACATTACAGCAGCAGTCTACCCTGCAGCAATCTACAATGCAGATGCAGCCACAGCATCAGGCCACTCTCATGTCTCAGCTACAATCACCACAATCACATGTGTCAGGTGCACAAACTTTACCTCTGCAACAAGTTCAGCAAACAGCACAAACTCTCAATACTCAACTGCAGACACAAATGCAACCCGGGGCACAGCAGCTCGCACAATTACAGGCACAAGGACTGCAGGGGATTCAACATGTAAGTTATCGCTAAATCTCATAATCTATGAGAATTCCACTTTTTCTGTTATAATAAGTCAAAATGTTACTTGTATACATATTATTTAAATTAATAGAAGAAAATAAAGATATTTTGATGCTTTTCTAACGGTGCTCAAGATATTTAGTTTATGTTCTCAACACCTTTAAATATATTGGCAGTGTATTTTTTATATTATGATATAGACTGTGAAACATACATGTTGTAATTCTTACATGTCATGATAGACATCAAATTTCTTGCTCTATGCTCGCAGACTCGCAATCTTTGAATATTGAATGTATGCTGATAATTTTTCAGATTCAAACACAAAATGCTGCTGGTCAGGCTACGCTGGGTCAGCTAGCATCTAACCAAGGCAGTACCATGGTGCGCCCTGGTCTACCACAAGTACAACTTATACAACAAGCTGTACCAGGTGCTAATTTTCTCCAACAACAGCAACAACAACTGTTATATGCGGCTGCCGTACAAGGTGAGTTTTTTACACAAACTTTGAATGACATATCAGAGCCACACAAATATGCAATCATTTTATACGCAGTGATTACTTTGGGGGTATAAGTATGCACAGCTTGTTTCGATTTATGCACATAGGCATATTTCATTGCGTAACTTTACATGCCATGTTTTATCCTGCCTGCTTTTGTCACGTAATGCAGGTGTTTTCTCACTAGTCAGGGCTCGAAATTGGCCCCGTCCGATCGTCCAAGACGTCCAACAATCTGGAAAGGACGAGTTTATTAAAACGAGTTCATTTTTAATGAACGAGTGCCCCTGCTTGCAATTATTAGGAAGGACAAGTGATATTTTTGGGAAGGACTAGTCGATTTTTTAGCTAGTGTAAATTTAGTCCAATTTCGAGCCCTGCTAGTACTACCGTAAAATTTCTAATTGTAGCCGCATCTCCAATAGAAGCCGCCCCCCAAACTTTCAAAAAATTACAATTTTTTTACAAAAAGTTTTCTACTTTGAAAACCTCTAATTGAAGCCGCATGGCGATTTTTGAGATTTGTCAAGAACCAAAACTATTTTCATATCTTATAAAAAGGACGATGACTAGGTGTTTATCAAGACGCCGGCCGCTAGCTACGCTAACTGCGTTAATAGAGCACACGCTATATAAGCCCAGATAGCTTCTAACCCTTTACAGACATGAGGTGTTATATTCACATACAGCATGTACAATGTGTGACGATAGCGCAGGTAATGTAACCCTACAAGCGCTATAGATAGGCCTAGTCATAGTTGCCATGTTAAGCCTACTTACTCAGTCTAACAGATTGAAATATTTTTTGGTCGATATATATATATGTAATAAATGTCCTTTATAAAATACAAGTGACAATCACATATACCGATATACACTACAATGGTTATTTGTGGTCTTCACCGTTAAGCATGTTAAACCAGCATCACTTGTGTGGACCAGCCATGTAGGCCTACACGAACAGTGTATGACTAAAGCTGATATTTCCCACGCAGTTCATCAACATTAGGAGAGGGAGGTGGGCGCGTGGCCGCACGCTTATTTGGGCAACGCCAACTGCTGGTTCACTGTAGACATCATTTGTCAACATTTAGCCGACTCTGCATCAACAACTCCTGCAAGCTGTACAGTCAACAAATGGTCAAGTGATGACGCGCCCGCCGCTCCCATGACTGACAACTCACGTCTGGAGAGGGGTGGTGTTGCCGACTGACAGGCTGTGTTGTTAAACAATTATCAGATTATAACGGTGTCTACCACTGTCTACATGGCGTCGCACTGTCTAGAACGCAACATGCCGAATACCACACGCAGACATTCAGTGTGCTATAGACATGATATACATTATTATTTATATAATTATGCATGGCGTATCTTTTTAATAGATTCTCTGAACGATTTGCAATGTAAAACATGTTTAATTAGCGCTATGTAAAATAAACTCCCCTGACTAATTTTAGCATCAAATCGATTTATATGACATATGTCTTTATATTGGACATGAAGGGTTGGGTGATCGCTACCAGCATTTGAGATTCATAACCGCACGATGGGTGATGCAATTTTTCACGCAAAACCTCCAATAGAAGCCGCAAGTGGACTTTTGGCATTGGGCACTGGAAAATTATTTTTTACTTTCTAATTAAAGCCGCGGCTACAATTGGAAATTTTACGGTAGTAGTTTTCACCCAATTTCACTGCTCACTTTGAGAGCTTCCAAAACATTTCTGTTTTGTTCCACCCTGGCTTTTCTGCATAGTTCATATTTTCAGGACATGATATTTTTTAAAGAGGAGTATTAGAAGATATCTCATTGTACATGTATACTCGAGAATAAGTGGGTGAATACTCAATCAGACTAGAGGGTTATCTGGATCACTGCTACATAATGTACCGGTAGTAGAAGGAGTGTAGACCGGTTTTGAGCACTTCGATGATATTAGGCATGCGATCGCATGCACACACCATCACACGCCTAGAACAAAGCTAAGGCGTTGGGAATAACGCGTGCCTCATATTATGTACAGATACAAAGGCAATACTTAGTGTACAGAGTGCAAATCACACTCCTTGTTTACACTTCTTGCTCATTCAAGGAGTGTGATTTTCCACACACCACTATTTTGTAACCATCAGTACATATGGGTTTCAAGCCAGATTCAAACCTCATGAAATGTCACTGAAAATGATGAAAATGTCTCGGAAAGATGCTCAGTTCATCGAATCACTCATATTAGCAGATGTCTATCTTTCATAAATAAAGATATTTTTCGTCATTCAGAGCTGGGAATCGCGTTAGCTTTGAATGAATGAAAAATAGAAACAAGAAATTCAGTTGAATTCAGTTAAAACTCCTTATTTCATATCAGATGATAGCAGGTGATCACATTTATTGTCCACATATGTGTCAACAAATAGTTTGCAGACTCTATATCTGGAAAACAAATCAACATAATTGTAATGATGCATACAATGTATTAAAATAGGTTGACGACTCCCATTTATGTTCCCGTATAATAGTAATAGCTAACATCATTTTAATACTTGCTTACAATTTTTCTGCCTTTTCATTTCCAGCGGCTATGCAAGGAATGGGCACTCAGCAAATCAATATTGGTGCGATACAGACACGTGTGACCGGGGGAGGTAGCACGCCGAAGAGTCCTGCACTTGTGGCAGTGTCTCAGGTGAGATTCTCATATGTCACCTTTTATATTTTAAATAAATAAACTTTTCTAATTTCCAATTAGATGGGGTTTTTTTTCCTGGAGGGCTTCTAAAATATTCAAGGACCCCCTTCCCTTATTTTATTTCTGGATACGCCGCTGGGTGTAATGCTGGGCCAGCATCATAGACAGTGGGCCAGCATTATACTAAAATTGGGTCCATCATTCATGTTTATTGGATACTTGGTTAATAGTTTAAACTCTTGACTCCAACTACGTTCTTATCATTGACATGAATATATAAATATTTCACTTCAGGCCACAGCAAATTTATTCTATGTTCGATGGATTTTCACTTGAAACGCAAAGACTCGCGAGGTATGAGCGGATTTTTTTTTTATAAGTGATATACAAAATGTTTGTTCTTTGCATTTTAGCTGGTGTTCATGAAAATCTAGTGAACAATTTTCTATTTTGAGGCCCAGCAGAGCACATACCGTAGACATTTTTTTTAAATTAAAGAGAAACACACCAACATGACCAACGCCAGTATGAACACGAGTGCGAAAATTATCAAATACACTATTTCATCATTGCCACAACACACCAACATGAATGCGAACACAAATTTCCGCCCTTGAGATATCAGTGTGTTTTAGCAAATTTAGTGTATTTGATCATTTTCACATTTGCCTTGGTTTGTTTTTTCTTGGGTCTGATATTTTTTTAAATATTTGTTTTCCTGAACCAGAATATACTATACAGAATAACCACTTATTATTTGATAAAATGTTGTACTGCCTTTGCTGACGACTCTGAATGTGCAATAAAAGATTGTCATTAGAATCAATTTTCGGTTACATCACTACAGGTCAGTGTCAGGAGAATAATCATTATGGACCATTTGTTTATTTTCAGAGCCTACAAGCACAACAGAGATCAGTAAACCAGAGTGCAGGTGGCATGCAGACCACAAAAATGACCATGGCAGCAAGCAAACCAATTGCTACTGTACAACAGCAGCAAGCAGTATTCAACCAAAAGCAAGTTTTACAGAGGACAGGACAGCAGCCTCTGGTGATAGGACAACTTGGTACGGAATCTGAACAATTTTAACCACAGACAAGGGCTTAGAATTGACTTTTTTGAAACTGAACGTGCCAAATTGCCCAAGTGGTTCTCAAGAAAGATGATGTTTCTGACTAAGTTGCTGTCCATGAGTTCATTTTGGGATGAGTTAACCCTTTAACTGTTAAGAAATTAACAATTTAAATTGTTATTCGCTTTAAGCTTGATTTTCTGGTATAATTCCCATCCTACTGTAAATGAACCTTAGCAAATAAAAATAAGAAAATGCATGAGTATAATAACTTTAACGTTAGTAGGAAGAGGGCTTGGATCTGTAGGTGTCAATGGATAGAAATTATTTTGCATCAGTTTGAAAAGTAATTGAAAATAATCAGCATCATTAAAACTCTATTGTCAAGGTTATCTTCACAGTGGCTTCTGCAGAACGTTGTTAATGGTGTTCCTTCGTCCTTTTGTCACAGACGGGTGATTTAAATTTTCACTTTCACGTTGGTCCTCTGGCGTTTAGTCACAGTAGCTAAGTATGATTTTCAATAAAAAATTTTAGAAGATGAAGATTGAGTATTGTGTCTACTCTAATATGTTGCCCAGTATTGATAGTTTTAACAATACATGTATATTTGGTAGCCTCAAGACAACTGATGTGCTGCCACTGATTTTGAATGCTGCATGCAATTATTGACCACTGTTTGGTACCCACTACATGGCACATGTAGGATGGAGCTCTTCTCTTGTCTTATTTTCTGTTGCCTCAAGCTGTTTAAATTAAACCCTTACAGCTCGGTCAGATTCTGACGACTAAAGTTGATCCCCGCTCTGTAAATGTAAAAAATATTTGTAATGGCCGTAGACCCGTATCATAGGTATTCAAATGAATCGGAAAGACCTAACTAAGACATTAATGATGATTTCAGATGGAAAAAGCCACTTTGGTCTCCAAGGTTTTCATGAAAAATTTCAGCGCTTTAAGGGTTAACAGATGCTACAAAATGGTTGTTCTGGCAATAGCAAAAATGTTGTTGCAAGTAGGCTAGCCTGTTGCCTGTATGCCCACTTTGGCCCTTTGTTGGCAGTTGTTAGTTGGTATTTTTATCCATTTTATGCTAAGAGCCCATCTCAAAAACAATAACTATAATTTATGGTTTTTAGTCAAGTTGATTTCAATTGATAATGTGGCGCTTTAACAGTTAACCCTTTAGGCCCTGACGATGCATCAGTGCATCATTTTGCATCTCTGCAGTATGACTTTTTTTCCTACACATAGGGTGCTTAGAACACAAATTTTCATGGAAATATTTCAATAATAACAATATTTTTTTTTCATTTGCCACCCACTTCAAGTCATCTAAATCCACTGCAAGTCAAGAATTGCGATAGCAATTTGCGGCTTGTAGTGGATGAAGATGACAATGGTAAATACAGGCTTGAAAGGGTTAATAGACCCATCAACAATAATTAATATTAAAATGAAGGACAATTTTTACTGGCTAGCTATAAAAAATAATTTTGTTTATATTTTATAGTTAGAAACTTACTTGAAAAGGTATGGATTAGGGTTTTGTATATGATATGACAAACTCTATTTAGGTATAATCTGGGATTATACCTGTAAAGACTTAATTTAAAAAATAAAATTGTTTGTGATAGATGCTTAGTTAATCAAAGATGGACTACTTTTCATAAAAAGACATATTTTTTTGTTATTTGAAGCTGGAAGTTGGTTTCGCAATTACAGCTTCGAAACAGAAACAAATAATTCAGCAGCGTAACGATTAATGCAATTTTTAGATGCTGAGAACCTACTATTATTACATATTTTTTTGCTTGTTTAGGAGTTCTGACGAATCAGGGCGTTCCCGTGGCTGGGAATCAGGTGGCCCAGGGCAAATCGTCAGGCATTGCAGTGACATCTGGTACTCAGACCGCCATGCTAGGGAACCAGCCCTTACGCATTGCCCAGACTACCTACATGACAAACACGGGACAGTTAGTGAATGGGAATGGCCAGTTGTTGAGTGGGAATCAGGCGATGCTGGGTCAGCTGCAAGCAATGACCATACAGCAGTCTAACCTACAACCCCTGGCCAGCCAACAGGTAACTATTTTGGAATGCAGTGTAATCAGGTATTGTTTAGGTACAGCAGTGGGTAATAATAGTATGGTATTATTATTGCATAAAAAATAACCTCAGAAAAATTATATTACTGATGGAATAAGGAAAAGATCTGGAAAGATGATCAAATTTCTATTTGGTTACATGTTTCAAACTCAGTGCAGAGGTGCCATCCCTCCAGCTTTTATCAGAAGAATACTCATTTTGTTGGCCATCTTCCAATTACCTGCAATAATATACTGAAAAATCTCTGACAAACACATGTTTTTTTAATTTGGGAGTAAAGAGAAGCTTCAGGAAAATAAATCTAAAATCACGGCTTGCAGAGGTTTTCACATCAATCAGTAGATCTACTGATTTCAACTTCCTCAGTGTTGGAACCCATGGATAATTAAAAAAATGTTAAAAATGTACAAATTGTTTTAACTCTTAGCACACTGATGTCGACTACAGTTGACTATAGTATTGTTTTCTCATGTTTTAATTGTCTTGCATAACCAGGTTTTAAAATTAAAAATGTCACAAATCTGTGATAATCATATTCATTTCAACCTAGATTTTGCAAATTAACTAATTTTTAGTCACTTGATGTTGTGGATCGCGGTAGCGAGACACAACTTCAAGTGGCTGAAAATTTAAATTTCTTGGCTCAGTGCTCTAAGGGTTAACTTCAAGCTGGTCACATTGCAAATGGATTCAAAATAAAACAATAGACCAACCAGATCAGATTCTGAAGGGTTAAACAGTTTTTTATTGCCAGGCAGCTGTACATCCCTTCAGACTTAGAGAAAAATGGTTGTGTGATTTTTTAACCTTTTCATCTCTAATATGTTTGTCACAATTACATTTTGTCTATGTTTAGTTCTGTCTTTATATGCAAATTTTCAAGTTTGTACCATGCAATCTTATTCTTTTTTGTTTTCATAATATGCTCAGTTGCAATAAAGTAGAATGGAGATGCATTGAAATCTAATTTTAATTTATGTCAATTCTGATCACATTTATAATTATACACACCTTGATATCACTAAATTTCAGATGTTACAAAACCAGGGCACCACTATCCTCAGTTCACGTCCAGTATACATTCAAGCAGCCACGCCAATGCAGGCACAGCAAGGTATTGTCGGTAATATACAAGCTGTGGCGCCCACAAAAGCTGCAAGTGTTAGCAAGCCTGCTGTAGAAGTCACAACCACTGTCAAACAGAATCAAGGTACACAGCCAAAAACTATTGCTACACCTGGACAAATTGTTAAAGGTGGGATGTTAATTTTTCTTAGTGGTTTTATTGTGTGTGTTTTTACCCAGTAAGCATGATAAAAGGTCTTTGAAAACATTATATAGTTGGGTTGTCCGTCTGTCTAACCGTCTGCCTGTTAATCAGTCCGTCTCTCTATCCATGCAATGTAGGTGAACTGCAGTGGAGGCATAATCCAAGCAAATGTTCACCCAATGTTGACTTGGCCTTTGTTCAGCATCGTAGATGGTTGGCCAACATTAAGTCAACATTGGTTCAACATGTCGTGTTTGCTCTGATCATCCGTAGAGGCACTTCTCTAGTTTCTAATTGGCATAAACATCATTGTCCACCCACCTGTTGTGTGTCCGGTGTAAGCGTGATACGCTCGCTACTATTTGCTCCATTAAAAAGATAGATCGGTTGAGTTAAAAGATAATACCTGTTTATAATAATTCACCACAGCTGTTTTAAAAAGAGCATTGAAATTTCTGTACAATGAACTCCCTTAACTGTTTAATCGATTGCTCTTATTTATTTTCCATGAGTTCAGCTCTCCCATAGCTTAGTTAACTTGGAAGATAGGGGCTGTTCCATAACAAGTTCTGTCACCACAGGCGAGTTTTTTGAAGATGAATTCAATACATAATAATTTGGCTCACTATCTAGCCCGACGGGACGCTAGGGTAGTGGTTAGCACCGCTGCCTTTCACGCCAGGGTTCGGGGTTCGGTTCCCGGTCTCGGCGGTTTGAAAGAAACAAAAAATGTTTCTTCCCTATCCACATGTGGAAGTCAGTATTGTGGGGAGCCTCTGTTACCGAGAGGTTGCGTGCTCGGCCTCAGACCGCCAGGTTAGCCTTTATGTGCACAAAGGTGGCCTATAGCCCGATTCATTTCATTTCACTATATAGCCATTTCTAGAAATCATAGAAATTTATTGTAAGCACAATACATTCCTTAATATTAAACTGATTGCTCTGAGATGTTTTACATGTGTGAACTGTCCAACTCTCCCAGAACTTGGTCATGTTCGAAGAAAAGGGCTGTTCCATAAAAATGTGGGTCACCACAGTCATTTAAAAAAGACATTGAAATTTCTGTACAATGCACTCCCTTAACTATTTAACCGATTGCTCTTATTCATTTTCCATGAGTCCATGAGTCATAGCTCAGTTAACTTCGAAGATAAGGGCTGTTCCATGATAATTTATGTCACCTCAGCCGATTTTTTAAAACCTCAGAATTTATTGTGAGCATTTAATTCATTTGTGCTCTGATATTTTTACCATGCATGCAACTGCAGTCAAACTTCTTAGAAAAAATATTATTCGCACTCCCACATTTTTTTTTGGGGGGGGGAGGTGTCTTCCAGTATGAGGGGGGTTAGGTCAATTTTAAGTAAAACATCTTGCTCTTTTAAAATCTCTCAGTGCAAAGGTAGGGGCTGTATATTTTGTGGAGGGGGGGAGCGAACGTTTTGAAAAAATATTTTGCACTAGAAGCTATTGCAGTAAACTGCTCTGTCTTTTCAAAACATTTTTATATGTATTTGCTTACTTCTACAAACTCGACAAACTGTGCAAATCTGTATTTTTCTGGGGCTGGAGGGGGTGATCAGACTTTTGGAAAAAAATATATTTGTATTTTAAAATAATACAACATTTGCAGTAATTTGAACACGCCACACTGCGGCCAAAAGGTGAACTATTTTGCTGGGAGTCTTGTTGACAGTCCTGTCACTTAATTAATACAGCACCTAAAGAGTTACCCGGCCACACTGCGGCCAAAAGGTGAACTATTTTGCTGGGAGTCTTGTTGACAGTCCTGTCACGTAATTAATACAGCACCTAAAGAGTTACCCGGGTACCCTAGACTATGTACTGAGTTAATTTAGGTGTTTGTTTTTAATTCACATCAAGCCCTTAGGCCCTATTGTTTTTAATTACCTTTTAATGTTCCTATAGGTGTTCAACAAATTCTGCCACAGCCTCCACGTACCGGAGTTACTCAAGCTGTGGCAAAGCCAATACAACAGACAGTACCAGTACATCCCACCACTGTGAACATACAGACGAGCACTACTCGTCAAGTACAGGTGGGAGAGAGACAAGTGTCTCGTGTACAGGGAGTTAAAGCAGGTCGTGTCAGTCGCCCTGTCACCACTTTAATAAATGTCATATCCACTTCACCTTCTGCTATCACTACGACAACTACAACAACAGTACAACCTCGCCCAACTGCGCAAGCCATTGGACAAATAAAGGCATCTCCGCAGATTGTGACATCCCAGCCTCCAACGCTGGTTGTTCAACCTAAAAGGCAAGAACAGCCGGATGTTGAGAATCCAGTGAGTCCTGTTGCTATTGTCAGTGAACTGGTGACCAGTGTACCTGTGCCTATGCCCTCACCAAGCCCTCCTGTCACAGTCCCCGTACAGGTGCCACACATGAATGGGAATGTCAGCCAATCAGAACCTATATCACATGTCGAAGAAAGTGGTCGTGAAGATGACGATGATGATGACGATGAAGATGATCGTGAACGTGAAGACGATGTGGATGGAGAAGATGCAGATGAGGAGGATATGGATACAGAAGATCAAGCCGATATTGTGACGGAAGGATCAAAGGTTGTCAAGGCCAATCCCGGTGAACCAAATGGTCGGCATCCAGACGATGACAAAGATGATGAACATGGAGAGAAGCAGAAAGCCTGGGTCAGACCTCAGGTTCTGACGCATGTCATCGAGGGATTTATAATCCAAGAGGCGCGCGAGCCTTTTCCAGTCAGTATTATTTATTTCTTGTCAGTTTAGTAATCAGCTGTTCCTTATTTCTATATGCTTTAAGATCAACAAGGTGAAAGTATGTTTTTGCTGTAATACCTGTAGGGGCATGCAATCAAATGATTTTGTAAAAAAATTGAATGTAATATCTCAAATCAGAGCTTAAAACATCCTCAGTTTGATAGGGTGGGGTTAGCAAATCCAGCAAGCAATACATTCATCCGAAGTTAAGTCAGCCACTTGAAGTTGTATCTCGCTACCGCGATCAACAACTTCAAGTGACTGAAAATTTGCTATTTGTGAAATTTAGGTCCCAACATATATTAGTGTTTTAAGGTTGAAAGCATATTTTATTTTTAACAACTGATTATACAGGTGCTAGTAAAAACCCAGAATGTCTACTGTAGGCGACATCTGTATCAAGGCTAACATTTCTGTATTCTTTCTGTAGGTACAGCGATCTTCTGTGATGAATGAGTTCTTAGGTAACAAGCCGCCACCTCCTCCAGACCCTGATGACATGGATATGGCTGATAGAGATGACAGCTTGGCAGACTTTGATGATGAAAACTTGGACCCACTTGACATGTGTAACAGAGACGGGACCCCTGATTCTGAGGAAGATAAGAAAACAGCTGCTGTAGAGAGAAAACGACGCATAGAAGGTATTTTATGCTTATCATAGCAAACAGCGTGGCCCTGTTTGTCATCAGACGAGAACTATTTAACACCTCCCTATTTAATGTTTGTAAATATTTATATCCCCTTTTTAACCCTGATGCTGCCGGAACCTTATGCGTTTTTAAGCAAATAGCGGACCAAATAATTGAACTGGAATTGCTAAAATATTTTGTGGTTAGTAGATGCTTAGTTGATCTGATGATAAAAATTTGATGACGTTTATTTCTTCATAGATATTAAAAAAAAAAATCGTTATTTGGAGCTGAAGCTCCAAATAAAGATTTTTTTTTTAATATCTATGAAGAAATAAACGTCATCAAATTTTGATACCATTCAGCATCATAAGGGTTAACTTATTTGTTCAACTTCACCAGAACACAATAAATCTTAAACATGTACCTAAATAATTTGTTTTCTTTCCCGAAATATGCTTGGAGCTTTATGCTAAGTGAGCTTTTTGGGATTGTTTCTCTGTAGCATTTTAGTTTTATCATTATTGTCTGACAGAGGCTCTATTTGACCCGACGGTGAAGCTGAGATGTGAATTCTGTGGGAAGGAGGACTATCCATACCGCTTCAAGCGTTCCAAACGCTTCTGCTCCATGGCCTGTGCTAAGCGATACAACGTGGGCTGCTCTCGCCATGTACGTCTCTTCGACACAAGTCGTCCTGGCAAATATATAAAAAAGAGGAAACTTTTGCCGGTGAACCAACAGTGGAAACGGGCATTAGGTGGCCGAGTGTCCACTGGCCCTATACAGCGTAGTGAAGGGGTGAGTAAAGGCCACAGAGGTGCATAGCTGAGCCAAGATACCTTTCGTCATGTTCAAGGTTGGTCTCAATCGCTCTTTTAAAAAATTGCCCAGTTAATTACTAATATTTTCCACCCATTTTGAATACAAAATAATGTTTCAAAAAAAATATGTGTAGTCCGAAATTTTCCTGAGATCAGTCTCAAATTACACATAATAATTGAAATAAGAATGATTTTGTTTGATTTTGACATTTAATTCACCTCTTTAGAGAAAAATTATTAAGGAATTTCGGTACTTTAAATGTGTGACATCTCCATTTCATGATAATACATACAAAAAAGTCTTTTTCAAATTTTCTGAGGAATTTTTTAATTTTAAATTAAATATTTTGAATCATATTTTGTTTTGTTGAATGTAGAGTTTGACTGGAAATTTACATTATTATTATCTGCAGATGTTGTTACAAATATATATATATCAGACTTTTGCATTTTATATGTTAGGGTTTATATTTATTAATAGCTATTCTGATTCAACAGAATGTATAACAAATCAAGTTTTCCCGAAACATTTTTTGCATAATTATGATTAAGAAGTGATAAGCTGTCAAGCCTTTGGATCATGATGTCTTCTATAAAAAGTAAGTTATGATTAAAAGTTGCTCTGACATTTCACAACGGAAACAAGTTTACAAGGTAAAGCAGTCTTTTTTTATTTAAAAAATATGTTCATTTTTACCCATTCTAATTTGGAGTATATATCAATGAGTAACACAGTTATTTAATCCAGATAAGTGTGTTGAGGACATAATTCGTCGTAAAACAATATTTAATTACTCCAAGTTGGAAACTATTTATTAAAGGTGAGTTTGATTCTGTTAAGATTTATATATCTGTCGTTCACATGGATTTTAATTTTGTGCCCTTTGTGCGGACAAATCTTACCCAACCAACCCGAGACTTTGAACCAATGATGGTTTATGGTTGGCCCATCGTCTACGACGCTGAGCCAACCCTAGACCATCATTGGTTTAACACCTCGTGTTTGCTCGGTACGTGACACTCGTTTATGTGGCATGTAATATCATCACTTTGTAATAAAAGGTTGTATCTGCCAATTTATGAAACAATCACATACAGCTTTTTAGAGCCAAAGTTAATGTATGCTACTTTAACTCTGACAAACTATTTATAAATTTCCTCCGTTTTCAGTTTGATGTGTATCAGAGATGTGATTTTCTCTATTTTTTAGTTAAAAAAGGGAACATTTGCTTCACTTGGAATTTCTTTTAAGTTCTATGCACTCCAATCACATCCCTGGTATGAAGTCTATATTATACAGTCTCATAATTATTTTAAAATGTTTAAAACTGTTGATTTTAGTGGATAATATGTTTCAACATCATTTCAGGGCTTGCCCAACCTCTTACATAGATTGGCCAAGCATTGATCATGAAAATCTATATTACAGTTACACTTGTATTCAAAATATAATTATATTTCAATGCAGTCCTTTCTTTTCAATAAATTTGTGTCATTTTCTGATTAAGTAGCTCTTGTTGTCATTGTAAATATAGAAAGTGTCTCATCTCAGTTTTTAATTTTCCAATAGTTATAGATTAGTACGGTATAGATAAGTAGTTGATAAACTAATACTTTATATTAGTTACCCTAAAAAAACCCACATAATTTATAAAATTGTTAAAAAAAAATTTTTTAATTGTGTTTATTTTAAGGTAAAAAAATGAACTAGGTATTAGAAAAACTTTTTCAGTGAAAGTTGATTGAGGATACATAAATACAGTGTGTTGTTGTATTTAAGGCTGGCTTGTCTGCGGCTCCTACTGCTTTATTTTTCTCTGTCACCAGCAGACCACTAACTAAACTTCTAGACCAATCTCTTCTTCAAACACCGACATTTTTTACTCAACAAGCTTGTAATACAAATGGCTATTATCTTTAATCCGTTAATTCTAAATATTAGCAAAATTGGACTTTTTATCCAAGAATTGTCATGCATCGTTTCACACTTATTTAGTTCTTGGTTGCTGGAGCAATACCTCAATGAAAATGGCCTGATTTCATAAAAATTTAAACATATCACAATCATTGATCACATGTCGAGTTAAAGCTCACAACTTCCCTACTGTGATAGATTATATGATTTTTTATTGGAGGCTTAACCCTTAAAGCGCTCAAATAATTTTTATGTAAACCATGGAGACCAAAGGGAATTTTTAATTTGATATTATCATAAATGTCCAATTTGGCTCTTCCCACTTCATTTCAATACATGTATCTATGTTATGGGGCTACGGCCATTGTAAATTTTTCACTTCTTTCAGTGCGTGGACCATCTTCATACGTCGTCTACATCAAACATATTAACCCTTACAGCGCCGGGACCGACATTATCATCAGAATCTAAAGTCTGTAGACGTCAGATTCTAACGACTAAAGTCGGTCCCGGCACTGTAAAAGTGAAAATATTTCTAATGTTCGTAGACCCATAACAGAGATACCGGGTATTCAAATGAATCGGAGAGAGCTGAATAAGACATTTATGATGATTTTAATTTGAAGAAAAGCTTTGGTCTCCATGGTTTATACGAAAGTAATTCGGTGCTTTAAGGGTTAATAAGTATGAATGAAAAAATGTATTTGCTCCATAACTTAGTGTACACAATCTACTTCTCCTTGTGGCTGAATACAATTCCCACTATTCTTTAGCCACTACAAATTGATACATGTATTTTGTGTATCCTTGAGTGCATTTAATCACAATTTGTATGTAAAAATCTATGTAATTGCAGCCCATTTTTCTCCAGAATACTTTTGTGCTATACCACTGAAATAATGTATAAGGCAACAAAGTATTCACTTTTCTCAATTATAATCTAGAAAATGTTAGTGTGTCAGCTGGGGAAATATTTTTTGCAAGCTTTTTCTGCAATTTGTGCTGTCTTTGTGTGCATAAGGTGTGCATTCTTTCCTTCTAATTCTGTGTGACAATACCTCTTTCAAATATTTTGGATTATAAAATACTGTCAAATTACAACCATATTTATTAACTTAATCAACATGAACACCAATATTTATAGAAATACAGCTTCACTCACACCACCTACACAGTAAATAAAACAATCAAATGCCACTAATGAAATGGTTGGATTAACCAAGAATAAACCATGTTTAGTATGAAAAGGTTGACTCGTGACATTTCATAACTAATACTTTCACGTCTTGCTACATCTTGTTAGATGGAAAAATAACTTCCAAGTAGAACAACAATTTTTGAGAAATTTAACAATAGAAAAGATGGTTAATCCTTCTTACTGGTATATCAAAAATGTATATACCAATGGCTTCAGACGTAATAGTAATGATTTAAAAACATTGTAGTTATGTGCTATGTCATACTCAAGTATGTCATACTCAAATAACAATTTGAATTATTATGCTATGCAGAAATTTATAATGAACGATAACTTCATTAAAATGTTTTACTCATTTTTTGGCACTATTTGTGTGGTAGAGACAAATTGCTCACTATTGGTGAGATGTTTTTTATGTTAAAATTCGCCTGTGAACACTTCATCATACATAGGGACGAGATGGGTGATGACTGCAGCTTCTATCTTGCAGATGCCAGCACCTACCATGGGATATTCTGCTCCTTCCGGTGATGAATCTCCAGCCTCCCCTCTGCCCTCTTCCGAGCACGCTTCTTCCCCAACTGAATCTGTTCCACCCTCTTCCCTTCCAAAGGTAGTCCCATGCTGGGAAATGAATCAACCAAATTTTAATTTTTCCACATTCTTGTGGCTTTTGATGTCAAGTAATTTTCTTTTTCTATAGCAGAACTTGTATTGAGTTGAATTAGAAATATGTTATCAGATGCTGTCAATTAAAAACTTTAAAATACATCCAAGTGTGTTGTGCTGTTAATTATCTGTTTTGCTTTTCCTGCTTTTGCTTTGCTTTGTAAATACTGCAGTACTATGGCTTAAGGTATAAAATTATATAAATAATTAAGATGTTATTACTTACAACATACACAGACTCGCATCTCTTTTAATGTGCATGCATCTGATCATTATGATCCACATTATGACAAATGCGGATCGTTATTGACATTCATTTTAACTGTTACAATTGCTTTATTTAACCTTTTCAATCCTGAATTTACCAGAGTCATCTTCATCCACTACAAGCCGCGACTTGTAGTGGATGAAGATGACTTGATGTGGTTTAAAAATTAAAGAAAATTACTACGTATTGGTAAACCAGTTTCATGGAAATTTTCGTTCTAAAACCCTTAGTTGTTGGAAAATTAGGTATGTTTTCAGGGATGTAAAATGATGCTTTAATGCATTGTGAGGGCTGCTAGGCCTGTGTACGGAATGAGCAAGCTTAAAACAAAATTGAATGCCATTTAAATTGATAAAATATGTTGGGGAAAAATGCCCAGTTATTAAAATAATTCATTTTGGGAGGTGTTTGTGTTTGTCCTCCTTGCGAAATTTGTGACAATTAAAACCTCGCGAATATTACTAGATCTACAGTATTCTTTTCGTCATTTGAAGCTGGAAATTGTGTGAGCAATTCCAGCTTCAAATGAATGAAAAATGGAAGCAATCAATTTAGCAGAACAAGGGTTATAATATTCTACATGGCATTGATTTTGAGAAAGTGAGTCATAAGACACCTCACCTTTAACAGGGAGACAGACAGCTTTATTATGTTCTGCTTCTAGCAAAATGTCATTTCTTATGAATCAAAAAGCAGTAATGTTCTTCTGAGCTTCTTGTTGAGACCTTCCTAGCACTCCGTTGTGTTTAAGCAGTGAGTCTGCGTTATTTCAGGTTTCATTGACGTAATATGATGAATCTTCAAAAATTATTTTACATCCCTGGAGTGGAGAATGACTATTTCTTAAACAAAACTTTTCATGGAACTGTTTTAATGCATTACAGTGTAATAACTTTTTTTTTCATTAATCACCCACTTTAGGTCATCTTCATCCACTACAAGTTGCCTGTAGTGGATGAAGATTCAGGCAGTTAAACTGAGAATTCCTGTTAATTTTCAATGATCTGTGTACTTATGTAAAAACTGCATAGTAATGCATCTGAAAAGGTGCAATGATTTTTTACAGGCCAATCTTGCATACTGTGTGTACATCATATAAATATCTGGATTACAGTCAATCACAACACAAGAAGAAGTTACGACAGTCTACAGTTATGTTTCAGCTAGGTTTTGGATCAGAATTAAATTCATTGATCTATAAACCTGTGTGCTTTCACTTCGTATTTTTTTGTAGACAAGCAGGTGTCCAAAATACATAGAAAAAGGACTATTTTTTTGTATTTGTTAAGCAAAGTTTACCATGTTTACTGACCGTTTGTGTCCTTACAGTCTTCGGCTACGAGCCCCCTTCCAGGGGGAATGATGGTGCCTCTGGGGCATGGTGAGCCAAGCAGCGAGTCAGAAAGCAGTCTGACTCCAAGCGTACATAACGGCAGCTCCTCACCCAGCTCACCTCCTGAGCTGGAAAGAGTCGTAGAAGTGGAACCGCCCCTACCTCAGGAGGATCCTCCCCCGCCTACACACAAATATATTAAAGAATGGAATGTGCGTACACTTTTGGGTGCAAATCATTTTTCACTTGTAACTGTGTATTGTAATGGGTGATGCGAAAATGTGATTTCAAGTGATGGAATTCCATGAACTTGCAAATAATCATGAATGATAATATGCAAAACAAATGACAAAAAAAATATAAAAAATTATATAAAAGTAATTAAAAAAAAAATAATAAAGTTACAAATGCGTCTTAAATCTGACTGCTGGGCTGAATACTTTTCAGTATTGATGGATTTTTTTGTGACTCTCAGAGCTGCTCTCAGTCCATTTGTGACGTCATACTAAAGCCGCTGTGAGGGGCTCGTGGGGCTCAAATAGTTAAATTTGTATCAATATATTCAAATTAAATATACTTGGTAATAAAAAAAAGTTATTGTTATTTAACATTTAATAGTGTTCACCTAATTTTATTCACAGATGTAAATTTTATCACTACTTGGTTTAGAAGTCACTGGCCACCCTCTCATACAATATCTGCTACTTATCCTACTTACATACCATTTCCTTGGAGTTAGAAGGTGCTAAACTGACACTTTACAAAGTTGCAGTTTAGCACCTTCTAACTCCAAGGGGACATTTATGACTCCTATTACCAGTATGATTTCTCGATAAATTGATTGTTTTAATATGAACCCATTTCTTTCCAGACGCAGGAGGTGTATCAGTTCATCCATACACTACCCGGCTGCACTATGTATGCGGATGAGTTCAGTCGGCAGGAGATAGACGGCCAGGCTCTGATGTTACTGAAGGAGGATCACCTCATGACTGCTATGAACATTAAACTGGGACCAGCCCTTAAAATCTGTGCCAAAATCAATGCTCTCCGAGAAGAAGGAAGCTGAGTCTAGCTTTATGTCACTCGCGTACAAAATACACAGACCCAAATTATCATTTCCAATTTCCGTTTCAAGATTGTAACCTCCCTTTCACCTTCAATTAACATAAAATGGACATTTATGCAGTGTCCTCACTTTTAAATATTGATTTATGATTTTAGAATACTGGTAGTAATACCCAGTGATTTATGATTTAATTGTCCTAAATTTGCGATAATAAATGACTGACGGCTGAGAAAGCAGGCTTGTTGAAGCCATTTTAAATGGACAGTGCAGCAAGTTGAGAAATGTGCATCGCCACCTTGGAGTTAAACGGTTATTTAGCTGGCAAGTGCAACCCTTTAACTCCTGGGTACCTATGGTGTATCTTTCTTGTGTTTCTTAATCGACGATGGCTATTTTTACATTTGCTCTTAAAGATATGACGCGGCAGCCTACAAGATGTCAACGTCAAGTCCTGTGTTTCACATATTTTTATACTGTTGACTATTTTACCTGAAAGACTATTAGTTCAGTGGGAATTGTCGCCACTCACTCCTATGACAAGATCTTCCAGCATGCGAATCATCTGCGCAGTTTTCACCACAGTACCCACATAGATGTATCTTGAGTTTTGGGCACATTTAACGCCTCCAGTCCTCCAGGCTGTTCACCTTTTAACCCTTACAATACTGAAATATGTTTGCCGAAACGATGGAGACCAAAGGATTTTTCTCAATTTCAAATCATCATAAATGTCTTATTAGCTCTTTCCGCTTCATTTGAATACTGATGTTATGGGTCTATGGCCATTATAAATATTTTAATTCTTTCAGTGTGGGGACCGTCTTTATACGTCAGAATCTGACGTATGAAGACTTTCCCTGCGCTGAAAGGGTTGATGTGTGAGTCACATCTTTAACCATTCTTTTTGTCCTTCAAATATGAAAATTTGTATGAGAAATGAGCATTAACCTTCGAAGCTCTGACAATTTTTTGTAAAACAACATGGAGACCAAAGGGTTTTTTCCCGATTCATTTGAATAACTATGTTATGGGTTTAAGACCATTACAAATATTTTATTCTTACCGTGTGGATAGTTGAGATTGACATATATTTTGCTTCAAATTGTACAGGCATGAGTAATTTTTATCAACATGAAGTTGTGGGTCGTGGAAGCAAGGCACAATTTCAAGTGGATCAAAATTAAATTATACAACTTAGCAATTTACATGATTTAGGTTTAGTTATATGCGTCTGCAATTCCAGCTTAACCCTTATGCTGCGAAGACGGTATATATATGTTTTAAAGCACATTTCAGCCTGAATAAAATACCATTAACCCTTGTCCTGCTGAACCCGGATATATACGTTTTCAAGAAGGTTTCAACCCTAATAAAATGCCACTGAAATGGATCAAATATTCGGTGGTGTGTGCTCAGCTAATCAAATATTTCATAATTAGAAATATTTTTCGTCATTTGAAGCTGGAAATTGCGTTAGCAATTCCAGCTTTAAATGAATGAAAAATAATTTGAAACAATTCAGCAGGACAAGGGTTATTATTTGTAACATATCTTGTGGTAGATGCTCAGCTAGTCAAATAACTCAATTTGGCAGATGTCTATCATAAATAACATTATTTCATTCATTTGAAGCTGGCAATTGCGCTAGCAATTCCAGCTTCAAATGAATGAAAAATACTCGCAAACAGCAGCACAAGGGTTAACTGAAATATAAAAATGGTGACAAATAATTCAGCAGGACAAGGGTTAATACAGGTACTTTGTGAAGTGGCAGATGCGACCCTTTGAATGCCAGAGTGACAATATTATACTTGGTTATCCATTTAGGAGGTCTTGGTAAGATGTTGTTTAATTTTGCTGATATGACCCCGGCGCAATTTCTTGCTATGTAAAATATTGTTACTTTTACTGAGAATTGAAATCTCCAGAATTGAAATATTTGATAAACCTAGTATATAGGCTTAACCCTTACAGCTTAGGGATTGACTTTAGTTGTCATAATCTGACGTCTGCAGTCGATCCCCGCGCTGTAAGAGTAAAAAATATTTCTATTGGTCGTAGACCCATAACTTAGGTATTCGAATAAATCAGAAAGAGCTAATTAAGATATAATTTTTATATAATGATTTCAAATTGAAAAAAAACACCTTTGATCTCCATGGTTTATACGAAAGTATTCTAGCGCTTTGAAGGTTAACCCACATATTTAGAAATAAGTGACATTTTATTTCATTTGAAACTTGCCTTGGAGCTTGTATATATATACAGACAAGTGTTAACCTTTATCCTGCTGATCATGACAATTGTCGTTTTTAATCTGTTTTATCAGCTGATTAAATTGGTGTAATTGGGAATGAAATGACTGTTTAAATGTCAAGATTTGTAAATATTTGGTCCCAGATTAAACAAATATGAGTAATTTTCAGCCACTTGAAGTTGTGAGTCGCGGTAGCGAGACACAACTTCAAGTGGGTGAAAATTTAAATATATTAAACCTGCGGGATACATCACTTATTGTCAGATGTGTCCCTTTGATTGTGCTACAGTTTAATGTATAGTAATCTTGGTGATGACAGGAGGATATTTGTGACTTAACCCCTTGCCCGCTAAATTATCTTATTCAAATTTTCACCCTCTTGAAGTTGTGTCTTGTTGATGCAACCCACAACTTCCAAGACATGGGTGAAAATAACTAAAACAATTGTTGTTTAATTTGAGAGCAATCATTTATAAATTTTCATGGGTAAACACTCATTTCATTCCAAATAACATGCCAATAAAAGAGATTAAAAATGATTATAGTCGTGTTTAGCGCTTAAAGGGTTCATAAAATGGCAGATATGTTGTTATGTTGCTATTTAGGTAATCTAAGGGACATATGTGTCACTACACCTGTACAAGTGACAGATAATATAATCTTTTGACTACTTTTCAAAGTAACATTTTACCCTTTCAATCAGATGCTATCCAGTAGACACAAGATAATGATGGCTAAATGTCGAGTCCGGCCCTGATTCGCAAACTGTGGGCCATCATTAACTCGTTCAATGCTGGAATGGAGACCAAAGGGGTTTTTTTCAATTTAACTCTTCCTTTACCAGTTTCGCATTTATAAGAAAACTACTTTCCTTTACCAATTTCTCATTTATTCAAATTCCACATGTGTACATGCAATAATTTAAATAGAGATATTGCATTACATGCATGGTTGAAAATCGCCAACCAGAATGGACAGTGACATGGATGCAATGTTCTCTTGCATTTTCAATTTGTGCGCATGTGCATAGCTATGGCCTGTATTGTGCCCAGAGGCTTTTTCAGGGGTCCTCATTAATAAAGAGATCGGTTTCTGGGGGTAGTTTTATCAGGGGGAAGTCTGTAAAGGAAGAGTTAAAATCGTCATAAATGTCCTGGCTCTTTCTGCTTTATTGGATGCTACGGCCATTATACATTTTTTAAAATTATTCACATCTAAAGTTGGTTCCTGCGCTGAAAGGAATAATATCGAGTTTTGCCCTGCTTCGCATTATTAGCAGCTGTCAAATTCCTCTAATTTGTTCGAAACAAACAATATGATGCTGTGAGGATAATTTTTCTGTTCTTTTTCTATATATCTGAGAAATTTACCGTAAAATTCAATAGTCTTCACTAGGTGTTGAAAGAAATAATCACATCCAGTAACTATTGCTCAGTTATTTTCTTGTATTGCTTTGCAAAATTTAAGAGAACATAAAAATTAACAAATATAACAAAATATGTTAATTTTTATGTTCTCTTAAATTTTGCAATGCAACACAAGAAAATAACTGAGCAATAGTTGATGGATGTGATTATTTCTTTGAACACCTAGTGGCCCTGTGAGGGTCATTTTTCTGAAATAATCACATCCAGCAACTATTGCTCAGTTATTTTCTTGTGTTGCATTGCAAAATTTAAGAGAACATAAAATTTAACAAATATTCATGTGTACATTTGATTCACTCGCATTGTTTATATTTTTGTATATATATGTATAGATCCATCGGGTGAATGAGAAAACCGGAGTGTGTTCAAATTACATGGTTTTTCTACAAATATTGAATAGTATATATATGCCAATAAAATAATATATTACAACAGAATGTAATGTCATTTGACAAAAGGATTGACTATTACGATAATCAAATTATCTGTGAAAATTCTGAAGATAATCTCTGATTTCTAGTAACATGGATGATCATCATGTTACAGCAGTTACTATTCTAGTATTTATTTATTGAGATTTTGAAGTAAAACAACATATTTTGAGTGAAAGAATTCCTTCCTTTCTACCTACTTGTGTTCTACTGATCTCAAAAGACAGTAGCTGTTTCCTTGAAAATTAAACAGTTACTTCCTTTTGGCTTTGCAAGGACATCATGTCTAATTTTGCGTCAAATGTGTCTATTTCTTTTAGAAGCATCACTTGTATTTCATGTTCACTTTACATGCAACCTAACCTAGGAATTACACTCATTCCAGACTGTTTAGTCCATGCGTGATTTTATCAAAGGCGCAATGCAAAATCTTATCTGTTTAAATCATGGCACACTGAAGTAAGAATAGTTCCAATTTTCACCCATCTAAATTTCTGTGTCACTGTTGCAAGTCACAACTTGCAGCTTGCAAAATATTTCATTTTTGACCCTCCCCCCCCCCCTCCCTGTCGAAGAAGTGTTGTAGAAATCCATTAGTAAATTGCTTTGAAACCGTAATTTCAAACATTTTAATAATGATAACAATTAGTAAAACAGCCATAGACGTTGGTTCAGCAGCCAGTCGGATCAACTTTTCAGATAT
Source organism: Flabesymbios commensalis (assembly GCA_964017125.1). Taxonomy (NCBI): domain Eukaryota; kingdom Metazoa; phylum Annelida; class Polychaeta; order Terebellida; family Flabelligeridae; genus Flabesymbios; species Flabesymbios commensalis. Next base: position 43,265,154 of record OZ024917.1, read on the forward strand.
TGGCCAAACATTGAGCATATTTGAAAATTCAAACGAGACATAATTTTTTTTCATTATCACACACAGAATGAACTTTGAAAATAATGATTTAACTAAGTGTTTCTGATGCTGATCATGTAGAGTATGATTGAACTACACGATATACAACTAAACAACTGCTGTATGTATGATTGAAGGGAGATTGTAGAGACTTGTTGTGACCGTCTTGCATATTGACTTGTTTATACTACTGTAAATTTATACAGAAAAGTGAATAAACCGTGATGACTCTTAATGTAATAACTGCAAATTGTTTATTTTTACTCAGATAGTGCGAATGTTTTCTTTATTTTTTGTTGTTCTTCAAGTAAGTCAACTTTGCAGAATAAGCCCGAAACATTTGGGGGTCTCTCTTTAAGAGGTGGGGGGCATTTTCACCCATGGATACTGTCTCATGCTGGCTACGGGCATGTACCGTAGGCTTCCGATATCTTATTATATTTTTGAGCTAATCCATAAGTCGGGTCTTAATGCAAGCACCTCTCCCTGCTGCCAGTCAAAACTGACAGCTCGCCCAGTGTGATGATGAAACCCGAAAGCAAGCCAATTGCCGAAAGCAAGATCCCCGCACCGAAAGCAAGCTTATACAGGCAGAGTTCAAAAGTGAAACATTATTTTTATATTGATTTATCATGCGCATATATCGTTAGTAAATAATGTATATTGAAATATATCTTTAGATCGGTATTTCGTAAAAAAAACATATAATAACTATTAACTATCCCCGCACCGAAAGCAAGCCTATATAGGCAAAATTCAGGTGATAAGCATAATATTTCTGATGATGTACAAACACTGAATTATTGTAGGAAATATAATGTATTAATGAGAAATAATTTTATCAATTATTTTACAAAATGTAGTATTGTATTACATGTATTAAATACCGGCGACGAAAGCAAGATCCCCGCACTGACAGCAAGCCTTTAATGGTAGAACTCGGAAGTAGCATTCAAATTGTTTTTCTATATAAGAAATTACTACAAAACATTGATAATGACATGTTTATCAAAATTTTATATTGCAGACAATGAAAACAAGATCCTTTCCTTGAGAGCACACGTATATAAGTTATATATAACATGTACTAAACTGTGTGCACCTGGCGACGAAAGCAAGATCCTAGCCTGTCACCGAAAGCAAGATCACCCCCCCCCCCCCATCCTAAGTTAATGCTTGTAAAAGAATAAAATATTTTATCAATTGTCTTCCACCTGGATACCTGCCTGGTCCATGATGTCGCACAGAGCTTTGGCTTCGATCCTTTCGGCTACTATTGGGATGATTGCGTACTTTTCTAGTGTAGCTTTTGGGCTATTAACACTCACCTTTTCTAACGATTCTAGTCTAGTACCGGTCAGTAGACGCAGCACATCTTCTTGTAGATTTCCAGGTACCTGTTTTAAGAGGTCTTGCTCGACTGCCTCCGCTTCCAGCTCAAGCTGGCGCCGTTCTTTCTGTAACCGTTTATTTTTGCTGTTCCTACTTTCATATACCTCAAACTCACCTTGGCCATCTTCAGTCATAGTATCATTTTCGACCAGTTCCATGTCTTCTATGTTAGGAAGTGGGCTTGGTGGAAGTGGTCTGACTTCAACATCCAGCTCTCGGAGGTCGTCTAGTTTCTGCAAAATACTACTTTTTTCCATAATTATTTTTTCGGCTTTTTGGTACTTACTCGGTGATTCGTTTGAGTCGTCTTCGTCACACATTCTTTTAAGTGCTGTCTTATTCACTTGACGTTTGTGGAGAACTTGATAGTTACCTTTCTGGATCTTTCCTGTTGGTGTTTTTAAAATCACTGGCTGTAAAACCTTTCTTGTCTGTGGCTTTGTCTTACCTGGTGTAGACGGATCATTGTTACCATGTTGGGGAGAGATGATAGTGACGTTTTTTATGACTGTAGCATCAGAATAACTTTTACGCTTGGCATCAGCTGCCTTGATAGTACTAACCTTTGTCTTTTTCTTTGTTTTACTATCGCTTCCCCCCTTCTTTTTAGTTTTCTTACCTTTACCTTTGTCTCCCTGTAGGCCTACAGCACCATGCAAAAGGAGAAGATCTTCTTGTTGATATTCGGACAGTGTTAATTACAATATATAAAACATTTATTTCTTTTATAAGCTTCAACTTCAGAGAATCAGATGGAGGGGGGAGGGGGTGCTCTTGCTTTCGTCACCCAGCCCCAGGTGTTGTAACATGCCACTCGCTTGCTTACTGTAGTAGGATCTTGCTTTCGTTCGTCGCCCATTGTAATATAGGCTACAACTGTTTTCAGGGGAAGGATCTTGCTTTCATTTTCTGAAATATTTAAGAAACATGTCATTATCATAATCAATTCTATGCTGATAATTTCATAATGTTACTTTCCGAATTCTACCGATTGATAAAAATGCTGTCGATGTGGGATCGATCTTGCTTTCGTCGATGATAGTATTTAAAACAACACCACATTTTGCCAAGTAATCGATTAAATATTTACCACATAATTTCAGTTGTTGTAAATCCTCAGAGATATTATGAATAACTACTGAATTTTGCCTGTATAGGTTGGCTTTCGGTGGTGATCTTGCTTTCGTCACCCAGCCCAGGTGTTGTTTACACATGCCACTTGTTTGCTTACTGTACGTAGTAGGATCTTGCTTTCGTGGCCGGTAATAGTTATTATACTTTATATTTTTTCGCGAATTACCGGACCGAATATGCTTTAATCTATATCATTTTTCAACGATATGTACACACAATAAATCAATAGAAAAATAAGAAATATTAGCCTATGATTATCACCTGAATTCTGCCTGTATACTATAGGCTTGATTTCGGTGCGGGGATCTTGCTTTCGTCGCCGGTAATAGTTATTATACTTTTTTTTCGGTAAATACCGATCTAAATATATATTTGAATATACATTAACTAACTATATATGCGCATGATAAATCAATATAAAAGTAAGGTTTGAGTTTTGAACTCTGCCTATAAACGCTTGCTTTCGGTGCGGGGATCTTGCTTTCGCTTGCTTTCGGCAATTGGCTTGCTTTCGGGTCTCATCATTACCGCTCCGCGCACCTCATTTGGGAAATAAATTCCAAAACTGTACATTTTGAAATCTGTTGGCTATTTAAAATGTATGCGGAATTTGCACAATTGAATCATCATATGCATATTTTGCATCATTTACTCATGTAGAAAAATTGCTATTTTTAAAGTTGGGAAATTTTTGTCTAAACTTCACACATATTCGTGTGGTTTTCTCCATGCCATGGATTTATGTATGAAAGTGCAAGAAAGAAACCAGATCTGGGCATAATTCGGATGGAATGTGTGTGTGTCAGTGGAGCCAGGGAATAAGCAGCAAACAAGCGGTTCACTCCGAAGGAGAGGAAGGAGGGCGAGTCTATATGCGGTGCTGTAAGAGATTACTGCAAAGCGATAAGAAGCATTGGCAGCCGGAGAAACACCCAGTTTGTCTTGCAAATCAAGTTGGGCGGGGGCCCTACGGTAGTGGTTAGCACCACTGCCTTTCACGCCAGAGTTCGGGGTTCGGTTCACGGTCTCGGCGGTTTGAAAGAAACAAAAATGTTTCTTCCCCATCCACGTGTGAAAGTCAGTATTGTGGCCCACAATACTGTCACAATTTGTGGGGAGCCTCCGTGACCGAGAAGTAGCGTGCTCGGCCTCAGACCGCCAGGGCTCGAATTTCGAATCCTGTGTCTGGGGGACAGTGTCATCTCAATCATCTCACCATCCTCAGGAGGTTCTCCTGGCCCAGTTTAGCCTATATGTGCACGAAGGTGGCCTAAATCCCGATTCATTTCATTTCATTTGCAAATCAAGTTATTTGGAATACACCAGCATTTATTTCAGTGGGATTAATAGTTTTGGTAGAAATAGTGAGAATGGACAAATTGTTGCAAGGACGCAAATATAAGCTTTTGTTTAAAGCAAATTTCATCTTTGTGCACTCAAGTGAATCAATATATTGAACAATTTGGTGTTTTCATATAAACTGTGTATAGATTACTTAGATTGTGAATGTTAACATTGTGCACTTGTTGAACTAGTTTTATTTAGCTTTTTAGTTGGTTTTCTTTTTCCTGAATTGGTGTAAGAAAATTGTATGTGATAAACAATTTTACATTTGCATAGAGTGTGGAAAATATTTTACTCAATATAATATCAGTGTTTGAAATGCTGTCAAATTACGAATACATAAATATTTGCTAAGTATATATAGGCCTACCGGTATGCATAGACAGTAAGGGTTCATAATTATATGAAATTAATAAAAAATGGGGAGGGGGGCGATGTTGTCAATTTATTTGAAAAAAAATCACTAAAAGTTATTGTAGGCTACTAAAAAACCCCACAACAATACGCTGTGGTCGAAATGTTTGGGGGTATCTTTTTGAGGGGGGGGGGTGAGGGTCATTCCCATGGCTACGGGCATGTAGGATAGGGGAACATGCTCAAAAAAGCACTTGAATTTGACCCATCAGAACAAAAATTGTCTATTTCGTTCTCAATAGTAGGATCTGTTATGTCGACAGGTGTTTTTGAGTGTTGAAGTGATTTTTTTTATTTTTCAGAAAAACAATACGACTGAAACGTTTGTACTATTTGGTAGCAAAATATGTGTAGTACTACTTCAAATTGTATTCAGTAGGCTAAGCTTATTTCTGTAACTATTTTCTAATTTGAAAAGCTTGGTCGTGCATGAATCCAAAATGGCCGCTACTGCCATTTTAGAAAACAAATGTTTTCACTTTTCGACAAAAATGTATGTGTAATGACGTTTTTACATGATTGGAACTCATTCCAATAACGTTTTAATATGGTTCACAAAACGGATTCCAGGCACTGTTTTTTTTGTGTCCATTTTCCGTGTGTCCCAAATGACTATCACCGACATCTTCGTTCAAGCCACAACACCCATTGATCCAGTTTCCTGTCATAACAGCCAAAAGTATGCCCACCAAACGTTGTTTCTGAATAAATTTCTGTATTAAGATTTCCGTCGTCAATTTTATGTTAGCGGCTCCAGTTTTTGGGCTGTGTGTTGAGCCATTTGTTTATACCCTGTAGATAGCCCATAGATGTCACTGAGAACAATGTCTACCTTGGGATCAAGCTAGGCCAATATAATCTTAAGAAATTGCCACAATGAATGAGAGTTTGAAACTGGGGGAAGCTAGCAGATGCTCTACTTTCCAAAGCAAATAAATTATGATAACGATACAATATTTTGCAATGATATATATTGCCTTTGAAAATCTTAATAGCATCTGACACCATAGCCACGTGTGGGCTGAATTTTTTTTTAATGATGGTGCTCTACATCTTAGGCACACGATTGGACGAGATAGTGTTCCCTGACCAATCACACACACAATAGCCTATCTGGGTCAGACCATTCCACATATGCGACAGACCAATGAATAATTGACATTCATCCAGTGTTGTTTCAATGCTGGGCCGGCGTCTCTCAAGTGTTCATTTACGACAAATTCTGCTCATTGGCTGTGGGCGACCACGTGATAACGCAGTCTGTATGTACATTTAAACAACAAAGCCAAAAAGCAGTATTTGCTCACTTTACAAGTGAGCAGATACTTCCTTTGCAAGCAAATAACGTACTGCAGCCTGTTGTTTGGGGGAGGCCCAGAGCGGTAGGGGTATACACTCCATGCCTTCTGACACCCTGCCACTTCTCACTGTATCCCCTGCGATTATGTAATATGGTACACTGTGACATAAAAACTGCTGACTGTGGAATATTTCCCTTTAATTGTAAATATCTAGGGACTAAAAATGACATATTTGTTATTTTCAGCTAACATTACTATCCCAGATCACTGTCTTAGCTACGATTAGACAACTGCCCGTGTTTTTTTCCCAATTTTTGCATAACTGCCCGTGCATTTCCTCAGTTATAGTGTAATTTGGACAATTTCTGCCCGTCATTTTGACTTTATACCCGTCCAAATGACGGGTACACGGGTCGCTGGCTAACACAGTGTCCCAGATTGATATATTAAATATTCCTCTAGCGTGAAAATTGACGAAATGATGATTAATTTCCCAGCAAGCACAAGACAATGACCTTTATTTTTGGGTAATCGTTCAAATAAATAGTTGTAATGTTGATCCTCCAGCCTCCTTCTCAGGGCCACACTAGCACAGCTAGGTGGCCCTGCTACAGTGCTTTGAGAATCTCTTCTGTAATTGCTGCGTTCTGATAGGGCAGCAAAATTTGGTGTACCGTGACCCACACCTGACCCTGAAACTATGTCAAGTTCGAGGTTTTCTTGCACCTATGAGAGACAAGTTTATATAATTGTGTCTCCCCTGTACTGGGCTATATGGTTGGCATCATATGCCTTGTATTATTATGACCAGTACATGCAATCAACCTGTGTTGTCCTCTAGTTGGTCCATCCTATACAATGTCGGCCCATCATAAAAGCAACATTGGATCTGCGTCTTTTATATGTGTTATTGTAGACTCGCTTTTATGTAAGACCAAGATACCAGCAGTATTCGCTCAGTGATCGGAACAGCCACTCTTTGTTTGATGTTGGGACATCATCTCAGATTGTGGATTAACATAAACCCAGCGCTGGGTCATCGTCAGCACGATACACTGACCCAATATTGGTTTAACGTTGGTCCATTGTTTGCGACAACAGGCTCAACATTAGGAGAACAATGTAGGCCTACCGTGTTTACGTGTGGGATTGAAAATAATGGATTGCTGTATGACAATTGTCTACGACGCTGGCCCAACACAAAATCAGCATTGACCATCTATTTAGAATGTATTTTCTGACTTATATATTACAACAATATAAGGATGTCAATACACATGATACATGTACAGATGTAGGCCTATATCTTACCAGACAATAGGCGTAGACCTACTGACAGGAGCATATAATGTCAGGTTTAAATATCCACGGGATGTCAGGCCAAGTTGTACACGAAATGTGGCATTTTAGATGTAATGATGTAATCAAACCCCTCCCTGGTCCACCCTTGCCTCTCTCAAACTTGTTAAAAGAAGCTGTTATTTCATGAAAATAGTCACCTGCCTCGCTATATGTATTCATTGGCCTGACCATGCGGCTTAGAATTTCAAGGACATCATATTTGTTAAGTATTGCCTTATTGGCTATATAGAAAATCAGGTCAAATTCATGAATATTTCTACAGAACACATTTCACAGTGCAATCAATCAGAGCCACTAGCTGACGCTAGTGGAAAGATGGTGGATCTGATGAATGAATGAATGAATGAATGAATGAATGAATGAATGAATGAATGAATGAATGAATGAATGAATAAACATTACAGCAACATCGCTCAATTCGTCAAACCAGACACGTTGATGACATACATTAAATCAACATTTTAATATAACTAGATTGACGTTAGCAAAAAGTAATTGGGATTTCGCTACTAATCTTGACATCAGTAGATACATGTTACATGTATTTTAGTATACCATAGTGGACAGGTTAACAACATGCCCACTGCATTTTGTAGTAGAATTATGTCACTTGGCTCGAATGACATAAAGACTGTTGAATAAATCTCTTTCATTTTTAAATATCTATAAAGGACTAAAAATGACATATTTGTTCTTTCCAGCTAAACTATTCCAGATTGATATATTATATATTCCTCAAGTTTAAAAATTGACGAAATGAATAATAAATACCCAGCAAGCACATAGCAATGACCGTATTTGTTATATGGTATGTACAAGTTTGTTCTGAGTGATGCAGAGATCCACTGTGGTTAAGCGGTGGAGGTAACTGGAGTTACCATAAGCAAAAGATGGCTGACAAGGCTACCGATTCGTTTACATTTTCATACATTTTGTGTACTTTAACGTTCTCCTTTGCTGCGCCTATTTGTAGGTGAATTAATAATACTTAACTGGAAAAAATGGACATTATGTTAACCTAAAATTGTCGATAAACTAAATTTGTTCAATGAGAATGGTAACTGCCAAGCGTTTTGCTGGTAACTGCAATACTTAAAGATATCATGCGAATGGTAACTGACAAATTATGTTGCTGGTAACTGATACTTTATTTATTGGAAATTTGCCAATGGTGCATCATATATACTTCTTATTTTGAATTTTACAATTGCAATTCAGTTAACATGGTTAGTATATGTTTCTCATTATCATTTCAGTCCGGAATCATTGCTCGAGAAAATCATCGATCTTCACATTTATGTTATTTAAGTAACATTGGTAGACTACAGTCTTACAATACATCTTGAGACTATTATATTATGTAATGGATTTCAATTGTACCCGGCAAACACGAAACATTGCAAACATCATTGTTAATATTTCTGTGTTTTCTGTGTAATTTTTTTGTCTAACTGTGTAATAATATAATATAATATAAAAATTGAAAATGAAAAAGTACAGGTCTGTGATGATTCACTCCAGCAACAGCAATAGGGAACTTGTAGATAGTCATCTAAGTAATATATCATCGCACAAAGCCAAAAAGCAGTATCAGTTTACTTTGTAAGCAGATACTGCTTTTGACGTTGCAGAGCGGTATATGTTTATCATTAAGGGAATATCGATATAATTGAAATTATCCACCAATACTGCTTTAATTTTTTTGACATTATTAGTCGATTTTTTTTGTTACTTTTGTAGATTATCATCGATACTTATGTTATCAGTGTGTATATCTTGCACACAGTGTTAGCATGGTTAAAGGGACTGGCCCACGCTAAAATCATGATAGAATCGGTGATTTTATTTCGGGTTCTCAATATGACCATATGATGTAAACATGTACATAGACTAGAACTGCAAATTTTTATAATTTTTGTGCTGCGCATTCACCAGTTAGGCTAGATATAGAGACGAAATTCCCGCATTTCCTATTTTTGACATGGTTGTCAATAATTAGAAATCAGGAATTTCGTCTCTATATCTAGCCTAACTGGTGAATGCGCAGCACAAAAATTATAAAAATTTGCAGTTCTAGTCTATGTACATGTTTACATCATATGGTCATATTAAGAACCCGAAATAAAATCACCGATTTTATGATGATTTCAGCGTGGGCCAGTCCCTTTAATGATGTCCTGGATGACACATTACAAAATCATGATGGATCACAACATTTCAGTGTGACAAAGTGGAATTTGGCTACTAACAGCGAATATTGTGGACATAGATCAAAGCATTTTCACAAATCAAACACTTTATTTCAAATGAAGACGACGTTAAAATATCTTTTAAACGTTTTTCAGAAAACAAATATGTTCTAGTACAAATATCTGCTAGTACAGGTCGTTGCGATTTTAATAATTCTACCAATATAGCCCATACACAAATTCAACTGATGATATAAGATACGCATTAATACCTGCCGTTATTCGCAAAATGAACTATATTGGGCATGTAGATGATTAAATCGGTTGTAAAAGAAAGCCATAGATAAAGGCATGTTGAACTCTAGTATAGCCCTACATTTAATTTATGACATTGGAAATATCAGGTAGGCCTACAATAAGGAGACTCACTTTTCGGACAACTGTAGAGAAGTTATTTCAAGGGAAGGTAATTATTTTTTTCGTGGATATAAAGCTGAAGGATTAAGTTTTGTTGAGAAACAAATCAGTCCTGCTGATTGCAAAATCAATTTTGCTGTTCCATCAGACCTGATTTTAGCTAAACATGTATCATGTATAGACGATCTCTGGTATATACACTATTAGTCAACAGTTGTAATAGGCCTACACGACGCTCTTTTATGACCCAATAATTACCATTAGCCTAGGAGCCCTATTGAATAATTAAAAGTGTTGACGTAAAACATAAAAATCCAAAATGGCCCACGTTTAGACTAAGGTAAAATATTAAAATGATATCATTTTCGCTAGAATATAAGCTGATTCATAACTTTGGTATCTACCACATGGTTTTCAGGTATGCCCGACATAATAGTGTGGCCGTAAATTATTTTGGCCATTGCATTGTGGGTAAATCCAAGATGGCCACCATTACTGCAAGGTTAAGCTATATAAATTATCATCATTTTCGACAGAATGGACCGCAAAACATAATTTTGATGTCTGCCATCGGGTTCTCAGGTATTTCCGACATAGTGTATAGTTGGAAAGTACATTAGACATTGCATTATGGATAAAATCCAAGATGGCCGCAATTTGTGAAAACCGAAAAATAATATAATTGTCAACAGAATGGAAGAAGATTCGTAACACCCATGTAGGATTCTCATAAATACGCCCCTGTGACTGGCAAACATTATTTTGGACAGTCTTTATACCAACAACAAGTTTATCTGGAATCTACAGACATTTTAAAAGTTTTGTAAAATTCTAGTCTATGGGCATGTTGAGTATGGTGGACATATCAAGGACCTGAAATAAAAATGATGATTTTGTCTTTATTGTGTCGCTTTAAACCTTCCAAAAAGTAATTCAAAATGTATTTTCTCTAGTTCTAAGCCCAGTCTGCATACAACATGTACAATGCGTTATCCAAAAGAGGGAAGCATTATTATTACCAAAAGATAAAGATATGTGGTCTCACTACCCCAATTGCCAGTCCCATTGAAATACATGTATAATGCTGACATTCTAAGGTCCGATTTCACCACCTTCGTCCCTAGCTACACTTCAATGTGACACACCATAATAAGACCCAAGCTGTCTTTTTTGAAAAACAGCTCCGAAATTGGTATGCTCACCAATTAGATTTTGAGCTAGGCCCCCATATGTGGTAAAGGGTCCAGTTTGCCCAGATATCCCTTAATATTCTTGCCCCCATTCCCAGAATAGACACAAATCCTTCTCACCCCCTGTGTCCATCCGAAAATCTCACATAAAAATTATACCTCATATTACAGATAGCGAAAACAGTGTCTGCTTTGGGCCTACCATTTATCCACAGCTTCGCAACATTCCTGTATGTTTCTTAATTCACCAGACGCGGAAACAACCATTTAAAGCAGCAATTCGGGTATAGACTCTCTAGTCAGTAGCCACCCCCTTGGATTTCGGCTCATTTAGGGGGGGGGGGGGGGGTGAGACCATGTGTTCTCCTATCACGGCCATCTGATACCCAGCTCGGCCATTTGGTACACAGTATAGCATATCTAAAAATTATATAGCCACAAAAATCATTCATCTATATCCATTTCAGCAAAAACTATATAGGCCTACATCTCTTTTAGGTCATGGCACTGAAGTGGTCATTTTGTTTGTCTTATGGTCGCCATTATGGTTTTAACATCTTGATTATCTCTAAAATTATTTTCTGATCATTTCGGGCGCTATACATGGAAACCCTGTGACTGACAGCAAAATCATCGATTGATCCTAATTCCGGCAAATATTATGCACATTTCTTGCAGGGTCATGTTTATGTGATGGTTAATTTGCCGCCGCCATCTCGGTTTTGACTACATACACCATAGTTGTTTTAAATGGTACAAACATAGTAACATGTCGAGTTACTAGTATCTGAAACCTCTATGGTAGACACTAACTACTTCCAGTAAAGTTATAGACATTTCCTAATTTGAAACCCCCTCCTGAATCTGAATCTAGATAATGCCACCAGGCGATGTGCATAAGAAAATCCTATGGTAGACACTAAAGTCACAAATCTCCTTATATTCTGACTAAAATGATGACAAAAATGTTTGACACGAATTTTGTTTCACTTTGTCAAATGGCGGTCGTCTTGAATTTCATCCACAATAAAATGTTGAACTACCCTCTCGCCACACAACTAAATTGGGCATACCTGGAAAACCGACGGCATTCACCGAAATCGTGAAGCTCTATCTATTTTATCGAAAATGTATCAATTTATTGTTTTGACCTTGTACAAATGACGGCCATCTTGGATTTTACATGCTTGGAAACCTATGGTACACACCAGAGTTATGATTTTGCTTCTATTTAAAAAAAAAGTGATATGAATTTACTGTTTCACCTTGCATAAATGGCGGCCATCTTGGATTTTATTAACAATGCAATGTCCTTTCTGACTACATCACTATGTCAGACATAATTAAAACCCTTGTGCTACATGTCATACTAAAATCAAGAATCTGCATCTTTTCTGTCGAAAATATTATCATTTTATTGTTTCATCTTGTGCACATGGCGGCTATCTTGGATTTTGCTATTTTTCGGCGTCCACAATAGAAAATAGTTTTGGGCTCCTATGCTAACTTTAATCAAGATTGACCACTTAGCCTTAAAAAAATGGTGTTTTTATCCGCCCGATAACGATGAGCCTAAATTTAATGCTAAACTACGTACTGACTATATCTGCCTAAATAATTTATAATAAATATAGTATACTTTAAAAATCACAAGAGATATCTCCGAAAATGTTTTTTGACATGTATGGCGATTTTGTGTTTGAATGTAAGCCCTATTAAATTTATGTTGACCCAGTGTTGGTCCACCGCCTACGCCTATGAGTACAGGCATATATATGCATCTAGTATCTAATATAGTAGGCCCTAGTAGGTAATATATTACATCACCCTTACTGTGATACTGTATAATGTAGTAATTAAATTAAAAGTCGACCAGGACGAATCGTCATCAACGTCACGACCATGTAAACTATTACGAAAGTTGTTTTAGAATATACATTATATAATAGCATTTTCCTGCCAATTAGAAGCGACAGTTACCACCCACTGAAACCGACAGTTACCACCCACTAAAGTTGCAGTTACCAGTAACAGCTGGAATTGACACATGACAGTTACCATTCTCATTGAACAAATTTAGTTTACCGATTACGAGTAAATTATCGACAATTTTAAGTTAGCATAATATGCATTTTGTCCAGCTAAGTGTTATTAATCCACCTACAAATCGGCGGAACAAAGGAGAACGTTAAAGTACACAAAATATATGAAAATGTAAACGAATTTGTAGCCTTGTCGGCCATCTTTTGCTAATGGTAATTCCAGTTACCTCCACCGCTTAACCACAGTGATTATGCTATGCGGGTGTGTCATAGGCAATACGTTTCTAATGAACAAATGTCGATGACAACTGTTTACTGGTTATTCAGAAGTACATAGCGTCCTCTTGAATATGAAAGGGTGTATCTGCCACGTTAGGAAGTGGCAGATACACCCTTTCATATCTAAGAGGACGATATATGGCTCGCTGTAGTAGTAGGCCCCTATACATGAATAATTATTATTGTGATACACACGGTGAAAAGAACATGGTATGTGTTATTATGTGCATTTCTCCGTAGTATGTATTTACCTTTCATGAGGCAATGTTGATATTTTTTATATTTATTTCAAAAGCAGTGTTGACTATATTCAGTTGGTATGTGCTTTTAGTAGCCATTGGTCTACCAATAATCCAGCCAACACAATACATTGTCGATTGTTGTTTTTATATCGGACCAGCATCGCATACAATGGACACACGGCCATACTACCAACTAGTGCGACTTGTTATGACCACAGATCATTGGTGGAATTGTTCAAATTTTCATTAAAGCAGCAAATGTTTCAAATGATTCTAAAAATCTGGACATGTAATACGTCCATGCTGACGGCTTCCACTTTTTATTTTATCTGACCGTCATCAAATTTCAAATGGGCTACGAAGTTGATGGATATTCGTCACTTATCCGCGGGACGTGGCGCAATGTAGTTTGGCCAATGTCGCTGCCTGCAATGCGGTGCATGATTTTAAGAGAACGATCATGTTTCGCGCCTCTCAATCTTGGAACATTGTTTGGATGTTCTGTCCTGGCTGGGGCACTTCATCCTTAAATGCTTCACTTGACTCGGGTGAAAAGGAGTTCTTGGTAAGACAAAAATGGCAATGTGTACGATAAGTTCAATGCGCCGAAATGGCTGCACGACTGTATGCTCTCAGTGGAGTTAAAATGTCACACGAATGAACAAGACCAGTTACTTGACATCAGAATATAAACCTGCACCTTTACCTTTAACTAGGAAACATATTTGAGTATTTGTAAACGAGACAAACTAATAACTTATATGTTTTTTCGAGTGAAAACAGTTTAATTGCTTTGGTAAAGATATCAAATGAAAAGTAAAAATCGTCCTTCGCCCATAGCTTGACATTATTAGTCATGTCAGTAACTTTATTATAAGGTTCTTGACCGATTTAGATTTAATTTGTGACCTAGAACTGAATACGGCATATTTAATACTAACTTGTACATAATATTTGGTTTATCATCTTTTTTCAATATTTCAGGTGTTAAATTGATTAAACCAATTAATCATGATATGACGGTTACCCAATGCTGGTTCAATGTTGGACAAGCATTTCAAACGGTAGGCCAGCTTTAAATCAACATTGGATCAAAATATCGTGTTTGTTGGGATACATTTGCCCAGCTTTGTTTCAATACTGTCGCAGCGTTTTTTATATTAGCTGAATAATCCTGACTGATTGATTGTATCATCTGATTATATTTGTCCACAGTTGATGATTGTTATCTGAACAAGCTGTCTATAATCACGGTGCTCCCATATATCCTATAGCAATAGTAAAATATAAAAAAAACCGTTAAACAAATGGGACTAAGTCCACAAATTTCCTTGTCAAATGAGAGTAAGACAAGGAGAAAATCTATCATCACTTCTTTTTTTAATCTACTTATCCGATCTGGAATCATTTTTGTAATCTAAATACAACGGGTTAGAAACATGGGCAGTGAATGCAATCGCCACATTTTTAAAACTCCACCTATTACTGTATACGCCGATGACACTGTATTGTTAGCGGAATCATCCGACGACTTATAGAAATCATTAAATGCTATGATAACTTATTGTGATGATTGGGATCTGACCATCAACACTGATAAAACTAAAGTTATGATTTTATCCAGAGGAAAGATTAGAAAAAACATATATATAATTTTGAAAATCATGTGTAAGTAAAGAAACTGTCGATAGCTATAAGTATCTTGGTTTGTTATTTAATTATAATGGTAAGTTTAAACAGGCTAAAAATGATCTTCTGGGCTCGTCTCGTCACAACCACGGAGACCAAACTTAGCACCATTTTGTATAAGGTATTATATAGTATGCATTTGTCAGGTTTTTATCATATTAGTTAGATAATGTTTTTAGAAAACACAATGAACGAATGTGGTTATTCAGGTATCTGGTCTAATCAAACATTAAATGTCAGTCTGAATGTATTTAAAAATATGATTAAAACTAGATTAAACGATCAATATTGTCAATTATGGAGAAATGATGTTTTTGGAAGCAATAAATGTTTGAATTATCGAATTTTTAAACATACTCTTTCCATAGGAACATATTTATTGAATCTTCCACTGATGTAACAGCGTTTTTTTTCAAAATGTAGATGTAGAAATAATCAACTCCCAATAAAGACCGGGACCAGACATAATATACCTAGAGATTTGCGCTATTGTACATTTTGTGAAACCAGAGAAATTCAAGATGAATATCATTACATATTAATCAGTAACTTTTTTCAAGCTAGACGAAACCCACCGACCAAGTGCCTTAAAAATGGCTAATCTCATGAACGCTGAAGGACAAATATTATTTAACCTATGTAAATTATTTGAAATTGTAATGTTGGCTTTTTAATGTATTGTGTGATTTAGATTATTTCGTTATGTTTTACTCGAATGTAATATTGTGTATAATAATGTTGATAACACTATTTGTTTTACCGGGCATCTGCCTGTCATATCTTGCATATTGACATGTTTCTTTTGGAACCCTCAATAAAAACTATTGTATTGTATTGTATTGCTGAAAGAATTACAGTGACCTAATTCTATCACCATATATATCTACAATACCCGAGATGTATACCACCAATCGCAACAGGATGCAAATAATTGATAGGCTAAACAATGGGAATAGACCCACAAGACCAAGTATTGAATACACGAGCTAACCATTTTACCACCCGTTTGTTTTATACCATTGTTATTTGTTTCACGTTGCAGAACACAAGCTGATTTTTGCGACTGGTATCGCATGCTTCCCAGCATTTCATGGAGACAAAATCCCCTGATGATTGTTCCCTGACTTTTCCCCGGTGAAAATTCCATGATGGGGCGCCACTCCCTTAAAATTGTGACTCTTTAGTGTAGATAGTGTTTTTCCAATTCACAACAGCCACCAAGCGAGAGACAAAAAAAAAGGTATTTCCACACCAAGAAGTCACCATAGACAATCATTATTATTCAGTGAATATGCTATTTCGTTATGAAAAATGGAAGAGACTGATGCCACAACCACATTATTTTTTGGGCAACTAAACATGATAAAAAATTTCCTGATTTGGAACACTTTTCTCAAATTCCCTGACTTTTCCTTGACTGGATAACTTGAAACTAATTTTCCAGGTTTTCCAGGTTTTCCAGGATGGCTGAATGGGTACCCTGTATAGGCTATAACATGTATTTATTGGACCTATATTATGGAAAATAAAGAAAGGCGGTGTCATCCTATAACGTATCGCACTAGCTAGCGTAGGCCAGCATATGGAAACTATCACTATCACGTTTCAAAGAAGACAATATGGAATTACGCTAGCACACGCTGGAATACACTTGCACACGACCAGGCGTAAAAATTGTGTGGGTATGGTTTATACGTTAAACGAACGTATTATCCATCTGCTGAACAAGTTTAGTAATAATACGCTGGTCATATCCTGGCATGAAGCTGTAACGTACAGTAAGCGTATTCATAGCGCAATATGGAAAATTTGCTGTTCATATTTATAGGTACTTTGCTCCTGATATTGGGACGGATGCAGCAGCACAAGCGGGCTGCATATACGCTACCGACACGCTAAAGCCTAACATTACGCCGGACATTCACAGCCATTATGTACGTTTATTTGTGCGTATGACAAGTATTTTGATAATTTGCAAACGCATCTCATAGGTTTTTCTCACACGGTGTAGTGTGGCACCGCCTTTAGTGATTTATAAGCCAGTATAGGGGCCTATGGATCAGCATATATAATTATAGCGAGTCTTATCGAGAACAAAATGTGTGGTTTGTGGCATAATAGATGAACTTGAAGCCAGAGTTAGGCCCAGTACGTCTCTAGCGTCGCTTGTGTAGTTGTGCCACTTAACTTTCTCTGACATATCCTGATCTCTGTCAAGCTGCCAGAGAAAATGTACCGTGAATTCCGAAATATTCACGAAATCCTCGGCTACCATTCAAGCAAAGCGCGAATCCCTAATCGAGGTGGGGCCACTTATTCACGCTAGTGATAGACATCTCCAATTTTGGGCCAACCAGCCCATCAAACACGAAACGCTGGCCCAATGTTGGGCTGATGTTGGTCCATCGTCTACGACGCTGGTCCAACATCAGCCCAACATTGGGCCAACGCTGGGAGATGGATTTTCGATCATAATATCTTACGTTGTGTGTAGATTTACACGTGAAATATCTTGGCCAGGCAAACTATTAGGGGCATCATTCAATCTCAAGGGGGGGGGGGGGGGCTGGAGCTTTTGCTGGACAAACCCTGAATTGTTTATTTAAAAAAAATTCCAGTTCCCCACCCCTGGAGGGGGAATGGCGGGCCCCTTAATTATACCACGCTATGCAACACAGCAGACACAAGACATTGAATCAATGTTGGTTTACCGTTGGTCCAGTGTCGTGGCCGGTGGACCAGCGCTGAACCAACATTGATTCAACGTCTTGTGTTTGCTTGGAATGCTCTATTATATGCCTTCGCGGAATCTCAAAACACAAAACACGACGCGTTCAATCAACAACGTCTGACCTGAAACAAATACACGTTGGCCCAACCTCGAAGCAACGTGAGCAAACCAAACTCCAGTTTGATGTCGACCAAACCGTCTGCGACGCTGGCCCACCATAAAACAATATTCAACTTATGACCTGTGTTTCCTGGTTTAGGTGACACAGCCGAGCAGCTGCTGTTATCACTGGTTATCGTGCACAGCCACTCCCAGCAAACACGATGCGACGCTGGCCCAGCATTAGCCCAACACCGGATCAACGCCTTGTGTGTGCTGGGCTGCTATCTTTCAATTAAGCAGTTAACTGACTTTTGCCTTTGCGGATCAGCTGCTACTGTGGACCTTGTTATGAGAAGAGCTCAATCTATTTCTGTCCTGCAACCTCGGTGAGTAATGTGTTTATTTCTGCTCAAATTAAGAGGAAATCGTTGTTATATTTTGTATTCTTGCTATTAATTACTACGCGTGTAAAGGCTTACAACCCATAATCTTTATTCACTCTGGAGCCCACCCTTTCTGAAGGAGTATGCCTGAATTTGTTTGTTCCAGATAAAAGTTGAGGATTTTGCGCAGTATGTATAGACATATTAGCTCAACTAACACATATAACATACCAGCAAGGCGGCGTCGTTGAGATTCTGTAATTAACCCTTTCGGCGCGGGGGTCGTCTTCATACGTCATAATCTGACGTCTACAGAATCTGACGTCTGTAGACGTCAGATTCTGACGTATAAAGACGGCCCCGTACTGAAAGAATTAAAATATAATTTTAACTTGTGGCACTGAAGATTCCCCAGCAACTATATTGAGGGACCCGACAATCCAATTTAAGGAATATGTGTCCCATGAACTTTTACGTTTATTCACAAAATATTAATCCGCCCTAATCAGTAGGCCTTTGTTGTGTTTTTAATGTAATTATGTTTTAACCATGCAGTATTATTTTTCAAATGCATTTGTATGTTTTAATTGTGTGCTTTGCATATTCTATTTATGTATACCGTCTCCATCCTAGCGGTTGTTGGGAAATGAGTCTTCTAAAGTCATGTCCCGCAGATACAGCCTTTTGGTTTGCAGAGCAGTATTCAGATGTCAACTGGTCAATATACGGCAGCCAGTGTATCTCGCGACACGTCTCTACAATCTGATAATGTAAGAGGGCCACCATTCAATCTCCAGGGGGAGAGGGGGTGGGGGGGGGGGGCTGGTGGGAGTGGGCTGAAGTATTTTTTAAGTAAATACTTTCGGGCCGACTCTGTATGAAATGAATATTTTTTTATTTCAAGAACTGTTGTATATAAACATGTGATAAAATTTGATAAAATTTTTTTAGCGCACCCTCGAGCCGTGTTAAAATAAATAATTTGTCTGCGACAAAAACTTCATCCACCTCCCCCCCCCCCCTGGATATTGAATGGTGGCCTCCTAATCATCAGTCATTTCAGTGAGTGCTGTTTCACAAGAATGTTTGGTCCGAAAACTTGATTGTCGAGGGGAGAAAAGATTATTCACCAGAAAAAAATCGTACAATGAGTTGTTTACATGTTTTTCAAGAACTTTAGACAAAAGGGGCAAAATAGATATAGGTCTGTAGTTTTCTGGGTCGTCGGTTGAGTTTCTCTTGTGAAGTGGTGTAACTCTTGCCTTTTTCCAGATCGACGGAAAACAGCTGTTACGGTTACTGTGATTACAAATGTCTGTTAATTGTTTCGTAATTACTGGGGCTGATATTTTAACAATCATTGATGATATATTATCGATTCCTGTCGCTTTATTATTATCAAGGCTGGTCAACAATTTATAAACAAAATCCTCTGTTATGTATAGTATATTAAAAATGTTTTATTTTGGTAGTTTCGTTGAAATAAAAGCTTTCAGTTTCTTTAGATTTGGAGATAGACTTTTTTCTTTATTTAGATATCTTTCAGACACACTAGTAAAGTACTTGTTAAAAGTATTTGCTATATCAGCATTATCTGTAAATGTTTTGTTCTCATAAGTTATTGTTTTAATGTTGTTAGGAAAGTTAGATTTGTTGTTAAGTTCATTAAATACCTTACATATTTTTTTCGGGTCGTTTTGGTAGACTTTAATTGATTCCGAATAATATTCTTTCTTTGCATCTCGTATTAACTTTGTGGCTTCATTTCTCCAATACTTATAATGTGTTCATCTTTGTTTTTCTTTGCATTTTCTCGCTTATTAATAGCTAGTAAGATGTTATTTGTTATCCACTCTGGTTGTTTTGTTCGTTTTATACGTTTAGTGACTAGTGGTAAATGTTTGTCTATTATTTTAGTAAAAGTATAAATAAAACTTTGAAGATATTGATCCATTGAGATGTTTTCAGCACCGATAGTTAACCAGGGGGCGTTTTGTGAGTCCGACAAAAATGTTATAATAAAGAATAATAAAGTTATTGTATTTTCGATACGTTCTGGTTTTATGGCGACCATCATTTTTGTTATAATCAATATTTGTTATTTAAAAAACAGCAAATACAGGGAAATGATCGCTAATACTATACTTAATAGGAGAGCTATATAAAACGGGAAGATCATCAGAAACGTAAATGTGGTCTATAAGAGTTTCACTGGTGTTTGTTACTCTCGAGGGTTCGTTAATTATTTGATTTAACTGTATATTAGTTGTAAGGCTGATCCAAGATTCTTGAAGTTCATCTTTTTTATCCGACATGATATCAATGATAATATCACCCATTAATATAGTTGCTTTATTTTCGGAATAAATTTTATACATAGATTCTTTCATATTAGATAACCAATGTTGTATAGAATCACTGTCATTATTTGGTGGGCAATAGACTAAAGTCAGTAAAATAGATCTATTTGAATATTTGATTTCAATACATACAGTTTCAATAGGTCCTTCTAAGTCCTCTCTACGTTTGTATGAGATGCCATCGCGGACATGCATTATTATGACATACATCGATAACTATAAACTGTTACAGTAAAATATACAATCATGACAATAGAGTGTCAATTCTGTGAAACTCAATAGCTTTGACCTCCAATGTTTTTACCCAGCTAGCTAATACAATGCAGTATGGTAGGGGGTCATATATTATATTGTTTCCACCGAGTTGCCATTCAAAATGGTTTCCAGTGACGTAACTGTGTTCCCAGAATTTGACGTGTGTGCAATAACTCTAATACTGACAATTTAATGCTGTTCGGAGCCATTGATATGCTTGAGGTTGAACTATTTTGCTCTGCAAAGCCAAAATGTATCTGATAACTTGTAAAGTAAGAAGATATTACATTTCGGCTCTGTACGGCAGTATTCTGTCTGGCTGCTCAATGATCTAGTGTTGTATTTCTATATTTCCGATTAATTTTTTTGAATATCTATCCTGATCTTGATCATTATCACAAGCGTAGCAAAGAAGTGTTGAATTAATGTTTGGTCAACGACGCAGACGGTGGGCCAACATTAATGTAGCACCGGGTTGACATCCTAATGAGAACAAAGCGTAGGCTTACTGGTCAACATCTAGTAATCTCACATATGAACGACTTCATCTCCACGCTACGGTTATTACTAGATAATTATAAACGTTTTATAATCTGAAACTTTCGATTCTGGTATTTCTAAAAAAAGACTGTTAGGCATATTAATTTATTTGTAAAAAAATAACCAATCAGTGATGATATAACAGATCTGCATACATGTACCTGACTTGTGTTACTAGGAATATTACCAATTTCATGACGGCGTAAATATCAACCAATCTAAGATGCTAGCATCATATGTGTCCTTGGCTCTGCTGGTAATGGCTTACTCGCCAGGAGCAGTGAACGCACAGAGACTGTACAGAGATTCTGATCCGGTTGTCCAGCTTGATGGAAGTAACTTCGACAGCCACGTCCTCAACTCCAGCGCGGCGTGGGTTGTGGAATTTTATGCAGCATGGTGTGGCCACTGCCAGAGATTCGTGCCCACCTGGGTAGCTTTTTCTAGAGACATACAAGGTCAGTGGTATAATATAAGATATATAATAACTAATTTCAAATTAGTCGTGCTATATGAAGCAAAATTGCATTTTATTCCAAGATTATTTAACCCTTATCCTGCTGAGTTGATTTATTTAAATTTTCACACACTTGAAGTTGGTTTTCGCTACTTCAAGTGGCTGATAATTACTCATATTTGTTTAATCTGAGCACACATATTTGCAAATCTTTAGACACACATTTCATACCCAAAAAACGTGATTTGGTCGTCTAATAAAACATATTGAAAACGACAATAGTCATGATCAGCAAGATAAGGGTTAAGAGAATGTGACACTATTGCTGTGAGTGGAGCGCTATCGGGAATGAAACGTATTTAAGTAAAGATACATAAGGCTATTTTATATATAAACTAATTCATAAAAAATCAATAAGGATGACGATCGTTTCTCTATTGTAGGAATAAAATAAAGCTTTCGTCAGTAGTCCAGCTTTTTAGCCGACTTCCAGGAGATATCTCCGTACCTTCTCATGCAGCATACCTCCTCTTAATTTCCCTCAAAAAAGTATGAACGCTGTTAAATCATCAAGTGCCAACATGAAAATTTTCACATATGAATGACTTATGTTTTAACATGGGCAGTGATAAAATAAAGGTTAAACATGAACAGGTTTTATATTATGAGCTGCGATTGTGATCAGGAGTACTTAATCATGTTAATTGTTAGCCAGGAGCTAGCTGTCCAAGTTGAAATAGCTCGTTTTCTCGACCAATCTGCGTGATATATGTCGCCAATGCGCAGTCACACAGTAAGGGGTCACAGTGACATCGATCACATACGTTGAATCAATGTTGGTTTAACGCTGGTCCAGCGTCTACGCCGCTGGACCAACGTTAAACCAACATTGATTCAAAGTCTTGTGTCTGCTGGGATGTGTTATGTTTGTTTACATTTACAAGGACAATTATTTACCAAAAAACATAGATTCTGGCTCGGATGCTGATTTTGAAGGTTTTAAAGAATTTTATAGAATATATTCTTCCCCATTGCAATGCAAAAACTGACTGAGAGACTTACGATAATTTGTCTGAACAAAAAATATAATTTGAACTCTGAATTGGTTACTCCAACACCACATCCAATTGGAGTATCAAGTTGGAGGGTGGACGCTAGTTGACTTAATCACTCAGTTGGTTCTAAAATACTGTCTCGGTTTTTGCTACATGGCGGCTGCCGGAAGGGAAAACCAATTAGGGATAGTTTGAGACAAAAAATAATTTTGTCCCAGAGTGGAGTTAGCTCTGATGTCTTTATTGGCCTGATTGTGTCTACCTCGTGTTATTTTACAGGCTGTAATTATATTATAGCTCAATTGAAAATACACAAAAGTCCAGCATTTTTTCGCCTTCTCCGCAAGTCAGTCGAGCCCAGATTCCGGGTAGAGATGACCCAGCAAATACGAAGTGTTGGCCCAATGTTGGGCTGACTTTGGCCCACTGTCTACGACGCTGGCCTAGCATCAGCCCAACATTGGGCCAACGCCTCGTGTTCACTGGAGATGTACGTCACACTGTTTGCTCATAATTCTGGGTGACAATAATAATTAGACAGTCAGTCAAAGACAGCATGATCCGGATCGTGATCCAGAAATTCGGATCATCCCCAAAATATAATGGATTAGTCCTTGACCCGAGACACACCTCTAGTAACCTTTTTATGCAAATTCGTTTTTTACTTGGTAAGTAATCCTGCTTACGGAACGACGGACAGAAAAACGAATAGACACACGAGCACGATCAAAACATTACCCCCTTTGGCGGAGGTAATACTAAAAGAGGCCAGGGCAGTTACACAGTCTCTGCTCACTTTACAAGTAAGCAGATACTGCCTTTTGGCTTTGCAGAGTGGAGTAGATGCCTAACATGTAAAACCGTGGTCAAGCACACACCCAGGGTTAATGTGATTGACATTGAAGTTGGGAAGTCATGGGTGTTTCCAATTATAACTATTCGAACTCTATGTTAATGTTGTATTCTCATATATATTATATTTTTGTACTTGTTTCGATTGCAAAATAAAATATATTTACACAGATTTTTGCTCCATGGAGCTATGGTGAAAACGTTTTTCTTTGACACAGTTTTACGCCGATTTTCACAACTATGAAGAGTCAATTTTACAGATATAGCGTATTTAGCCTATGAGAAGGGTGCTTTTCCCAAAAAAATAGTTGAATATTTATTCCAAAATGTCCCAGCTCTAAACAATTCATGCAAGCTGGGTGTTTTTCACGCTTAGCTGCATGTTTTATAAGTAAATACAATTATTATGTTAGTTAAACATACGACTAGTCTTAAGAAACAGTCAAACAAGACAAGATTGCTACAGAAGATTCTGTGATGCTCGATTCTTCACTTGTTGATCAATATATTTATCTTCCCATATTTAAATCAGCATTGCTTCAAGTTTTCAGAGACACGCCATAGCTGGAGGTCGAAACAGACTTGATACCCATGGCATTAATTTAACAATCCCAGGGCCACTTGACACACGACGTTGTTGCGAAGCTGAATCAACGTCATTGACGTTCATTCAGCGTCGCAACAACGTCGCAACAACGTCACATATCACAACGGTGATTAATTGAATTGTGCGACTATTGGCACCGCAACAATCATCCACGCCAACATGCCTTGTCGTAGCAGTTCTGATCACGGGGAAGACGGTGTGACCTGGTCATTAGTGGCAGTTTCACTTAGATTTGACGCCAAAAATCGTCGCCTCGGAGCTAAAGGATCCTATCTGACACTCGTTAGAGTGGCAGATAGGATCATTTAGCTCCGAGGCGACGAAATAGATATCTACCCTGCTACTACTTTAAAATATGTGTATGTCGGTGTTATTATTATTATCTTAACAATTGAACTTGTAGTTCTTGTACGGTATTTATTGTAGTTTTTTCTTTCACAGCTTGGAGCACCGTAGTTAAAGTGGGTGTGGTCGCCTGTAATGAGCCGACTAATGCTCGAATCTGCACACAATACAACGTCCGCTCCTTCCCAACAATAAAAGTAAGTGTATTCCATGGCTTATAAATATATAGTCAAATTAATAGCTGACATCACAATAATTATTTTATCCCGCTCCTGAGGGGCTTACGTCGTGTTACAAGTAAATGGTGGTGAATTTGTTTTGTATTGTTTGGCTGCTCCCACCTTAACCCTTTCAGCGCGGGGACCGTCTTTTTACGTTAGATTCTGACGTCTGTAGACGTCAGATTCTGACGTATAAAGACGGTCTCCGCACTAGAATAATTAAAATATTTATAACGGTCGTAGACCCATAACATAGGTATTCAAATGAATCAGGAACGAATGAATCTGCTAACTAAGACATTCATGATGATTTCAAATTTAAAAAAAAAATGGGTAGCCATGGTTTACACAAAAATAAAAAGTTTAACCCTTACAGCGCGGGGATCGACTTTAGTCGTCAGAATCTGACGTCTGTAGACGTCAGATTCTGACGACTAAAGTCGATCCCCGCACTGTAAGAGTAGAAATATTTCTAATGGCCGTAGACCCATAACATAGGTATTCAAATGAATCGGAAAGAGCTAACTAAGACATTTATGATGATTTCAAGGTGAAAAAACCCATTTGGTTGCGATGTTTTTTACAAATTAATTCAGCGCTCTAAGGGTTAAGTGTTAAGCACAATAATGATTGGGTCGGTGTACAATCCATATCTCTCACACGAAATAACAAGGCACGTCAATAGTTTTTTTAATTATTTTTTTGTAGTTTTTTCAACCAGCTCAGCACTCCGGTAGTAGATACAGATTGGGGAGAAAATACGAGGGTCGAAAAACGACAACTTCCTTGAGGCAAACGACAATAGACTACTTATCCCTAACTCAATCCAGTGACCAGTCCCCCCTGGTGAACATGTGGCCTCCTCTACAACTCGTGGTGTGAGTATTGAGTTCACACGATTCACAATGCGAAACGTTTTCGGCGAAAAATAATTCAGTTTTTACCGTACTGCACATGTATACACATACTGACTGCTCAGTGTCTTTTTCTTCATTACACATGCTACTGTCTTACAGGCCCTGGTCAGCGAGGGTGATGTACACATCGTTGTTCGAGGCAAAGTAACATTTCGGCTTAATACACGGCAGTATTTTGCGTGGATCTGCTCAATGATCTAGTGCTGCATTTTCTTATTTCCGAATAATTCTTTAGAAGATCTATCCGGACCGTGCTCACTGCAAACACGTATTAACAGGTGTTGGATCAATGCTGGGTCAACGTCGCAGACTGTGGGCCAACAATAATGTAGCACCGGGTTGGCATCCTAATGAAAACAAAGCATAGTGGACATTCACTATTTTTCAACATCAGATTATAAGTTCCCACCTTGCTAGCACATTTGCTAGCACATTTGTGTGTGCACCTTAATGCCAATATGTCATTAGCTATACTTGCTTAAAATATAGTTATAAATGTTGTTTAACCCTTTAAGACCCCACGATGCATTAAAGAATTATTTTACATCCCTGAGAACAGACTTAATTTTCCTACAACTAAGAGTTTTTGAACCAAAATTTCCATGAACTGGTTTACCAATACGTGGTAATTTTCTTCAATTTTTAAACCACATCCACAAAGTCATCTTCATCCACTACAAGTCGAGAATTGCGGCAGCAATTCGCGGCTTGTAGTGGATGAGATGACAATGGTAAATTCAGGCCTGAAAGGGTTAAAGATTGGAGCTGCGACGCTGATTAAACGTCATTGAAGTTGAGTCAGCTGAGGCACTTTTAATTATGTGTCTCAGCCCAAATAAAAAGATTTGTATTGAGGATTGTTTCTAACTCAGAATTTCATGCTGATCCCAACTTTCTTGAATAAAAAAAAAAAAAAAAAAAATGCCACAGACACTGTGTTTTCTCAAAAAATGTTATTTTTTCTACTAAAAATGGTAAAAATCACTCCTAAATCACGACAGCACTGAAACTGGTTGGGTCAAATACCTGCAGACTATAAGTATATTTCGGACTGTAACTGTTAATGTTATATTTTGAGGTAAAATGCTTGCTTTATAATTTGCCGATTTGCCGAACAATGCATCAAAGTGACATAAATGAATAATTATATGTTATCATTGAAATTATTATTCAAGATGTGTTGGCTGGTAAGTGCGTGTTGAAATCACTCATATCACTACTCAGAATCGTATAACCATGATAACCTGATCATAGATAAAGTAGGCCTACATGTTTTCGCCTAAATTGTTGCTGTCACTGCCGTTCTAAAAAAAACATTGTACTTGCAGTAAAGAAGACTTACTGTCCATACGAAAGGCAGAAACACTCCAATCATTTGTTGTTGTAGAGTCCAACTCTGACAATTATCTTGGTAGAACGGTGAGTAATATTTTATTTGCCAACTTTAAATAGAGGATAATAAAAATATATAGTGCGCTACATGCATGCTGGTAAGAGTAAAATATTGCACTTGAAATTCTTCTAATAATGCTAACTGAATACATTTTGCACACCACATAGGGGGTATAAATGTGCCTTTTAGGGTAATTGTACTCTCACCTACTTTGGGTTCGATATTAAGGCCTAATTAATTGTTTTGACTTCCGGAGCATATCTCAGGAACTACTTGTCCAATCGTCTTCAAATTTTGCATAAAACACTTATTTGATGTTTTGATATACAGTTCTGGAGCATTATCAGGAATTTCTTGTCCGATTGTCTTCAAATTAGGCACACATTACTTCTTGGCGGTCTA
>OZ024917.1:43297807-43461539 GCA_964017125.1 Flabesymbios commensalis
CACACAATTAAAAATTTGACCACTTTAAAAACTAGGTCATCTGGTCATTGGGATGTTTTCGAGGAGATGTCACACAAATTAGATTAAAACTTGATTCAAATACAAACCTGTTCTACGTCTGTCTTTTTAGCATTGTTATAAAAACAAGTCGGTATACCACTGGGCACACGGCGTTGTTGCGACGTTGAATCAACGTCGTTGACGTTGATTCAACGTCACAACAACGTCGTGTGCCCAGTGGGACGCTGATAATTTTTCATTGTGACGGGGGCATAAGCCCGTGAAGGGGTAATACTTTATATATCAGGATTCTGAAGCCTACATCCCGCCGCGGTTGCTATGGACTGGTTGTCAGGGCAGCCGCCCGGTTTTCAGGGGTTATCCTTGCAGTCTATGGATGACGTTTCACGCCCTTACTGTGAATGCCGTCGACGTAGCTGCTTCAGGTAAGTGTTTACTTCACAATAGATAATAATTTATTTTTTTATCAGTTCAGTCGTCTCGTTTAACTGATCAATAATATTTACCTCGCGACTGACTGAAATCCTTGTGGGGAGCGTTAACCATGCCGCAGGTGGGCCTCCAGCAACGAGCCCAATACATGCGGATAGCTGTGCGCACCTATACGTTAAAGATCTAGAGAAGAGTTATTCGAATTATGATCATGGAATGATCCGTAGCGTTTTTTCGCACCAGAAGGATGATCATATGCAAACTGTTCAAATTCACGGGATAATGACAAGCAAAACGTAAAACCGATTCGCGCCGCATCCAAAAAACATAAAAAATAAAAATAACCAATAGGTCAAAGTTGACATGTAAACGGTCAATAAAACCATACCCAGCACGAGACGTTAACCCAAGGTTGGTTCACTGTTTGGCCAAAGTGGTGGGCCAACGGTGAGCCAACCTTGGACGAACGTCTCGTGTTCGCTGGGTAATTCATGGCCACACTCGACTTGCTTTACCTGCCATATCAATATCAAATGATCAGATGAAGGCAACCAAAGAAGGATTGTCCTGTTAAATTGGCAAAACAAGTGCAAACAGTTGAATTATTCGAATAACCGAACATCTACTACTTTTAGATATTCTACCTATTACAGTGCCATTTTATTTGGTTCGAAATATGTCTGAAAAGAATGTACACAGGTCAAGCAGGACAAGGGTCCATCTAAAACGTGCTATGATGGATCTTATCTTAACATTTTCTCATTTCCAGTTAAGAAAACTCTTCAACTTTTCGAAAGAAAAAAATAGAAAGTGAAGATAACACTAATCTTAAGATTCTTAGTGGGATAGGCCCGGGGGGGGGGGGGGGGGAGGTTGCAGGATCTAATGTCTGACACAAGCTTCTATTTTAGTTTGAGTTAGGGTGAAATGAGTCTTAAGATTCTTAGAGGGATGTGACCAAGGGGCCAATACCACAAAGAATCTTCAAGGTAAGATTATCTTAACTTTCTCTTGCATTACAAAAGTTAAGATCATCTTTTAACTTTTCTAACGCGAATAAGAGAAAGTTAAGATAATCTTAATTTTAAGATCTTTAGTGGGACGGGCCACTGGGGCACATGCCTGACACAAACATCTATTTTCAGCATTCCGGCCACAGGAAGTGCTGAGCGACATGAAGAATTACATCCGGTATTTTATGGGCTGCGCTGACTGTGCATCACACTTCTCCCGGGAGTCCAGAAACCTGGAGCAGGAGGTGTTCACCGCTCGCGACAACATCCTGTGGCTGTGGAATGTACACAATCGCGTGAATCAGCGACTCCACGGGGACAGCTCCGAGGATCCAGGGAATCCAAAGTTTCAGTTCCCCAGGGAAGCCGCCTGTGACAACTGCTGGACTGACCAAACGGGATCCTCTGGTGAATTTTCAATACACCAGGAATGGAACGAGGATTTCGTGCTCGCCTATCTCAGATGGTTCTACAGGAAAAGTAGCATTATTATGGACGCCGAGCCTTACACGTTTGGTGAGTTACTGCGCCCGGCAGACACAAGACATTGATCCAATGTTCTATAAAGTTGGGCCAGCGTCGGAGACGGTGGGCCAACATCGATACAACATTGGGTCAATGTCCTGTGTCGGCTGGGTGAGTTATCCATAGCTTGGTGTGTTCGCGAGATTTATGTTGCGTGTTTTCTCGAGGATATTTTAGAAACAAATAATTTTAAACGCGCTGTCAAAACATTGTGGAGCGGGGTCACACGTACAATTTATTTTATTGAAATGTAAAGCATTCCATTCATGTATAGAGCTTTAAGATTTGAAGGCCTGTGGTTGATCGTGCACTTTCATAATTTATGTTTATATATATATATATATAAATCTTTTATGTTTATGTTGTAATGGAACATATTGCATTTGGAGCATATTCATATGCATTAGGCCTATTTTATATTGCAGAGGATTCATCTGCGAGGGGCCCGACTGAGCCAGCCGATGATTCCGTGTACTCCTCCACTACCACGATGACATCACTATCTCCTTCCACCACTTTGGTATCAGTTCCATCTTCTACGGAGTGGTCTACTGTGACATCGCGGGAGCAGCAGGAGACTACCCCCATTCCCTCGAGTCCCGAGCCCTGTATGTCACTGCAGACGGAGTGGTCGCCTTGCTCTGCCAGCTGTGGAACTGGTACCTCCACCAGGTTGTCCAACCAGAATACAGATTGCCAGACCGAGATGCAAGTCAGATTGTGCAACCTCAGACCGTGCTCCACACTGTCCTCCATGACTAGGGTAAGTCTCCAATGACAAGTATCCTGCAGTGCAAAGGCAAACAGCAGTAACTGCTTGGCAGTTACTGCCGTTTGTCTTTGTACTACAGGTGTGATCGTGTTGATGTAAAACTTCCAGGTGCAGCACCTGACTAAAAATGCATTTGTGAACATTGGACTTCTGCATTTGATTGCCATTTGTTTATATTATTCAACATTGCAATGGACGTTTCGTAAGCTGTGCAACGTACTGCTGTTTGCCTTTGCACTGCAGACACGAACATGTTGATGTGAAGCTTTCAGGTGCAGCACCTGACTGAAAATGTATTTGTGAATATTGTATTTTATTAATTGATATTTAATAATTAATATTTAGTAGTGTAACCTCTAAGTCAATCCTAATATTGAAGACCTGCTATTTGTGTTTACAGTACTACCCCAGCTGTCCTGCCGAAGGAGTGACATTCCGTATTAGAGCCCCCAGTCCTTTGATGTATGGCAACTGTCGTACCGTGCTTCCTTTCTACGGAGAGGGAACGTCCGGCTCCAGAATATGTGGGATTTGTCCCGGACATTGCTGCTATCCGTCTGAAGAGGGAACTTATGAAATGGAGGTAGATTGCGGTGGAGTGCGTGGTGTGGCACTTGTGCAAAGAATCACCACGTGTCATTGCGCCGTGGCGTGCCCAGATCACTACGACAGATGGCACGCTGTGGGTTTCAACTGAGATAATTTCCACCCAGCAAACAGCGTTGATCATTATGAAGGTTTAATGTTGGGCCAGCGTCGCAGACTATGACCAACGCCAAGCCGGCATAAGGGCAATGTTCCGTGTTAGCTGAGCAATGCGCGATTTACATGAGTCTACGCAGAAACTGCCTTCTGACACATGGGGAACGATTTGGAAGCACTCACCCACTCGATCCTTACTTTAAGGTCCTGCGATTCCAGCAACACAAACAAAACAACATTCAAATACTTAAAATACTATATTGTCAACCTATAAACCCTGTCGTCGATAGCATCTTCAGATAGCATAACCGCGTATTCCTAAGAATATTTATCTTCATCACATATAGTCATTTCAATTTCAAATCACCAGCTCAGAGCGGGTGCATTGAATGTGGGTATATTGTCAATATGAAGATCGATTTTGGACCATGATTAAGTTGGTCAGAAGGGAGTATCTGTTCTTTTAAGCATTAGTGAATTCTGTCAGTTCTAACTACATTGAGCGGTTTTACACTGAAAACCAGTGTTTTAGGATTCTTTTCTGGGTGATGTAGTGAGTAATGTAAAGCTATATTCACACACTTTTAATGGTATATTGCCACTTACGATGTAGATGATTCTAATTTCCATTTATTCTTATTAGTGGTGTAATACAAAGCTTTTCTGACAGCTGTTCCCACTAAACGTGGGACTCTAGCTCGACATTGGGTAAGTGTTGGATCAGCATTATAGACGGCGGGTCAACGTTGAGCCGACATTAGGTCAACATCTCATGTTTGCTGGGTTTCTATGACATTTGTGATTGCTCATACTATTCAGTTATTACATTTAAACTGACGTATAAGTCCACATGGACTGGACACTGTACTACTAAATTGTATCTTGTGTTTGAAACTATGCTGTAGACAGGTGGTAAATTGGAAAGAATATTTGTTTGTGGTATTTTGGTTGCAATGAAAACGTATCAATATGAAAACTGCAAATAAATTAAGACTGATAAAAAGCTTGCTTATGGTTTGTGCTCAAAAACAACATATTTCATGTTAACAAAAACATTTTATGTGGCGCAATATATTTGCCACCCGCGGGATCAAGGGGATAATAGCGATAGTGTGATGTATGACGATATCGAAAATGATTCGATGTTATTAAACCCACATTATGCATATTATGTTATGCTTGCGGGTGATTTAAATGCCAGAACACGATCATTGCATGATTTTGTCCTCTGTGATTATAATTTGTTTCATGAAATCAATATAGGTCTAGCGATAGCTGGTATTTTGGAGGACGAACATGCCCTTGAAATTCTTGCTACTAACCACTCTATCCCCAAAAGATGATAAGCCTACTACGTTTGGTAAGCGACTAATTGATCTATGAAAAACTACATCCCTATATTATATTCAATGGTAGATCAGGTACTGACCAATATTTTGGTGTCTACACAACATCAAAGAACAACATTGTTGATTATATGATTGTGACAGCAACATAGGTGCAACAATCACATAATTGACTTTGGACAGTGTCTAAAGTCACTTTTTTTTTGTGTAAATGAATTTGATCCGATGTTCTCTGATATACATTGTGGAATATAATTGGGTCTGTTCTGCACCGCCTCCCCCCTCTAGCAAAACGTTCTCCTGACTCAATAGACAGCACCACGGAACATGGCTACATATGGGACTATTCAACAAGTTAATACATTACGTGAAGAAAATAAAAATAATAACTATGATGTCAATAACATTGTAGATACTATTAATAACATATGGCAATCAAGTGCTAAATCTTCATTCCGCAAGCGGAAGCAAATCAGTTTTGCACAGGATGATAATAATTTTAGTGTTAAGCATAAATGGGTAAATAAAGAATGTAAGCAATCACGCATTAATCATAGAAAAAATAAAGATTCTTTCAGAAGGAACAAATCCTCTTAATTAGAACTACTAATAAAAGCCTATAACAACAGCATAAAAAAGCAGCGGTGTTTTACATTTATTTGCGCGAAAATGCTTGCACCCAAAAAAATAAATTTTCCAATATAAAATATAGAGACGAAATTCTTGATTTCTAATCATTGACTACCATGTCAAGAAATACGGGAATTTCGTCTCTATATCTAACCTAACTGGTAAGTGCGCAGCACAAAAATTAGAAAACTTTTGCAGTTCGAGTCTATGGACATGTTTACATCATATGGTCATATTACTAAGCTAAAATAAAATCACCGATTTTTTTTATGTTTTTAGACCTGGGGATGTCCCTTTAAACGATCAGGGTTTCGTATTCCATGATATTTCATGGTATTTTCCATCATCCATGACATTTTTGCTTTTTCCATGATTTATTTTATTATCATTTCAAATATTTTTTGGCCTTTATTTGATGGCATGTTGTAAGTGGGGTAAGACCTATCTGACATATGCATATGACTTAATAGGCCCCTAATAAATGATATACCAAATTACTTTAATAATGATATAAAAGGTTATATGACAAAGCATGTATAGAAAGCCTTAAAAATATTTATAAATTTTATCAAGGGCCTTTTAGTCCCATTAAATATTATTTGCGAGAATACACAAAGTGTCAATTAATTATGACCGATATAGCTTGTAAACGCATGGGAATATTCATTAATTTGAAGCTGATAATTGCGTAATGCTAACCAAGGCTGACTTTTCACATCGACAGTATTTTTTTCAACGAGAGAAATATATACTAGATCGTGCAACGTATTGTGCAAATTAATCAACAAAAATGATACTTTCAACATTTTTCTGTGATCGGGTGGTGATGGTATGTCTTAACTTTTAATATTTATATTGTCACAACTTTTTAAAAAACCTACATCATTTTTCGTGGAGTCTCATGTGATGCCGCTGGGTGACGCACACATATCATGATTTCCATGTAAAAATGTCACCAAAATCAAATTTATTATTTTTCAAGAAGTTAGACGTTACCTATGTCAAAATATTATTTAAAGGCAAAAGTGTGTTATATGATATACAAATTATACATTCAAATAATATAGGGGGGCCTAGGTCATAACAATTGATAAAACGGACGGCGGCCCGGCAGACTTTCGGACTATCGAACCTTCAGACTACTGAACCTTCGGACTAGTGAATCTTCGGACTATCGAACCTTCGGATTAGTGAACCTTCGGATTATCGAACCTTCGGAATATAATTATGATTAACAAATCTAGCCACTATTTGCTTTAGATGCTGATGTGATTGGTGATATTGATATGTATTTGTCATGTGACAAGCAGACAATATTGAACATGGAATTAAAACCCTTGATAGCTATGGAACAGTACATGATATACAATGACAAAATATCCAGCTTCTTGGGTGAACATTAACATTGGGGATATGGAAAAAATAAACTGTATGTTTTTGCATAAAAATATCCTAAATCTTTTTTTCGGATATATTATTTATACCAGATAGACCCATTCAGTCGTGATATCAAGAAATGTGCGCTTGATATTATGCGGAATGTTGCATCTTTTGGTCTGGCACCATGCAGATACTGCATTATCAATTCTCAAATCCAGATAAAAGCTCATTGTCCTACCTATCATTGATATATCTACGCTAGACGATATATATCAAACCAACTCTGACCTCTAATTAACAATAATATATGGTGGATTTCCTGGTCACAATCACAAGCGAGTGTGGAGTGTAAAATATAATTGTGCTGCGCGCTTACCGTTTTTATACAGTAATGAGCTAGGAGGGAGTTAGAGCTGATGGCCAGAACTGGTTTGCAAAACCGTATCTCAAATCTATGCAGAGGTCACTGTTGATCAAACGTTAAGCGAGAAGGTTGTCTACTAGTTGAAGGACTAGCTAAAAATTATATTTGAAATTTTGAAAATGTACAATGTTACCATCCATAGTGTAGCACATTATCACCAATAGAAGAGGTCCAGGGTTGATCACCTTACAATAATACCACTATTATTGAAAATGTACCTGATGTTCTAATGTCGTGGTCAAAGTGTCGGAGCTGACCATTATCATTGATGATGCTCTAGTATTATATGTAATAATATGATTTTATTCGTCACATCCAGCAAACACAAAACATTTGTATAGCAAACGACGTTGGCCCAGCATTGTACAAATGTTATACAAATGTGTTGTGTTTGCCGGGCAGTTACAATCCAAATTATACGTAGGCTACATTCATCACGTCGTCAGGTTCTGAAGATTATATATACAAGCACTCCTTATAATATGCCATATTTTCTTACCGTATCTGGACACAGTTATTATTTAAAGTCTCTGGTACTTTATGTAACTACTGTGCATAATTTTGTATTTATTATTTTATTCTAAGCCTACCACAATTTCCGATTTGTAGCACTGAATGTGATGACTTACGATAAAATAAAGTCTGATGTTATTTTTTCGCATTTTGACTATATTTTGAAATGTCCATGAGATATCGAATAAAAAACTGCAAATGTTTTTCAACAAAAATCACGAAAATCAGAAGAATTAAAAAGATAGTTTGCTTGACTGCTTTGGTGCCAGCTAGCGGGCTACAATTTCGCACGGCCAGGGAAGAGCTTGTAAGTGTCGAGCCAAAGGCTCAGATGCTGCCCCACACTTGAAAGCACGATACATTCTCCACACAGGGTCCGAAATTAAACATGTCATTATATCATATTTTACCCATATCGCACAAAGTAATAACTCATATTTCTGCCTAAATGACATGACAAAATAAACTATGCACTGTGAAATGTATCTATCATCACTTAGAATAGTTTGAATCATGTTCTATTCTTTTTAATGATGACCGCTATATCTGTAACTTATTAATAACATATTATGCACAATGGGAGAGAAATACCAGCATGTGATAATAAAAGTACACTTTTATTGTCCAGATTATACAAAGAGTGTGTATTACTACGCTGTGATCAGTTTCTTTTGATGGGGCAGCATATTCACAATTTGGTAAACTTAGATCCTTATTAAAGCAGCTCCTTGGGATGACATCCATTTTTGTTTTAATTCCGTACGGAAGTAGTGTATCACACGGATCATGTTTTCATTTTTTTCAGAATTTTCATATTTTTACAAATATTTTTAATCAACTTTTCATTGAATCCAGAAGTAACCCAAACAAACTATTTGTATACCTGAAGGACGATCGAATGTTCACACAGCATTGGGCCACATGCTGATGTCATCGGCCCAGCGTTGGGCAGACAATCAGTGCTGCAGGTGTGTCCTCCCGTGTCCTGACTATAAGACACCAATTAGCGGCGACTGCTTTGATCTTACTGTCTGATACGTGGGAATATGTGATGAATATTGATGACTTGTTTTGTTCACATGGCAATGGTAATATACGATCTGGAAATACAACTATTTCACTGTTTTTCGGTGCTTTAAAATTGTTTTTTTTGACTTTTTCGTATTTTTAAATAAGATCAGTAGGCTATATAGCTTCATATAAATCAAATTTTCAAAATTGACAACATTGAGAATGTCTCATCCCAAGGGGTCCCTTTAACTCAGCAAACCGGAGGAGTAAAATCAAGAATAAAACACCATTTTCTATGACTTAATCTCTTGGTTAAAATAAGCAAATCAGTTATGCAGCTTTAAATATAGTTTGTCTCTAAACAATTTCCACCCCAACATGCATGGTACTTGGTGAAAGGTGAGATTCCCAGTTTAAATACATATTAGTCCAGTGGATTTTGACTAAAGCGTGTTTCGCGGTATGGACGATGTTTTATGATTGATTCTGATACTATGGGGTGTCCCGAGCAGAAATCAGCCGGGTGCCACTTTGGCACCCTTGGGCGGAATTTTTGAAGGGCAAAAACAAAATGGCCGCCAGATATTTCAAGGTCAAATATGTTTTTTTCAACAAATGAAGCCAGGAACAAGTGTAATACCTCATTTTCATGTGATTTTGACTGGGCAATCCATTTCTTGTATTATTTTTATGATATAAAGTCATCTTCAAGGTCAAAACGTCAATTTCAAGGTCAAATAAGCAAAAATACCCTTTTTAACAAATAAAGCTAGGAACATGTGTAATACCTCTTTTTCGTTGGATTTTGTCTGAAAAATCCATTTATGGTATTATTTTGGTGATCCCAGGTCATCTTTAAGGCCGAAAGGGCATTGCCAAGGTCAAAAACAAAATGGCCGCCAGATATCTCAAGGTCAACTATGATTGTTCAACAAATGAAGCCAAGAACAAGTGTAATACCTCCTTTTCGTGTGATTTTGCCCGGACAATCCATTTCTTGTATTATTTTCATGACTCAAGGTCATTTTCAAGGTCAAAAAGTCAATTTCAAGGTCAAATAAGCAAAATTACCATTTTTAACAAATCAAGCTAGGAACATGTGTAATACCTCTTTTTCATGTGATTTTGTCTGAAATATCCATTTATGGTATTATTTTGTCTTTTTGACGTGATTTTTGACTGAATAATCTATTCTTGATACTATTTTGATGATAAAAGTTCATCTTTAAGGTCAAAATGTCAATTTCACGGTCAAGTAAAGGAGAATATGATTTTTAACAAATACAGTTAGAACATGTGTAAAAAACTTTTTTTTCGTGGGATTTTGAGCGAAAAATGTCTTTTTCCTATTACTTTGGTGATTTAAAGTCATCCTCAAGGTCAAATATATGTTTTAGCGTATAAGCTAGAAATTGGAGCACGTATACTACCTTGTGTTGGGTTTTATTTTGACTGGATAATCTAATTCTGTTGGGTTTAAATGATCAAACATGCTCAAGGTGAAGACATCGGCTCGAACGCATTGAATGGCAATTAACAGAGATATGTTAAAGAGTGATGGAAAAGTTCTAACGGTCGATGAGGAGGTATTAAAGGGCAATGAGAAGGCGATAAAGGACAATGAAAAGGCATTAAAGGGCATTGAGGAGGCATATTATAGAGAAATGAGGAGGCGTTAATGGGCCACAAGAGGCGTTACAGAGCCACCTAGGGCCTTATAAGGTGAGAGAGAGGCATTATGGAGCTATGGAGAGGCACTAAAGGGAGACAATAATGCGTCTTCATAGCTTTTAGTTTAATGCCTCTTCTTTGCAATTGAAGGCCTTTCTTTTGCCCTTTAATGCCTCTTCTTCACACTGAACGCTTCTCCATTGCTCTTTAATTTAACTCTCCGTCACATTTTAAAGCTTTACCATCAATCTTTAACGCCTCCCCATGGTCCTTCGACGCCTCCTCATCGCCATTTATCGTCTCTCATTGCCCTTCAATGCTTTTGGATCTACCTTTATATTTTTTCTTCGTCCTTTAACGCCTTTCCGTCACCCTTTAACGCTTCTTCGGTGAAATTTAACGCCTCCTCATCGCCCTTTACTGGCTTCCCATCACCAGTTAATGCCTCTCCATCACCATTTACCGCCTCTTCATCGCCCTTTAACCCTTTAGCATCACCATTTAACGCATCTGCAGCACCTTTTTAACGCCTCTCCATCAACCTTTTAGTGCATCTCCATAACCTTTAACACTTTTTCTTGGCCCTTTGACGCCTTTCTGTCACTCTTTGACATCTCTCTGTCATAATTAAATTTTTCTCAGTTGCCCTTTAGCGATTCCCCGATATCCTCATCCTCATCGCCTTCTCATCGCCCTAAAACACATATCCATCACCCTTTAGCACCACCGCATCACCTGTCATTTAATGCTTCCTCGTCACCCTCTAACGCCATTCAATAACCCTTTCATGCCACCCACCAACACACCATAAACGCCTTCCCATCGCCATTTAACTCATCTGCAGCGCCTGTTAGCATCTCTCCATCACCCTTTAATGCATCTCCATCAACCTTTATTACTTTTCCAATGCCCTTTGACGTCTCAGTCACCATTTAACGCTTCTCTGTCGCCCTTTAGCAATGCTCCGTTGTTTTAACACTTTCTACTCACCCTCACACGCTTATCCAGCACACTTCAACTCCTCCCCATTGCCCTTTAGCGCTTTTCCATAGTCGTTTAACGTTTCATGGTCGCCCTTTAACGACTCCTCATCACCCATTACCGCCTTCCCATCGCCATTTAAAACTTTCCCATCACCATTTAATGCCTCACCATCGCCCTTTACCACATTCGCATCGCCATTTAACGCATCTGCAGCGCCTATTAGCGCCTCTCCATCAAAGTTTAATGCATCTACATCACTTTTAACACTTTTTCGGCCTTTAACGCCTTTCCATCGCTCTTTGACACGTCTCTCCGTCACCATTTAACGCTTCTCCATTGCCCTTTAACGATTCTCTGTCTTTTTTAATGCCTTCTCATTGCACTTAGACACCTATCCATCAACCATTAGCACCGCCCCATCACCCGTTAACGTACTTCCTTGTCACCGTTCCATAGCCCTTTCATGCCACCCCGCCACCTTTTAATGCATCTTGTCGCTCTTTAACGCCCCATTTTTGCCCCTTAACGCATCCTCGTTGCCATTCACCGCCTCCTCATTGCCCTTCAATGCTTCCTCATTGCCCTTTAATGACTACTCATTTTCTTTTAACCCTTTTTACTCGCTCTTTAGCGCCTCTGGGGCGCCTTTTTAACAACTCGTCGACATCCTTTAATGCCTCCCCATTGTCTTTTACCGCCTCTCTGTCACCTTTTACCGTCTCTCCATTGATCTTTTATGCTTTTTCGTCGCTATTTGACGCCTCTCCGTGACCCTTTGATGCCTTCTATTTGTCTGATCATTTCACTCTGATGATGTTTATTCATTAAAACCCTACTAAAATTAGATTATCCGGTTAAAGATACACCAAGACAATTTATTATGTGTGCTCCAATATGTAGAATATTACGTTAAAATAATATTTGACCTTGATATTTACATTTGACCTAGAGGATCACCTCAAATAACCAAAATCATACCAGAAAGATATTGTCCTAGCTTAATTGTTGAAAATCATATTTTTGCTTACCTGACCTTGAAATTGACACACTGACCTTGAAAATGACCTTTAATTATAAAAATAGTAGCAGAAATGGATTATTTGTCAATATTACACTAAAAAGACGTACAACACTTTTAGCTATTTATGTTTGTTAATTGAATTTTGATGACCTTTAATTGAAATTGATCTTGAAGATAACCTTTAATCACTCAAATAATACTATAATTGGATTTGTCAATCAAAATCCCATAAAAAGAGGTATTACACACATTCCTAGCTTTATTTGTTAAAAATGATATTTTCTCTTACTTCACCTTGAAATTGACCCCTTTGACCTTGAAGATGACCTTAAATAATCAAAATAATATCAGATATGGAATGCCCAGTCAAAACATGTTCCTAGCTTTATTTGTTAAAAACGGTAATTTTGCTTAATTGACCTTGATATTTGACCTTTTGACCTTGAAGATGACCTTGAATCATGTAAATAATACAAGAAATGAATTGCCCGGTCAAAATCACATGAAGATGAGGTATTAAATTTGTTCCTAGCTTCATTTGTTGAAAAATCATAT
Organism: Flabesymbios commensalis; assembly: GCA_964017125.1. NCBI lineage: Eukaryota > Metazoa > Annelida > Polychaeta > Terebellida > Flabelligeridae > Flabesymbios > Flabesymbios commensalis. The sequence continues at coordinate 43,310,808 of OZ024917.1, forward strand.
TTGACCTTGAAATATCTGGCAACCATTTTGTTTTTGACCTTGGAAAGGACTTTCGACCTTGAAGCTAACCTTGGATCAACAAAATTATACCATACATTCATTTTCAGATAAAATCCCATGTAAAAGAGGTATTACACATGTTCCTATCTTTATTTGGTAAAAATTATATTTTTGCTTATTTGACCTTGAAATTGTCTTTTTGACCTTGAAGATGACCTTGAGTCATCGAAATAATACAAGAAATGGATTGCCCAGTCAAAATCACATGAAAATGAGGTATAACACTTGCTCCTGGCTTCATTTGTTGAAAAATCATATTTGACCTTGAAATATTTGGCGGCCATTTTGTTTTTGCCCTTAAAAAATTCCGCCCAAGGGTGCCAAAGTGGCACCCGGCTGATTCCTGCTCAGGACATCCCTTAGAACCAGAATCAATCATAAAACATCGTCCATACCGCGAAACACGCTTGAGTAAAAAAATGCCATTTGACAACTGGACTATATTAATACTCGTGTTATATCCCTTTGGAGCCGAATTATTCTGAGTACTAATACAAATAAACTATCATCTATTATGTATAATATAATGTACGCTTATTACAGGTATAACACTGTAGAATCTCAATAAGGTTAAAACTTGTTAAAAAATATTCTGTTTTATCTGGCTCTCACAATCTATTAACAGTATGCTCCCTTCCTGAATTGACTCGGCTCAATTTAAGAGACCAGTATTCACAAAAATGGTCTAATGCTGTGTATAATTCAGGTAGGCCTACAGGTGTGTTATGTCGAGTTTTTAATAAAAGCCTCATTTTTGAAACATATCTTACTACGCCCTCATTTACTAGGAGAATAATTTGTAAGTTTCGTACTACTAACCACAGTCTGCCAATTAAAGTTGGCAGGTACGCAAATTTGCCAAGACACCATGTTACTTGACAAATGCGAGTCGGGCAATGTTGGAAATTAATTCCATTTTATATTTGAATGTCCTGCAAGATATGCGAACAGAGCTGTCCCACGCTTCAGTCACAATAACCCAAATGTCCTAAAACTGGAGTATCTAATACCTTTACTTTAAATAATTTGGCAAGATTCATTAGACGAGGATGTCGAGGGTTAATATCTACATAATTATAATTATTACAATTATCAATGTATTAAATCCACTTATAATTAATATCTGTTTGCAGACACATAGACATACTACTATTATGTTTTCATTTGTCTGATATTTTAATTACGAGGATGTGAAAAGCTGAACATATACATTTAGCTATAACACAATTATGATTGAAATAAATGTATTTCTTATAATTATGATCTGGTTACAGGCATATCGACTACTCTTATTATGTTTACTTTTGTTTGATTTGAATCTAATTTGACTTAGTATTTTGTTTTAGTCTGTTTCAGCTGGTTTATAATTTCATGCTTTCGTCACATGAATTACACGACTTTTAACTTGTTTTTTCTAACATTTCGGCTTGTTAGCAATCAATGTTCAGTGAAATGTCTAGACAATATCCTGGTACTTGGTGACATCATATTTGCCAGCTCTTTTATGTATTTTCATACTTTGTTTTCTTTGTGGCCTTTTGGAAAAAAACATGATGGACTCTTCTTGGTTGTTATCATCCAATTGATATGCTTGTTTGTTACACTGCAGCACACAACGTGTGTTATTACAGGCTGGTCTATGCTGTTTGTAATTACGCAATGAACCCCATACTGCTACCCTAGACTGCTACAAGCTGATACAATAAATGTCCCTGGACGGATATAATGTTGGTCGAGGGAGAGGGTGGCTAAACATAAAATCAGCATTGGGGAAATGGCATGTGTTTGTCGGTGGAAAATTGATATCGTACTATATCTTATATATTATATAATTCCGTTACATATATGTACAGAATATCAAATGGTGAAACTAGTCTTGATATCTATACAAGGAGGTGGTTATACACTGATGAATGATGTTTACAACTTGAATTGTACATGTATTTGAAGAGACGTATACGGTTAACACCCCTTTTTGGTTCTGAGCATTCATGTACAGTTAAAATGCACTTTTGTATACATTTTATTTACTGTTTTTCTGCCAAAGCGTATCTATTTGTAGATATTAAGTAAATATTGTACTCTATTTTGATGAATTTCATTTACTGACAATAAAGATTATAGAAAATTACTACAATGCTTCACATATGGTGACCCATTCGTGCTGACAAACTAAGACAATCAGCTGCCGAATGACGTATTTGTATCTGTGTTGATATTTATAGATTATACCATGGCTAAAGCTGTATCGTCCCGCATATCAGTACGACCTAGTTGTATCCTCCAGAGGGTCATGGGTCTTGTATCGACCTAAGGGCGATGCAAGACCCATGACCCTTGTCCTTTCGTAACGCCCCCGTCACACCAGGCCACGTTCCAACCACGTTCCCACCACGTCCACAAAAAAGCAAGAGGACGCAGTAAGGATTTGCACAAAGTCGCGGGAACGCAGTAGAAACCGATAAGGACGTGATGTGGTCTACATGGACGCGGAGGACGTGGAAGAACATTGAACATGTTCAAAGTTTACGTAACGAGGACGTAGTCGAGCCAGAACGCTGTGTGGTCTTCATAAGGACGCAGTAGCAACGGTATTGACGCAGTGGCGACGTAACCAAAACCTTGTAGCAACTTGATTAAAGAAGTACAAGCGTGGCATGGACGGGATAGATAGCATGCCACTCTGAGGACATTTTTACTGGGTTATCACTGAGTTCCTTCCACGTCCACAGAGTTGGTACCAGGTTGTCACTACGTTCTTTCTACGTCAACTGAAACCAACCCACGCTTCTACTATGACCACTGTACGCCGATACCACGTTCTAGAAGACTGTATTACGGCCTTATTACGTTCTAATGGTGCGTATTACGTCTTGGCCACATCTGTATCAGGTTGTCACCGCGCTCACATTAATGGTCAGATAATTTAGTTTTAATTCTTCAGATCACAATGTTTAATAATAAAATTGGAAGGTTTTTATTTTGGTTTGTTTTTGTCAGATCTGTTCCGTAGGCTGTCATGTTAAAAGTAATCTTCTATGAAGTAGTGCAATATACAAAAATACACAGTGAGTGTTGTGTTATCGTTATCCTAATATTCCTACCCTGACTTTTATCTTGTCTTTTCGTTCGTTCGATTGTTCGTTTTTAATCATTTCTTTTTATTAGGGTTAAACATTTTTTTAAGTTATTCAGTGGTTGGTAAATCCGTGAAATGTCCGTGTCAAGCGTAATTAATCTAGTGCTCACTAACTTATGACAAATTATTAAAATATAAGGTTTATCAACATGTTTTCCACTTTGCGAATTGACGATGGGAGATCGGAGAACCCAGTGCCTACGTGGTAAACACGTGGTGAGCGCGTGGTGCGAACTGGTTTGACATAGTAAGAACGTAGTGAACACACAGTAAGAACGTGAAGGACGTGATCATGAGCGACTAGTGGCGACCTGCAGGACGCAGTGTAAACCTGGCGTGGACGTAGTTAGGACGCAGTGAGGACACAGAAAGGACGTAGTATAAACTTGAAATATTATTATTTACATTTTGACCATAGTCCGGCAGATTTGTGACAAAAAGGCTCAGTTAGTGATAAAAGTACCAAAATTTGCATATTGATAGTTCATTATATACTAAAACATATTAGCTATGGACCCAATCTCAATTTCCATTTTTTCAGAATTGGCGGCCATTTTCCAATATAGCCGCCAAATTTTACAATTTTGACAGTTGTTCTGGTCTTGTGGTATCAATATCGGAATACAAATTCAAGAAATCATTCCTATGAGCCCATAAAATCAAAGTAGTGATGTCATAAATTAATTAGAATTAATAATATAACACAAAATTATGTTTAGTTAATGAAAAATAGTGAAAATGCCTTCAAAATAGTTTCCGCGGAGACGCAATATATACCGGTTAGCTTTAAAAAGAAAAAGTCACACAAATTTATAACTAGGCATACAGTAAAACATTTAGTTCAAAAAGAACTATTTTTATTATTTCTATACACAAAACATGCCTATGATATTCTGTCTAAAAAGTTTATTGAAGACCCAGTTCCAATAACAACTACCCCTGAGACTTTAAAAAAGGCAGGAATACTTGCTGAGAATATTCATGAAATGTTTTCACTACACGAGGCCGAGAGCAATGGAGGAAAATCTTGGTTTTCGAGACTGAAGAAAGTATCCAAATTACTGTCACGAACTTGACAAGACACATACAGTAGACAAAACAGTGACACATTCTGTTTTTTAACTACAAAAACTGCCCTTCTTGAAATCAGCTGCTACATCAGGATGACACTCTTTGAGCGACATTATGTCGCGTATGTGCACAGGCAACCAGCGAGCATAATTAGGGTGATCAAGTGCGAACATCAAAGGAGCTATGCTCTGCAGTACCTGGATGTACAAGTGAAAGTCCCCTTCTCTTAATGACATGACGAACTCAAGAACTGATCACTGGATCACGAGTGTCAGTGGATTTTCATCTTCTTTCAGCTGTCTCCACTCGTCAAAATTATCAGCACGATCATTATGTTCTTCAACATATGATGAGTAAGCCTTTTGCAACAGAGTGTCAAGTGCTGCAGCTGTGACCTGCTGTGCATGTCTTGTTCTGGATACATGCGACGCCTTTAAGAAAGAATCGGCCTTTCCAGCCTCGAGTTGCTATGTCATCTTGAACAAGAGCTGCTGTCCATCCACTGCTGTCCAACCATTTTCCAAGTGCTTTCCAGGCAGCCATTACTATATGAAGCCCGCCGAGCATGATAACATATAAATCCTCTCCATAACTGTTAGGACTGATCCACTGCATTTTCTTCGTTATGTCAAACAATGGCTGATCACATGCCATGACCGGAGTTTGTCCAGTACTGGACATCCATTGAATGACGGCACATGGCTGGTGATGCAGCTTGCTCTTCAAACAAAGGAAGCAATGATGAAATAGCAAGGTTTAATTCACTGGTGCCTTTCTCGTGATGTACATGGAAGGCAGAACATGATAGATTTATATCATCTGAATCACTATCTAGGCAGAATTCATGTACTTGATCCAGCCATCTGAAACAAAATACCACCTAGGAATAGTCTAATACAATCAACAGAACGCATACATAAAGGCATAATGCATGGAAAATTATATTTCCTCTTACCTGTGTTCCTTCTGCATTGCTGATACAGCTTGATTGCCATGACTGATTAGAGCACTATTAGTCTGTGGAACTTTAGCTTTATTCTTGGGCAGAACCAGTGGTGAAGCATTTGTGTACTCTTCTGGAAGAATACGAGCAAATATGTCATTCAATTATCCTTGCCTTATCTGGGATTTGTGTGACATAGATGCTGGATTACAGATATTGCTGTTCGATGAAGAGCTCCAAGGGCTGTGTTTGATGATGGGTTATGATCTATATTATCATATGCAGCTGTTGTAAAAACATCCAAGGTCGTAGAATTTATGAACCAAGCTACGTTTGCGTTCATATGCTTGTCGTAAGGCGGCTCCCACGTCTTTGCTGAATGCGAGAAGAACATTTCTACCTTCTCTGTAAGCTTGACGATCTTGTTGATGTGCTAGAATTCTGGTTTTTAAGTGATTGTTATTAAAACGATCCGAAACATCAGCTCCAATCAGTTTTTGACGAGTTTTATATAGTCTTGCTAATTCTGCAATCTAAATACAGGAGCTGCGTCACTTTCGATATGTGTATCCTTCATGTAAGCAATCAGCTCAGCCAAAGCGATACCTTCCGTTGTTGGCCTTGATTCTTATCTTTGTCTATGTTTTTAGCTCTGGCTCTATTGTACACTGCTACGAGACAAGCTCGATGATAGACTACATTTTGTGAGATCATGTCACCAGAAGCAAATTTAATTGCTAATAGAACAGTGTCTTGTAGCTTTTTGGTGTCAGAAGAGGTGTAAATGTCGCTGCTTTTCCGTTTTTGTGGCTTAGAAATCTATCTATCCAGCTTTCTGCAATTCTTATAAAATTTGGTTTGATTATCAACCAGTGTTGAGGCTATTCCTTTGCCTTCGTCAAAAAACGCCATATTCAATGGCATTGGTAGAGACCTTATCTTGTCAAATTCTTGAATTGCTGAAGCTGTTTTTTCATATGTCGTTAGTGGATCTATACCCGAACGCTTTGTCCCCAAAGGCCACTGCAGAGCCCCGTCTTTGTTATCTTGACAAAAGATACACTTATCCCAATCCACAGATACATCGATTGTGACTTTTGTGGCTGGTCTACAGATATTTTTTGGCAAACGTAATAATGTAGTTATTAATAATAAATTCATTTTGCAGGAAAAATACTTGATGTAAAGTATTTGTATGTATTTCAAAGATGGTTGAATATATAAAAAATAGTCAAAAGGCAGTTACTGCCTTTTCGCCAATCGATGCTAAAAATGGCGGTCATTTTGGATTGCACAATGTTTTATCAAAAATGTATTAAAATTGTATTGTTATTTATTTAAATAGATTTATTATAAGGTGAATTACGGTCAAACAAAGTGTGTCTATTACCTAATTACAGCAGATAATATTGTTTTAATAATCATTAAAATATCATTAGTTTTATTGAATTGGTCGCCATCTTGAAAATAGCGGTCATCTTGGATTCCACCATTTTGACAATTTGTCTACATGTATTTGTATGTGTCGCCGTGCAGCTTTATACATTCAATTTTAAATTATTTTTAATGATCACAATAGAATTTTGTGATTTTTTTTTAATTTGGCCGCCATCTTGAAAATGACGGCCATCTTGGATTTGTTCAACTTGGGTCCATAGCTAATTTTAAAGAGTATCATCTCAGCTAACTTTCTGGAAATTTTGGTGCTTTTATCACCAACTGAGCCTTTCGTCTGATTTTCGTCACAAATCTGCTGGACTACCACGTCCTCACTGCGTTCAATCAATTTTTAAATATTTTTTGTGAACGTGGTGGACGTAGTTGAAACGTGGCCTGGTGGTTTCCCAGCAAACACAAGACATTCACCCATTGGTTCATTGTTAGTCCAGCGTCGCAGACGTTGGGCCAACATTGAACCAACATTGGGTCGATGCATCGTGTTTGCTGAGATAGCCGTTGGAATATGCTGTTATTAGCGGTACAGTCAGATAGGTACAGAGGGGGGGGGGGGAGGCAAAAGTTATTTGAGCACCCCCTTAATTTTCTGAGTGGTGATTTTCCATCCCATTAATTTCAGCCGAGCTCACAGTGTAAGCGCTTTTCACATAGTCAGTTGGCCAGAGGTGGCCAAAGAGGGTTTCGTCACCACTTGAGCGTGCATACCTAAAACCTTTTTTAGTATGTCAGGGGGACCTCTGGGCATAATTAGCACCCGGTTGTCGGCTTGCAGGTGTGTGCATAAGTTTTTGAGGGGCAAAATAAGATTTATTACCAAACCGCAAAAAAAATAATTCTGTAAGAATAAATTAATTTATTACAATTAAACAAAACGTTTTAAAAATGACACAGAATGGACCAGATATATGCACAGTATCATTTAAAATGTAGCTTATAATGAAATAAATCACATTTGTTAAGTTATTGGATCACAACGAGCAATTAGTAATCGGTAAACGGTTAAACCGAGTGCTTTCCCTATCTAAGTAAAATCTTTGGAATTGATCAATGATCAGCCTATTTTTAGAACCAGTATTTTACTAGTGATAAACTAGTGGTTCATAGTTTGTCACTTCAAGTATGAAACACGATACTGTGCTCTTGACATGTAACATACATATAAATAACATTTAAGAATGTTGGCAATTCAGTAAAACAGCGAACTTCCATGTTTGAATGAACCATATAATCCAATTAGCAAATAGGAACAACCCATCTGACATCTAGCACAACTACACCGCGAATTAATACATTTGCTTGCAGTACACATACAAGTATACATAGCTCTGAGCATAAAGTAGGCATTAGCTGACATCTCCTTGGGATGGGCAGTGTTGGATTCAGCAATTGAAGCCAATGTATTCACATTAATTTTTTTAATACACATCACAGCTGGCGCAATCATCCTTTTATGCGCTTTACAGGGGTCCGGGGTCATGCTCCCCCAGAAAAATGGCAAAGTCTAAGGCTTGAAATGGTGCTTTCTGGAGCTTATCAAAGCCAAAATTAGTATTTTTTTGGGGGGGGGATACAGAAGGGAGGGCGCCGCTCCTTTTGGATCAGCTACTGATGGCTTGCATAATTCGATTTGGCTGATAATCATATTCTTGTGGAGATGATATACCAAGGAGAGCAGTATGGGCACAGCACAGACCCCAATAAACTGTTTCGGGTAAGTCGTCCTTTGTGTGTGTTTTTTTAAGATCTGTTGCTTTTTACCATTGAAGTGAATCGACTTCTACAGCAGTTGATGATAAAGGGATAATACAGTTTGATCACAAATGGCTCCTCTTCTTTTAATCTAAATCTGCCATTCTCAACGCTTGAATAAGTAGTATAGTTGATGACATTACTCATATCAACAAAGTTAGCTGATGAAGATATAAATATATTTGCTGTGAGATGTCCGCCTAATCTTGCCTAATAAACAGTATGTGAGTAAAGTTAACAGATCTGTGCAACGATATGTCATGAATGTATCAGGATGATACAATAAATGTCAGTAGATCTACATGCACATATATGTACAGTACTATAGTGTACAGAAACTATATTATAGAACCATAAAGTTACAATTTAATGTTAAAATATGGCATCACAATGCAGGCACATGACATTATAATGTCACTATATGGTATAAGCTTGTCATAAACCTTGAAATTTCATATCGCATGATAGTGTCGATATATGATAAATATAGTAGAGCCTACAATAATATGGAATTATAATGACAATATATGGCAATAAAATGTCGGTATGCCGACATTTAAAAATAATGTTTCTATACCCCAGCATGACACTCAAATGTTGGGATATTCCACATTATGCCATACAATGATGGAATGGAGCACTACAGTGTCAGAATGTGTTACTTTAATAAAAGAACAATATTATAATATTGCACTAGCTGTAGTGTAAAAATATTACATCCACATGATTGTATGTGGTATAAAATGTTATCAGTATACTGTCACAATAGGATGCTATATTTTCAAAATTTGGAGTTATAGTATTAAGGCATGATACTAACTTCCCACAACATGGTATTATAATGTATTATATGACATTTTATTAACCTGTATATGACAGTGTGAGTTCTGGTAGCGAAATTATATGTGGAGATATTGTATTCAACATCAGCATATAATGTCAGAATATGGCTTTATAAAGTGTGAATATGGCAAAATAATTGGCGATACAGTAGTGAGTAGAACCTGCTGTGAGTACCCACTCTTAGGAGCAGCCAACCTCCTATGCGAGGTCACTTAGTCATTCCCATAAATGACATTTTGTGTACAAATGAACCTTCTATGTGCATCCACCTATATTAAAAGGCCACGCTAACTGTGTCGCAAGGGTGGGCGAGGGGTGGGGCATTTCCATACCTTGGGGTACTGGGGATGTGCCGCTGGACAGGGTGCCTTTTTTGAGCTTCCAGCATTGGCACAGAGTGTCTTTTTTGAGCTTACAGAATTGGGACGGGGTGTTTTTTTGAGCTTCCAACTCTGGGCACTCGGTTAGCATGTATTTTGCTGATTTCTCAAGCCATTATTAGCCAAATTCCATTCCTTTTTTGTAGTCTCGGAGCAGATAGTCTCGAAATTTCATAAACAAATCAATTGCGGATCAGGTTTTAAACATGCCGGAGGCACACCCCTACCCATTTCTAAGGCGCCCCCCCCCCCCCGGAGTGGCGTGATCAAGATCTCATGAAGGCAGGTCGAAACGTTGCAATTGCAATCGTTTCACACTAAGTTCCAAAATGAGTAAAATTTAACCACAGATCTGACATTTTAGTATCCTAGATCAAAACCATCATAATGGCATGATATTGCTGTATTATGGATATACGTGACACTTAAATATCCGCATATGTTATTAAATAATGTAAGATATTAATAATATAATTGAGGGATGTATTGCATATTATAACGTTCTATATCAGGCCTGCTAAGGTCAAGGTCAAATAAACTTATTTTTCTTGGGTGGCTACCGAGGATTCGCATTGTTACGAACTTGGGCAAAATAATGGTCGAATAAAGATTATAGAAATGTTCTCCAAAAGTAAAGGGTTTCTGCCTTTAAAGACCATGTTCAGGTATGGTTTATTAGAGTATTGTAATCATTTTAAGTCCTGTTTGGGCTCAGTAGGTGATTTCGAAGACGATGTAAAGAAATAAAAATATGTTTATTCTCAAAAACTTAGGGTCAAAAAGACGCTGGATTATACGCATATTTGTCATATTTTCAAATAAAAGAGTTAGAATGGTATGCTTAAATACAAAGTTAAAATGTTTTTATTTACTACTCCTCCATTATTCCAAGATATAAAATATTATCTTAAAGTATATTATGATAAAGCTATACTACTTCCACATAACTTTTTATTTTTAATTAAGTTTTTTTCTGTTATAACAATGTTGCTTGACTGGTAAAATGACAATGTAATGGTGAATTTGGCGGCCATTTTGAAAAAAATCTGTAGCTCTAGATCAAACAATATTGTCCTAAAGTATATTAGAGTAAAGCTATATTACATCCGGATTGTTTTTGATTTTTAATTTACTGGGTCTTTTCATAATAAAGTTGATTGACTGGTAAAATTGACAATCTAAGGGTGAATTTGGCGGCCATTTTGAAAATACGCTGTAGCTCTAGTGCACACACATGAAAGCCGACAACCGGTCCGGTTTTCATTATAAGAGGTCTGAGAATACATCTAGCAAGGTTTTAGGTATGCACAGAAAAGTCGACACGAAAACCTTAAATAAGCTCTTTTCTGATTCCTGGCCAACTGACTAAACTCATTTTTCGGATATTATGTTCATTTTTTTGATGGGGGGTGTGTCTCCTATCATGGGCCGGACTCTCAAATAACTCGAATATTCTAAGCACCCCCTTATTTTATTTCTGCATTTGCCACTGACGGGCACTATGGTTCAGTTTGTCAGTGAGACTGAAGCTGGATCCTACTTTCCTTCCCCCCTACCTTAGGTCCTGTGACCAAGAGTGAGCGTTTCTGGGTTCGATTAATTGTGAGTGAACGAATCGTTAATCTGTGATTGAATGACATTCTTATTATCATAAATAAGTGAAAAGTGAAAACAAAGCTGAACAATATTTTATTTAGTAAAAACGTAAACGAAAAAAAACATGTATAATATTGCAGTGGTGGAAGACAATAGGATTGTGGATATATACGCATTATCATCATTATATTGTAGCTGGCATTAATAGCGAGCAGTATGCATGAGAGGAGGAACCATTTTGTTCACATCATAGCTGTTCTGCAGTGCAACGCGAAAAAGTAGGCTACGTAGATACTGCTTTTTGGCTTTGCGCAGTGCTATTCAATAGCAGTCTATCATACAAAGTCCTTCTGAGAACACAGAGTCATCTAAGTATCAAACAATTGTATCTGAATACTTAGATGACGAAGTGTATAGTATTTATAAAGTGCTATGTGTCCAGGAGGTGACTAGTGATTGCGAGAACAAGGCGTCCCCTTGAAGTTAGAAGGTGCTAAACTACGACTTTGTAAAGTGTCAGCTCAGCACCTTCTAACTCCAAGGTAACGAAGTGCATATAAATCATCCGAACGAGATGAGCAGTAAGTTAGCTTTTCGTCACGACTTACCAAGTTACTCGTTCCACGACCTAATAACTCGACTTATTTGATGTTAAAATGTCATAACTTGTGGACACTACACATAATACTCTGCTTTATGCTCCCTGGGGTGTTCTGTATGTTCAATATGTATCTAGGCCTAATGATGTTTTAAATATTTCAACTAAAATTCCAATACATGCTGAAGCCAAAGACGTCATGTGTAAAATATGACAGTGTAGCACAATACTTTTGGCTCGATAGAATGCAATTTTAACATTTTGATAATAATCACCAGTGATGACAATTTTTTAGAACACTGGCGATTATTGTCAAGTACGTCAACCTAATTCTGCCAGTTATGTTTATAATAAAGTGGCCAAATTGTGCGTGTTTGTATTAACACGTAGCAGTAGGACACATTTGAAGATTGTTGTGCTGTTAGGATGCACCATCAGACATCTGGGGAGGGGGGGGGGGGGCTTTCTGGCCAACATTTCGGTCATAAATTTCGACAACAATTTGTTTTCTCCCACATTTTCAACAACCTTTTTTCTGACTTTTTGGCGACAAACTATTTTTTCATATTTATTCTAGCCCCCCCCCCCCCCCTTGATATCTAATGGTGCGTCCCTTATCAGCGAGTGCTAAAGCGATGCACCTGTGCATTTTACAAAGCTCACAACCCATTGAATATGGTACACCGGCGATATTTACTAATATTACGAACGGATAGTTCGTCCCCCGGAATAAAGTGTGAGATACAGAATTTTGGCCACAGGATGGAGCTTGACACACATACAACTAACAACAATATAAATGATTTAGGTTGCAAAACACACGTATCTCACAGGGAACCTCTCTCTGTGTCAACCTTAACCCTGAAAGTGCTGAAATATTTTTGTATAAACCAAGGGGACCAAAGTTTTTTTTTAATTTGAAAACATCATAAAGTTAGCTCTTCCCGCTTCATTTTAATACCTATGTTATGAGTCCACGGCCTTTATAAATATATGAAGTCTTTCAGTGCGGGGACCGTCTTTATACGTCAGAATCTGACGTCTACATACGTCAGATTCTGACGTCTAAAGACGGTCCCCGCGCTGAAAGGGTCAAGACCGCATTCAAAGTCAATACAACTTGATATCTCCAAGGACATTTAACATGGTAACAACGGATATGAAAGGGCGGGAGTGAAATTCTCTGTTCTAGATAAATAATTAATTAATTTCTTTACTATGCAAATCATATGTCTGCGTCCCTAACACCTGGTGAAAAGCAGTGTGATTCCACCTGGTGCAAGTCTTAATACACCTTTCTTAATAACAGCACGCCACACAGTGAGCAACGCCGAACTGTTTTAATCAGACAACTGTTACACACTGCTCAATGACAACACGCCACACAGTGAGCAACGCCGAGCTGTTTTAATAAGACAAACTGTTCACGCGCAAACTCGTGCAAGCAGTCTATTATATGTCAGACAAGGTGGCTGATGCTCAGTAGAGGTCATTAAAATATGGTTGACGATCACTTTACAGAGATGTAAATTTAGTCGATTAAGCAAATTTCAGTTGGCAATTGAGTTATCAATAATTGTTCAAAGAAAGTATGATCCACAAAGATCTGTCGCTATTTAAATAATTATTTAAGGTCGACTTCTTGTATGGCCGACACAAAATCGTTCCGTGTTTGCCTAGCTGTGAGAAGATTATCCCCTTTATTTGTGTTGTTGTCTCTTGGTGGTCGCGTTAAATACCAAATAATTACCAAGGTTTTTCTAACTTAAATACCTTGCTGATAGCGCTGACACGATGGCCTAATAGCAGAGACACTGCACCCAGCAGACACTCGATGTGCAACCAATGTTGTTTTACTGTCGGGCCATCGTCTGCGACGCTGACCCAACAGCAAAACGACATTGGTTGAACATGGAGTGTCGCTGGGTGACTCTCGGTAAGACGTTGTCCCTGCAGACACGAGGAGCTGACCCAATGTTGACTTGATGCTGGGTCAGCATCGCAGACGGTGGTCCAGCGTCAGGCCAACACTGGGTCTACATCTCGTGTTTGATGGTTTTCTGACAACAATTACTGAGATAAAGTCAAACATAAGAGGATATCATCAAACACTTTGAGGAACATATTCGATCAATACTATTCAGAATCGGTGATCTAAATTAACTCTGTGATCAATTAATTCGTCAACACTTCAAGCGCGGAATTAGGGCTATTACTTACTTTCTTGCATATATTTGAAGGTGAAAATTCCAGTTTTAAATAATATATATGTTAATCTAGACATATCTGAAGTTTTATTTTATGTATTGCTTCTTGTAACGTCTTTTTTGTATCTTATTGGATTCACCCTTTATTCTTTTTACGTTTCCTCCAACAGATGTTATGAATAATTAGTTGTTCAGGTACCACGTCTATACTCAGTCAATTAAACAGTATTATTCGGCGAATTTCAGAGAGTTTCAGCACTCAAAGGGTTGACAGACACAGGTGGAACAACTACATATATTCTGTTCTGCAAAGCCAAAAGGCAGTATCTGCTTACTTGTAAAGTAAGCAGATACTGCCTTTTGGCTTTGCAGTATCTGCCTACTTGTGCTTACTTCTAAAGTAAGCAGATACTGCCTTTTGGCTTTGCAGTATCTGCTTACTTGTGCTTACTTCTAAAGTAAGCAGATACTGCCTTTTGGCTTTGCACGGCAGTATTCTAGGTACAATATGATACTCTGACTGATTAAGAAAGCAGACCTCTGCTGGCAAGCCATAATAATAATTATATTGTGAATCTGTCTAGTCAGATTTCTATAGTCATGACAGCGGTATACTAGACAAAGAGGAAACTTATAACCTATTATCAGAATTGCAATTGCTTGCTGATAATTAGACAGTTGTGACAATACATGTCTTAACAATGAAAAAAACATCACATTAACCCTTTAAGCCCTTACGATGCATTAAAGCATCATTTTACATCCCTGAAAACACACTTAATTTTCCTACAACCAAGGGTTTTAGAACGAATATTTCCATTAAACTTGTTTACTAAGACATGGTAATTTTCTTTAATTTTTCACCCACTTCAAATCATCTTCATCCACTACAAGTCGAGAATTGCGACAGCAATTCGCGGCTTGTAGTGGATGAAGATGACAATGGTAAATTCAGGCTTAAAAGGGTTAATTGACATGGTATTTACAACCCTATATGAATTATGTTTCTTTTAATTAATCAACTAAAAGTAATCGTAACAAAATGAGATATATACATATTTTTCTAAATCTACTGACTTTCAAATCAATACGTACTTCACAATATGAAGAATCTACTATTATTAAATATGGTATGCAGGGTATGTAGGAAAAATGAGATGTAAGACTGTATTACAATGAACATAAGCATATAAGAGCATTATAAAAACATTTTCTAGCTTACGGTTAAGTTATCTTTGCCATACCAAAGCTAAATAATGTTAATTGAAGTGGCTAACCGAAATTTAATGTGTAGATGTTGATTCAAAGTGGGTTTTTCATGATAGGCCAATCGTCAACAGCAATGGCACAATTATAAAATAACATGCATCGATGTCCATTAGTTTCATTCTACTGTTCCACTGGCTAATCCACAGCTTGCATTGTCACCTTGGTATCAATTGAAATCGCAATATAAGATGTGTAGATTAAAATAGCCTGGTCGTATTCTTTTCTCCACGATTTTCACTTTATGATACACGTCATGGTAATTATCTATAATTATTTGACATAATATCCAATTTCCTGAATACTGTCATACAAAGCCAAAAGGCAGTATCTGCTTACTTTACAAGTAAGCCTATACTGCATTTTGAGTTTGCACGACAGAATGGGTCGATGCACATCTGTATGGTCAACATAATTTAACAAAACACAACAAATGGCAACAATATGTTTTGCAAAAAACACCCAGCTAAAATGTAAATATTGTAAGCAATGACACAATGGACGTATTTTAGGCACTAAAGTCCCAAGACACAAAAAGAAATCATTATAAGGTTTCCACAGAAAATTTTAAAATAATTTTCTATAGAGCCAAATATGCCGGATACGAGTAGTAGGCTACCACATTGATCTACACAAATGGAAATGGTTCAAATAAGCATAACCTTTGATGAAATAGCTAAAATTCCATCGCGAATTCACGCTATTTGATACATTTTTAACTTGGCATGGCTTTAACTTGGCATAAGTGTCCTGCAGCAGGTTATTATATATAAGTGAAAGCTGAAGTGGGAGAGGGGGTTCACACTTTTGTCTTGCATCAGTTCCTGCTGTCAGTCGACTTTACTCATTGATAACCTGCCGTGCAAAGCCAAAGAGCAGAAACTGCTCACTTGGCATTGCATATCCCAGCAAGCACAAACGATTTGTATAACATTTATACAACGTCGGCCCAGCGTCTTCGACGTTGATCCGACATTGTGTAAATGTTATACAAATGTTTTGTGTTTGGTGAAATCCGAGTACGTGACTGTAAGTTTCAAGGAGTAGGATGCGAACAGACATCGGGAATATAATTATATCTGAACCGTTTAAAGGGATCGTTTTAAGCTATGCTTTTCACTTCAGCAGCGAAGAAAAACAAACAAACACAGCACACAGGCTCGGTGCTGGGCCAACGTTGACCCAGCACCGAATTACCAATGTGTTGTGCTTTCGTTGGTGGGCGTCGTGGCGTGATAAAGGCTGTTTCATCTACCACCCGGCCTGGTCCATCTCTCTGGCCATTTGACACACTCCACAAGGCAGACAGCAGCCCATTGTAATATAATCCGTGCAAATTGAGCCCTGAAAAAATAAGAGAAAAGTGTTTTGTTTTATTTAAAATGTGAGAAGCAGGTAGCCTACTTGCAAAGATAAAAAAAGAGAGGCACTATAAGGTTTATACCAGAACTAGTGCATAGTATCGCGTCAGTCCTCGCGCTGCGCGCTCCTATGCTCTGCTTACTTGCAATATTAGAGTGATCCTGATTAATTGGTGGAATGTCCGATTTTTCCACGGTATACTTGTAATTTAAAATTATTATGCTCAAAATCAGCTGTAACAACCCGTCTGGTTGGCTGATCTAGGCTTAGTTTTAAGCTGATGTTGAGAAAGTATTAGGGGACACCACTGTGATTCATGGTGATAATTTACAATTGTAAGACATCCATCGTGTATATATAAATGTTAACACATAATAAAAAAGTTTGTTTTACTTAAATATATTAACCTTTGTAAATATAACAATGAGGATAACTTTCGTACCAACTATTTTCCTTGTGAATACTTTGCACTTGTGTTGTACTTGTAGACATTATTATTATTATTTAAAAATTGCCATCTCCAAGATGCTTTGATATAGCAATTTGATATTTTAGGGGGATATTGTATTTCGCCTAACGTTTCACACAACGTTTTTATATGCGAACACAAGATGAATTAGCAACAATGTTAAGTTACAAATCGTTGCTGAATTGTTGTGTTCGATCACGCTGTATAGCCACACATGACGAGACCATTACGTGAACAAATATGGCTGCCGAAAGGTGAACAATTGTGATTTGAGTATTACGATTGTGATTGGAGTCGTGCAACGACAAC
The DNA here is from genome assembly GCA_964017125.1 of Flabesymbios commensalis. Lineage (NCBI taxonomy): Eukaryota > Metazoa > Annelida > Polychaeta > Terebellida > Flabelligeridae > Flabesymbios > Flabesymbios commensalis. The sequence goes on from OZ024917.1 coordinate 43,328,258, forward strand.
CCAGCAAACACAAAACTTTTGTATACCATTTGTACAACGTCGTCCCAACGTCTTTGACGTTGGTCCAACATTGTACAAAGGGTATACAAATGTTTTGTGTTTACTGGGAAAAGACAATAACTGCTTACTATCCAAGTAAGCAGTTATTGCCTCTACAGAGCAGACTAGGACATGTGTCTCACCTTGATGCCCATCATCAGACGTAACTTAGTCCTCATAGCGGCCACGCCGCATGGCAAGCAGACCGGCACAAAGCAGTTCTCACCCATCCTGGTGGACTGCTTGGCAGCAAAGCAGGGCAGACAACAAGCCGCACACAGCACTGAAATTGAGAAATTGCAATAATTACGGGACATGTTGTTAGCTTTTACAAAATCCTAATTGTCGCAAGTCTTGCACTATCGTTTGCAAAACTAAACAGTACACGTAAGTAAGTACATTCTTATTGCTTCACGTCACTCTTCAGTCATACATGATGTACAATGACGTGAGCAGGCGGTGAATTGGCATGGGGATAAACAGTTCAAAGTTATGTTTCAAAATTATATTTTTCACAGAACTAATGTTAACTATAATTAGATATACTTGGAAAATCATAAGTATAGCCGCCTCATGCCTCGTGACTGCATGTCCAGTATCCCGACATAGCTAACAAGGGACAAGGGTGCTGGATGAAAACAGTAGGATACTTTCCCACCGTGTGATTGTAGTGCAAATGAACCACAATGACGCTGGTCATATATAGTGAGACCAAGGTGGAAGTGGTCTTTAACTCCGAGAGAGTGACGCACGCTGAGGTGGAGGTGGTCTTCAACTCTGAGAGAGTGACGCTGAGGTGGAGGTGGTATTTAGTCTGTGAGAGAGATGCTAGGGTGGAGGTGGTCTTTAACCTTGAAAGAGAGATGTTGAGTTGGAGGTGATCTTTAAATCTGAGAGAGTGACGCTGAGGAGGAGGTGGTATTTAATCTGTGAGAGAGTGACGCTGAGATGGAGGTGGTATTTAACCCTGAGAGAGTGACGCTGAGGTGGAGGTGGTCTTCAACTCTGATAGAGAAACGTTGAGGTGGAGGTGGTCTTTAAACCATGAGAGAGTGACGTTGATGTGGAGGTGATCTTTAACCCTGAGAGAGTGACGTTGAGGTGGAGGTGGTCTTTAACCATGAGAGAGTGACGTCGATGCGGTGGTATTTAATCATAAGAGAGTGACGTTGAGTTTGTGGTGGTCTTTGATCCTGAGTGAGTGACGCTGACGTGGAGGTAATCTTTAACTCTGCGAGAGTGACGTTGAGTTGGAGGTGGTCTTTAACCCTGAGAGAGTGACGCTGAGGTGGAGGTGGTCTTTAACACTGAGAGAGTGACGTTGAGGTGGAGGTGGTCTTTAACCCTGAGAGAATGACGTTGAGGTGGAGGTGGTCTTTAACTCTCAGAGAGTGACGTTGAGTTGAAGGTGATCTTTAACCTTGAGAGAGTGACGTTCAGTTGAAGGTGATATTTAACCATGAGAGAGTGACGTTGAGGTGAAGGTGATCTTTAACCATGAGAGAGTGACGTTGAGGTGGAGGTGATCTCTAGCCCTGGGAGAGTGACGTTGAGCTGGAGGTGGTCTTTAACAATGAGAGAGTGACGCTGAGGTGGAGGTGATCTTTAATTCTGAGAGAGTGACGTTGAGTTGAAGGTGATATTTAACCATGAGAGAGTGACGTTGAGGTGAAGGTGATCTTTACCCATGAGAGAGTGACGTTGACGTGGAGGTGATCTTTAACCCTGAGAGAGTGACGTTGAGATGGAGGTGCTCTTTAACCATGAGAGAGAGACGTTGAGGTGGAGGTGATCTTTAACCCTGAGAGAGTGACGTTGAGATGGAGGTGATCTTAACTTTGAAAGTGAGACGTTGAGTCAGAAGTGGTCTTTAACCATGAGAGAGTGACGATGTGGTGGAGTTGATCTTTAGCCTTAAAATTGAGACTTTGAGGTGGAGATGTTATTTGATACTTAGAGAGTGACGCTGAGGTGGAGGTGGCCTTTAACTCTTAGAGAGTGACGCTGAGGTAGAGGTGGTCTTTAACCATGAGAGAGTGACGCTGTGGTGGAGTTGATCTTTAGCCTTAAAATTGAGACTTTGAGGTGGAGATGTTATTTGATACTTAGAGAGTGACGCTGAGGTGGAGGTGGCCTTTAACTCTTAGAGAGTGACGCTGAGGTAGAGGTGGTCTTTAACCATCAGAAAGTGACGTTGCCGTGGTGGTGGTCTTTAACCCTGAGAGAATGACGTTGAGGTGGAGGTGGTCTTTACCCTGAGAGAGTGGCGCTGAGGGGGTGGTGGTCTTTAATCCTAAGAGAGTGACGTTGAGGTTGAGTTGATCTTTAACTCGGAGAGAGTGACGCTGAGGTAGAAGTGGTCTTTAACCCTGAGAGAGTGACGCTGATGTGGAAGTGGCCTTTAACTCTTAGAGAGTGACGCTGAGGTGGAGGTGGTCTTTAACTCTTAGAGAGTGACGCTGAGGTAGAGGTGGTCTTTAACCATCAGAAAGTGACGTTGCCGTGGAGGTGGTCTTTAACCCTGAGAGACTGACGTTGAGGTGGAGGTGGTCTTTAACCCTGAGAGAGTGACGTTGAGGTGGAGGTGGTCTTTAACCCTGAGAGAGTGACGTTGAGGTGGAGGTGGTCTTTAACTCTGAGAGAGTGACGTTGAGGTGGAGGTGGTCTTCAACCCTGAGAGAATGACGTTGAGGTGGAGGTGGTCTTTAACTCTCAGAGAGTGACGTTGAGTTGAAGGTGATATTTAACCATGAGAGAGTGACGTTGAGGTGAAGGTGATTTTTAACCATGAGAGAGTGACGTTGAGGTGGAGGTGATCTCTAGCCCTGGGAGAGTGACGTTGAGCTGGAGGTGGTCTTTAACAATGAGAAAGTGACGCTGAGGTGGAGGTGATCTTTAACTCTGAGAGAGTGACGTTCAGTTGAAGGTGATATTTAACCATGAGAGAGTGACGTTGAGATGGAGGTGATCTTTAACCATGAGAGAGAGACGTTGAGGTGGAGGTGATCTTTAACCCTGAGAGAGTGACGTTGAGATGGAGGTGATCTTAACTTTGAAAGTCAGACGTTGAGTCAGAAGTGGTCTTTAACCATGAGAGAGTGACGATGTGGTGGAGTTGATCTTTAGCCTTAAAATTGAGACTTTGAGGTGGAGATGTTCTTTGATACTTAGAGAGTGACGCTGAGGTGGAGGTGGCCTTTAACTCTTAGAGAGTAACGTTGAGGTGAAGGTGGTCTTTAACTCTAAGAGAGTGACGATGAGGTGGAGGTGGTCTTTAACTCTTAGAGAGTTACGCTGAAGGTGGTATTTAACTCTGAGAGAGTGACGCTGAGGTGGAGCTGGTTTTTAACTCTTAGAGAGTGACGCTGAGGTGGAGGTGGTCTTTAACCCTGAGAGAATGAGGCTGAGGTGGAGGTGGTCTTTATCTCTTAGAGAGTGACGCTGAGGTGGAGGTGGTATTTAACCCTGAGAGAGTGACGCTGAGGTGGAGGTGGTCTTTAACCCTGAGAGAGTGACGTTGATGTGGAGGTGGTATTTAATCCGTGAGAGAGACGCTAGGGTGGAGGTGGTCTTTAACCTTGAAAGAGAGACGTTGAGTTGGAGGTGAGCTTTGACCCTGAGAGAGTGACGCTGAGGTGGAGGTGGTCTTCAACCATGAGAAGGTGACGTTGAGGTGGAGGTGGTCTTTAACTCTCAGAGAGTGATGTTACGGTGGAGGTGATATTTAAATCTCGGAGAGTGACGTTGAGGTGGAGGTTATCTTTAACTCTCAGAGAGTGACGTTGTGGTGGAGGTGATCTTTAACTGTCAGAGAGTGACGTTGAGTTGGAGGTGGTCTTTAACCCTGAGAGTGTGGCGCTGAGGGGGAGGTGGTCTTTAATCCTAAGATCCTAAGAGAGTGACGTTGAGGTTGAGTTGATCTTTAACTCGGAGAGAGTGACGCTGAGGTAGAGGTGGTATTTAACCCTGAGAGAGTGACGTTGAGGTGGAGGTGGTCTTTAACCCTGAGAGAGTGACGCTGATGTGGAAGTGGTCTTTAACTCTTAGAGAGTGACGCTGAGGTGGAGGTGGTCTTTAACTCTTAGAGAGTGACGCTGAGGTAGAGGTGGTCTTTAACCATCAGAAAGTGACGTTGCCGTGGAGGTGGTCTTTAACCCTGAGAGAGTGACGTTGAGGTGGAGGTGGTCTTTAACCCTGAGAGAGTGGCGCTGAGGGGGAGGTGGTCTTTAATCCTAAGAGAGTGACGTTGAGGTTGAGTTGATCTTTAACTCGGAGAGAGTGACGCTGAGGTAGAAGTGGTCTTTAACCCTGAGAGAGTGACGTTGAGGTGGAGGTGGTCTTTAACCCTGAGAGAGTGACGCTGATGTGGAAGTGGCCTTTAACTCTTAGAGAGTGACGTTGAGGTGGAGGTGGTCTTTAACTCTTAGAGAGTGACGCTGAGGTAGAGGTGGTCTTTAACCATCAGAAAGTGACGTTGCCGTGGAGGTGGTCTTTAACCCTGAGAGAGTGACGTTGAGGTGGAGGTGGTCTTTAACCCTGAGAGAGTGACGCTGAGGTGGAGGTGGTCTTTAACTCTCAGAGAGTGACGTTGAGGTGGAGGTGGTCTTTAACCCTGAGAGAATGACGTTGAGGTGGAGGTGGTCTTTAACTCTCAGAGAGTGACGTTGAGTTGAAGGTGATATTTAACCATGAGAGAGTGACGTTGAGGTGAAGGTGATATTTAACCATGAGAGAGTGACGTTGAGGTGAAGGTGATATTTAACCATGAGAGAGTGACGTTGAGGTGGAGGTGATCTCTAGCCCTGGGAGAGTGACGTTGAGCTGGAGGTGGTCTTTAACAATGAGAAAGTGACGCTGAGGTGGAGGTGATCTTTAACTCTGAGAGAGTGACGTTCAGTTGAAGGTGATATTTAACCATGAGAGAGTGACGTTGAGATGGAGGTGATCTTTAACCATGAGAGAGAGAGACGTTGAGGTGGAGGTGATCTTTAACCCTGAGAGAGTGACGTTGAGATGGAGGTGATCTTAACTTTGAAAGTCAGACGTTGAGTCAGAAGTGGTCTTTAACCATGAGAGAGTGACGATGTGGTGGAGTTGATCTTTAGCCTTAAAATTGAGACTTTGAGGTGGAGATGTTCTTTGATACTTAGAGAGTGACGCTGAGGTGGAGGTGGCCTTTAACTCTTAGAGAGTAACGTTGAGGTGAAGGTGGTCTTTAACTTTAAGAGAGTGACGATGAGGTGGAGGTGGTCTTTAACTCTTAGAGAGTGACGCTGAGGTGGAGGTGGTATTTAACCCTGAGAGAGTGACGCTGAGGTGGAGGTGGTCTTTAACCCTGAGAGAGTGACGTTGATGTGGAGGTGGTATTTAATCCGTGAGAGAGACGCTGGGGTGGAGGTGGTCTTTAACCTTGAAAGAGAGACGTTGAGTTGGAGGTGATCTTTGACCCTGAGAGAGTGACGCTGAGGTGGAGGTGGTCTTCAACCATGAGAAGGTGACGTTGAGGTGGAGGTGGTCTTTAACTCTCAGAGAGTGACGTTGCGGTGGAGGTGATATTTAAATCTCGGAGTGTGATGTTGAGGTGGAGGTTATCTTTAACTCTCAGAGAGTGACGTTGTGGTGGAGGGGATCTTTAACTGTCAGAGAGTGACGTTGAGTTGGAGGTGGTCTTTAGCCCTGAGAGAGTGGCGCTGAGGGGGAGGTGGTCTTTAATCCTAAGAGAGTGACGTTGAGGTTGAGTTGATCTTTAACTCGGAGAGAGTGACGCTGAGGTAGAGGTGGTCTTTAACCCTGAGAGAGTGACGTTGAGGTGGAGGTGGTCTTTAACCCTGAGAGAGTGACGTTGAGGTGGAGGTGGTCTTTAACCCTGAGAGAGTGACGTTGAGGTGGAGGTGATCTTTAACCCTGAGAGAGTGACGTTGAGGTGGAGGTGATCTTTAACCCTGAGAGAGTGACGTTGATGTGGAAGTGGTCTTTAACTCTTAGAGAGTGACGCTGAGGTGGAGGTGGTCTTTAACTCTCAGAGAGTGACGCTGAGGTGGAGGTGGTCTTTAACTCTTAGAGAGTGACGCTGAGGTGGAGGTGATCTTTAACCCTGAGAGAGTGACGCTGATGTGGAAGTGGTCTTTAACTCTTAGAGAGTGACGCTGAGGTGGAGGTGATCTTTATCTCTTAGAGAGTGACGCTGAGGTGGAGGTGGTCTTTAACTCTTAGAGAGTGACGCTGAGGTGGTGGTGGTCTTTAACTCTTAGAGAGTGACGCTGAGGTGGAGGTGATCTTTAACCATGAGAAGGTGACGTTGAGGTGTAGGTGATCTTGAATCCTAAGAGAGTGACGTTGCGGTGGAGGTAATCTTTAACTCTCAGAGAGTGACGCTGGGGTGGAGGTGGTATTTAACCTAGAAAGAGTGATGTTGAGGTGGAGATAGTCTTCAATCATGAGAGAAAGAAGCAGGAGTGGAGGTGGTCTTTAACTCTGAGAGCTCTGAACTATTACATTTACATTTTAACCACTTGAAAGTTGGTCACCGCGATCCATAACCTGATAACTTCAAGTGTTTGAAATTCACTGGGAGTTGTGAAATGTCAGATACGTTTCTCAATGTCACAGATGTAAGATACAGTTCACTATAAAATCTGGTTACACACATTAACCCTTACAACGCTGTATTATTGTTGTATAAACCATGGAGACCAAAGAGTTTTTTCAATGTGAAATCATCATAAAGGTCTTACTTAACGCTTTCCTCTTCATTTGAATACCTATTTTATAGGTCATTCATTACAGTTCATTTTTTTCAGGTGAAATCCTTAGTAAACGGGTATAATATACACTCTGGAACGTGAACGAGCCTTCCCTTTTTAGTTTCAAGCAAAACAGCATAGTAACCATGGTAGCAAAGGTTATTACACCATCCCAGGTAAACATCTTTTGAAACATCGTGCCCGCAGTATACCGGTTCTTTCAAGCATTGGGCTAACGTTGAGATACACGTACCCATTTTTGTTGTAGGTATACGTTTGCTAGATAGAATACAGCCTACAAACAACACACTGTACCAGCGTTGCAGCAATTTTGACTCAAACTTTCTCACTTTGGACCGACATTTATCCAGCGTATATCCAGCTATTAGACACTTTATTCAACACCTAATGTTGTTTTAAAGTTGGGCCACCGTCTGTGACGGTGGCCCAACATGAAACAACATTGTACCGTGTTCTCTGCGCTGCATCTGTGAGTCAGAACCCATCAAACGCGACATATCTACCCAATGTTTGACAAATGTTGGCCCACCGTATACGACGTTGGCCCAACATTGGTCAAACATTGGGTAGATGTGTCGTCTTTGCTGGGAAAGGGATCCCGCTGCGTTAGACCAATATATCTGACATCTTGGCCTCGGCTGTGAGCAGAACGAGTTATAAGTCATCCCCACATACGACTCGCGCCCGCCACCTATTTACCTGGGCAACGCGTTGCATTGGTTTGGCTGACTTATTTCTGTTTTGCAGTACTTTCGCGTGTAGCGTCTCGTAAACTCAGCCCACAGTTTTTTCAGATCGGTGGCAGCCCAGACAAAAGTTGAGACACATTGGCTCAGTATAGCTTAGTTGCAAAAAGCGTAGGCCTACATGTAGAACAGGGCTGGTTTTAAGATTATATACACCCAGTTCGCATGCAATGTACATCCTGATATATAATAGTGCAGCGGCCAGGAGGATGAAAAAAGTGAACCCCTCCCCACGGTAGAACAAAGCAAAACCATATTTTTTTGATTCAGTGATATATCTGGGGTACAAAATTGATGGTTGTGAAAAAAATATTTGAGGCGTTTCCATGGTTACGGCGTTATTCCAACACAGTCTCTTTTGCGACATTGACAACATTTTGCGCACATATTTTGCAAGGCTATGAATGATGCTGACGTGATAAAAAGCCATGTACGTGGCATCAGCGATTTGGGACGAGCTAAATATGTAGCACTTATGATAATTATTACATTTCTGCAATAAAAATATGTTTTACTTAAGCATAATTATAATTTATTACACTCCTATTTCACACAATTGTGGGATATCCATTCTGTTAAATATCATGGTAAATATCACAATGTACACTGCAGTATATCACTTGATTGAATACCTGACAAAAGGTAGTTAAAATGTAATTTTAATTTTCAAGGTCGTCCAAGGTTAAATAAAAAAATTACCGCATCCGGAATCAGTGAAATATCATAAATTCTGCGTTCTGAAATCGTACGACCAGTATACCTTGCTGATTAGTTCAATCGGGACCTTATCTTTAATAGGACTATTTCTGATGTCACAGAAAACGACCTCCCATTTCTGAAATTATTAGCATTATTCAAGGTCATCTTCAAGCTCAAAAGGTCAATTTTTGTGTCAAGTACAATGTTAGTGAAAATATTATTTTTTAACAAATAAAGCTGGGAGCATGTGTGATACCTCTTTTTCATGGGATTTTGACTGGACAAATTCATTTATAGTATTATTTTAGTGATTCAAGGTCATCTTCAAGGTCATATGCTACGGCAAATTCAATTCAAGGTCATGAAAATATCAATTCCAAGGTCTAAAATGTAAAAATATGATTTTTAACAAAAACAAACAGCAAAGGAAGTGTAGTACGTCTTTTTGATATCATCTTGGCTGAATAATCCATTTCTGATACTATTTTGCTGATTAAAGAGGCCATTTTCAAGAGGCCAATGTGTCAATTTCAAGGTCGGGTAATCGAAGATATGATTTTTACTAAATAAATAAAAAAAAATGAAAAAAAATTTGTCTTCGTTTAAAAAAATAAGATTCTCGTTGCTGATAACAAAAAGAAAAATAATTCTTCAATATTCTTTTCTGAGAGAATAATTTTCGTTGTTGTTAACAGAAAGTAGAATTGGTGTGATTTCGACTGGATACTCTAATTTTATTGATTTAACATCATGGAAGTAAAATTGTTACCGGTCGATGGAGAGGCATTAAAAGGTGAATCTAAAGCACCAGAAGACAATGAGAGGAGTTGAAGGGCGTCGCTAGGCGTTAAGGGGCAAATAAGAGGTGTTAAAGTGTGACCGGATACATTAAAAGGTAGTGGGGAGGCATTAAAGAAAAAAAATTCTTCAATACTCTTTTCTGAGAAAATAATTTTCGTTGTTGGTAACAGAGAATTTGTGTGATTTTAACTGGATACTCTAATTTTAGTACAGTTTTATTGCTTTAACGTCATTGAAGTAAAATTGTCAGGCGACGGAAAAGCGTTACAGGTTGATGGAGAGGCATAAACAGGTGAAACTAAAGCACCAAAGGACAATAGGGAGGCGTTAAGGGGCGCCGCGAGGCGTTAAGGGGCAAATAAGAGGTGTTAAAGTGTGAACGGATACATTAAAAGGTAGTTGGGAGGCATTAAAAAATTATAGAACGGAGGTGAACGGCGACCAGAAAGCGTTAAATTACAATGGAGGTATGTTAACGGACGATGGGGAGGCATTAAAGGGTGATGCGTGGAGGTTAAGGGCGAGGAGAAAGCGAAGGGTGAAGGATGTCGCTAATGGGCAACAGAGAAGCGGTAAATGTCCCCGGAGAGATGCCAAAGGCGACGGAAAAGCAATAAAGGTCAATGGAGATGCATATAAGAATGACTGAGAGACGTTAAAAGGCTCCACAGATGCGTTAAATGGCGATGGAAAACCGTTAAATGGCGATGGGGAGGCGTTAAATGGCGATGACAAGTTGTTAAAGGGCGATTAGGTGTCGTTAAAGGGTGATCATGAAACATTAAATGACGATGGAAAAACGTAAATGGCAGGAGTTAAAGGGTATGTGTTGGCATTTAAGAGCGGGGAGAAGGCAAGGGCGACGGTGAGGCGCCAAATGGCGACGGAGAGGCATTAAAGTGCAACGGAAAGGCTTTAAATGGTGACTGAGAGGCACTAAGGAGCGACGGGAATGCGTTGAAGGGCGAAGAAAATATGACAAAGGTCGACACAGAAGCATTGAAATGTTAAAAGATGCCACTTTGGTGTTGAATAGCAATGGGCAGGCATTCAAGGGCGATGGGGAGGCGTTGAAGATCGATGGAGAGGCGTTAAGAGGCAACGGAGAGGCATTAAAGGGCAATGGAGAGGCGCTTGGGACAAAAAACAGACACTAAAGGGTGGAGGAGAGGCCTTCAATTGCAAAGAAGAGGTGCTAAACTAAAAGCACGTAGAAGGCGAAGAAGAGACGTTGAATAACGACGGAAATGCATTAAATTGCAAAGAATAGACCTGTGTTAAACTAAAAGCGCTACAATAGCGCAGAAAGAGCGACGAAAAATCGTTGAAGCGTGACAGGAGTGTGTTCACATTGCCCTTTAATGCCTCTTCATCCCCTTTAATGTATTCCTATTGTGAGTTCGCCGTCGCCCTTTAATGCCTCTCCATAGCCCCTTAATCCCTCTCCATCAGCATCCAGTAAATCAATCAAGTTATTTCTGGAATGGTAAACTTGCCATTACGCATCCCAACAGACAGAGTATTCCACAAGGCTGGGCCGGCTATGGGGAAAGCTCTTGACCCAGTCTTTGTTTTTAGGGGAACAAAATATGTATTGAATTTGTGGAGCATAAATATTTTGAGCATATCGGCCAAACAAGTCAGTCTGTAAGATATGCAGGCTGTTTTTTTCTTGCGGTTCAGAAATTTATAGTGCATATTTAAAAATGAATGCGAAATTTGACAGGACGCCAGTGTAATTGTTTTAGTATAGGAAGAGAAAGATTAAAACGTGAGGCTTTGGTTACCACTCTAGCAAGGCAGTTCTGAACACGTTCTAATCTAGCGATGTCTTTTTCTTGAATGTTGTGAAAGAGCGATTTTCAAATAATCTAATTTGCTACTAACCATTGCTCTCTGGTTGGTGCAGATGAATTTGTGCCTTGACCTAGAATTCAGCATGAGAAATTAGGTAAGGATTTTTCTCGTTGAAGTTTGGACCCAATGAGAAGCCAGGATTAAGCATTTGCTTGGACCTTGCCATCCAAGCCGATACACCTATTTTAAACAATGTTGCGACTTCTCTTAGAGATTCCTTAGATAATAGGGACATGTACATTTGAATATCATCGGCATGAAAATAGTGGTTCATATCGAAACTGGAGATTTTAGCGCTGAGTGGTGTGGTGTATAAGGCAAAAAGCAGTGGTCCCAGTACAGAGCCCTGTGAAACTCTATTATAAGAGTGGAGCTTTATCTGTCAGAGTGTCTGCAAGTTTTATCCCCCGCCCGAAGAAGTTGGGGCGGGGTATTAATGGCACCTAGGATTTCCGTCTGCCGTAAGCCTGCATTTTGTTTCCGAAGCAAATCTCTGAAACCCATGGGGGTACTTCTTTCATATTGCACACACACGTCTCTTAGGGGGTATACATGTGCCTTTTAGGGTTTATGAACTTTTACCTACTTAAATGGCCGACCATCAGCCATAATCAACTGCAATATGCCTGATATCTGACAGCGATTCTGTTTCCTATTGCACACACACATCCCTTACCCTTAAGGGTGTAGATGTGCTATTCGAGGTTTTTAAACTTTGACCTACTTGGATAGCCGACCATGAGCTAAAATTATCTTTCATAAGTCTGATGTCTTGCCAACCCTGCCAGATAGCCAGACCAAATATAAAACCAAATATGCGGTTTCAGGTAGGGATATGCACTGAAAAAGTTCAACTCGACCAAATAAAAATGGCCGACCATCGGCCAAAATAATAACTTTAATATGCCTGATATCTGGCAAACCATGCCAGATACCGAGATCAAAATGTGAGGTTTCAGGTAGGGAGAGGCCCTGAATATTTTTAATTCGATCAAACTCGAAATGACCGACTATCGGCCATAATTAACTTTAATATGACTGATTTGTGGCAAACTCAGCCATTAAGTAGAAAACAAAATGATTGTGCGGCTTCAGGTAGAGATATACCCTGAAAAATGGTCGACTTGAGGCCGTTATTAACCTTAATATGGGTGATATTGGAAAAACTGTTGTCAGATGGCTAGACCATCACTTTAAAACCGAATTTGTGGTTTCATGGAGTGAAAAGCCCTGAAAGATGTCAACTTGATCTAATGCAAAAATGGCTGACTTGTGATCATCATTGCCTTTAAAATCTGTAATATGCATGGCATACTGTGCTAAATAGATAGACCATTACTGTAAAACAGAATGTGAGAGTTCAGGAAAAGATGTACCCTTAGAAATGTCTACCACGCGGGCGGGTCAGAGGATTATGGTGACCGGCTGTTACGGATTGCTGCCTAATTTTCAAATAAGAAGAACACCAAATTTGAGCCTGAGCAGACATTCCATACCAATCTGAGAGTCGATTTGTTAATATAGCATGGTGAACGTTGTCGAGAGCAGCGTCGATTTTGTAGAATGATGTTTCGTGTAGGCTGATTGTAAAGGATTAGATATATGTTTTTTTTATATAAGCTTGTAAACGAGTGGATACTAACTTTTTCTAAGATTTTGTAACTAATACTCGAGTTGGATACATGCCTGTAATTTTTCAGTTCGTTTTCAGGAAGATATGTTTTTAACTGATGGTTCTACTGTACATACGTATCTTCCCACCGCAAGGCTCCACTTCTCCCGAGGCCTTGGAAGATGTATATATACCCAGACATAAGAATGTCAAGATAATTTTTTAGCACGCGTGTAGGAAAGGGGTCCAGATCACACGATGTTGACGATGAGCCCAAAATAAGCTATTCAATTGTATCTCCTGTCGTACGTTTAAAAATTTTGGATTTAATTTCACGTTTTTGCAGTGATGAAATATTAGGTACTTTATCTGGACATTTGGAACGAGCAGTTTCAATTTTATCTATTAAGTATTCCGAGGAATTGTCACAAAAAGATTTTACTGCTGTGAATTTGGGCAGAGCAGGTGGTGGAATTCTGTGCAGAATGGTATTTATTATAGTTCTAGGTGGTTAAGATGCTTATGATAGTTATAGGTGGTTAAGATGCTTATGATATGGGGCAGATTATTCGACAAGTATGATGAAACACGTTTAAAATTAAGGTAAAAAGATACATTACAAAAAGTTGGAATTCATAACGATCGATATAACTGCAATCCACAACGATTCAAAACTTGAAGTGACTAAACTTAAACATAGTAACTGACTATGTTTAGGTTTAAAGGGACCCCTTGGGATGAGACATTTTCAATGTTGCCAATTTTGAAAATTTATTTTATATGAAGCTATATAGCCTACTGATCTCAACTGAAAACACGAAAAAGTCAAAAAACAATTTTAAAGCACCGAAAAAGAGTGAAATAGTTGTATTTACAGGTCGTATATTGCCATGTAAACAAAACAAGTCAGCAATATTCAGCACTTTACATCACATATTCCCACGTATCAGACGGTAAGATCAGAGCAGTGGCCGCTAATTGGTGTCTTATAGTCAGGACACAAGAGGACACACCTGCAGCACTGATTGTCTACCCAACGCTGGGCCGATGCCATGAGCATGTGGTCCAATGCTGTGAGAACATTCAATCGTCCTTCAGGTATACAAACAGTTTGTTTGGGTTACTTCCGGTTTCATAGAAATGTTGATTAAAAATATTTGTAAAAATATAAAAATTCTGAAAAAAATAAAAACATGATCCGTGGGATTCACTACTTCAGTACGGAATTAAAAACGAAAATTGATGTCATCCCAAGGAGCTGCTTTAATAATGTGCAGCTCAATGCTTTCCTTTTTGCTGCTGATGTCACTCACGCAGGTTACTAACCCGATCCAGCATACATGTATAATATTAGGGCATCATGCCATGCGAACATGGTGACATCTCCTGATCATTTTAACCTTTTAACCGCCGGTGTCGCAGATATTCGGGTTTTCATTTTTTATTAGCACTTTATGTACCACCTTTTAAACATGTTAAAGATAAAATGTGACAGAGCACTTCACACATGTATATAGAGCATGGCTCTCAATTTTTGGGTATAATATATAAATGTCACACACTTCAGATTTAAAGCGACACAATGAGGCTAAAATAAAGAAAATCAGTATTTTTATTTTGGCTTTTTAATATGACCATATGATGTAAACATGTCCATAGAGTGACATCAATCAGTATTATTTGAAAACAGTTGACCTCCATTTTGTCAAATCTGAATAATTTTCACTCACTTGAAGTTGTAGATCGCGTCAGCGAGACACAACTTCAAGTGGGTGAAAATTCAGATTGAATAGTTTGGCGGTTAAAGGGTTAACCACGTAATAAGCCCCGGGTTGTCGCTAGATTGTTAGAATAAACTGTCTATCCATTTTTTTCAGATGAAAACTTACATTTTGCTCTTGAAAATAATTGCACATTTGTGACTCAATAAAAAAAATTAAAAAATAGATGGTGGTCAGACAAGTATGTTTTGTTCCCCTGTTTTCTGTCGTTGAATATATTCATTGGACTTTTGAAAACCGTGATCAGTTAAAGCGACACACAATCAGGCTGAAATCATAAAAAAATCAGTTTGTTTATTATTTTTTCTTATTTCGGACATGCATGTCCAAAATAAAAAATACGGGAAATTCGTTTTTATATCTCGCTTAACTGGTAAATGCGCAACACAGAAAATAAAAACTCTATGGACATGTTTACATCATATGGTCATATTAAAAAGCCAAAATATAAATACTGATTTGTTTTATGATTTTAGCCTCATTGTCTAAAAATCGCTTTAAATCTGAACTGTGTGAGATTTATATATTATACCCAAAAATTGAGAGCCATGTTATAATACAGCTCTATATACATGTGTCAAGTGCTCTGTCACAGTAAAACTGTTGATCAGTATTTTTGCTAATTATGTATATGACCCATTTGAGTGGCTCATTATCACTCGTTATGGTGGGATGACGACATTATACATCAATAATATTTTGGACCAAGGCTGGAACAAATTGGGTATTTCGTCAATCAACACCGTCAATTGCCTTGCTTTGTCATTACCGGGAGACACAATCACCTGCCAGTGAACATGATTCATTGGCCCAATGTTGGACTAATGTTGGCCACCGTCTACGATGTCGGGCCAACATTAGCCCAACATTGGCCCAATGACTCATGTTTACTGGGAGCGATTATCGTCATTGTCCCATAATTTGCACATTTCTCATCGCTTGATTGTATGCCAGATCCCCAGGCAGTAAACAAACCGAACTACCATTCTGACTGGTTTTATTTGATGTTGTACCATGGTCGCAGATGGTAGCCCAACAGTAAGTCACTGGTGGGCCAACATAGTGTCAGCTATAGATAGTCCTAAAGACATGGAGCGTTTGCGCATATAATTTGCAATTATAGGGCCTATTGATAATAATAGTAGTACTGTATCAAAAGTTGCAATATGGTCTGAAATATGGTTTTATATTCCACTTAGCTGAAATAATACACACAATAGACAAAAAGGACACTAGGGATAAGGGGTTTAACACATTTTACAGGCTCGTTTTCAGACCAGTCCTTGCTGTTCAATGCAAAATTATCTCGTAATTGTGTTGCCATGAGCAACTGACACATTGCGGTTTAACCCTTTAACTGACGGTCCTGAATATGTGCACATATAGGCTAAACTGGGCCCGGAGAACCCCCTGGGGATAGGGAGATAAATGAGATGACCCAGACAAAAGATGCGAAATTCGAGCCCTGACGGTCTGAGGCCGAGCATGCTGCCTCTCGGTCACAGAGGCTCCCCACAATATTGAATCATTACGAGTGAGCGAGGCAGAAACATTTTGTTTCATTGAAACTGGAAGGCCAGAGTGGGTTTCGAACCCGCGATCTCTAACTTTCCAAGCAGGCAGCTTTAACCACTGCACCAGGGCCCCCGCCCTTATAGCTTGGTCTAATTCTAACCGCCCAGCATGACACGAGACGTTAAAACGATGTTTGTTTATTGTCGGTTCACAGTCTGCGACGCTGGTCCAACATCAACTCATCATTGATTCAACGTCTCGTAGCAGCTGCGTGAATTGTAGTTTCTGCAATATCTATAGCACGCTTTCGTTTTGTATGCTATTATATGTATATCATCTGATCACAATATGAGAGTTTACAAGGAGCAGCGTGATGATGACCATGACTTGTGTGATGACTATCGTACACTATCAAAGGGGCGGGACCCTAGGGTATAGTGGTTAACACCGCTGCCTTTCACGCCAGAGTTCGGGGTTCGGTTCCCGGTCTCGGCGGTTTAAAAGAAACGAAAAATGTTTCTTCCCCATCCACGTGTGAAAGTCAGTATTGTGGGGAGCCTCCGTGACCGAGAGGTAGCGTGCTCGGCCTCGGACCGCCATGGCTCAAATTTCGAATCATGTGTCTGGAGGACAGTGTCATCTCAATGATCTCACCATCCTCAGGAGGTTCTCCTGGCCCAGTTTAGCTTATATGTACACAAAGGTGGCCTAAAGCCCGATTCATTTTATTTACACTATCAAAGATATAGAGCAGATCAATAGATTTGATGCAAACAGTCGTGGAAACGACGCTTCAATTGAGCACATCTTATCTGTAGCCACGCACCCATTTCACGATCGCAGGCCGTTGACATACGAATGACATAGGCCTATACGTACATGATGCACACATGGGATCTAATAGCTTTAGCTTTTGATCAGTTCATCTCTTTATGTCGTAAACATCTCACAATGACGAAGGCTTTGCACCATATAAATATATACTAGTTGTCAACAGGTCAAATAAACGCATACTATATAACCCTGCTGAAGTAGTGTCCATTAACAATAAATAGCACAGAGTTAATTATGTTACAAACCGAGCCCTCAAAGATTAATTGTTCGCTTTATACGCAACTCTAATTAAACAATAATTTACAAATATTATATTTTGCCTTCAGGGAATAATTATACAGGCAAACGTCTGCAACATGCTCGACAGATTTTAAATCACCAGCCAGGGGGGCATGCTTTGAAGATGAGCTGCAGGATAAATGTCATGCTATTTTCAGGATGGACCACCCAGGCTACCTTCTATACTGCTGTGCAAAATGCAATAACTGCTTGGAGTTACCGTCGTTTGGCTTTGTACAGATTTGCACAGCAGTATGGGCTAACATAGTGTCAATTCGGATGTTGCTACTCGCATGTGAGGCCTGCATAAATCACTCGTGTGAAATGAACATTGGTACATTCGTGAATACGACTATGGTTTTAAATTGCTGTTTTTCATAATTTCCACTGCCTCCGCTTATTATTGACATCGGTCACCCACGTGACAGCGAGGATCCATAAAGATAGGTTGTATATACGTATCCCAGTAAGCGAAACACTTGTGTATAACATTTGTATAATGTTGGACCAACGCCGAAGACGTTGGGCGGACGTTGTACAAATGTTATGCGAACGTTTTGTTTTTGCTGGGATGTATATTTATAGCAGTAAGATATTAAAGCAGCTCCTTGGGATGACATCAATTTTCGTTTTTAATTCCGTACTGAAGTAGTGTATCCCACGGATCATGTTTTTATTTTTTTCAGAATTTTCATATTTTTACAAATATTTTTAATCAACATTTCTATGAAACCAGAAGTAACCCAAAAAAACTATTTGTATACCTGAAGGACGATTGAATGTTTTCACAGCATTGGGCCACATGCTGATGGCATCGGCCCAGCGTTGGGTAGACAATCAGTGTAGCAGGTGTGTCCTCCCGTGTCTTGACTATAAGACACCAATTAGCGGCGACTGCTCTGATCTTACCGTCTGATACGTGGGAATATGTGATGTATATAAGTGCTGAATATTGCTGACTTGTTTTGTTTACATGGCAATATACGACCTGGAAATACAACTATTTCACTTTTTTTCGGTGCTTTAAAATCGTTTTTTGACTTTTTCGTATTTTTAGTTAAGATCAGTAAGCTATATAGCTTCATATAAATTAAATTTTCAAAATTGACAACATTGAAAATGTCTCATCCCAAGGAGTCCCTTTAATATTCCATCACGATGTACAATTTTTAATCAGGATTTAATCCTTACTTTCTAGTGTTCATTAGTAAACTACTAGTTTACAATCCCGGCAAACACAACATATTTGTATAACATTTGTACAATGTTGGGCCAACGTCATCACCATTCCTGTGGTGCATTTCGTCACCTTGGTATTAAAGTGTCGTACCTGCAGATACTAAGGTGAATATTGTTGTCAGTATTCCCAGTAAACAGATGAGATATGTATGGAAATTGGGTCAGAGAATGTGTTTGTGTGCATGTAGTTCACGTGTTTATGCATACGATATCACCTGAAGCATTTTGGCACAATCGTATGACAGTAAGATGAATAATAGACCAGGCGCCCAAGGGGGGGCAGGGTGTCACCTGGAAGGGAAGTAACTACCACATTTCACCCACTTGAAGTTGTGTCTCGCTACCGCGATCCACAACTTCAAGTGGGTGAAAATCACTGGTGTTTTTTTGTACCTATACTATCCAAGAATCAGAATCTGAATAGGGATCAATGATTGACATATTATTATATCAGACGAAGAAAACAGCTATATCGGTAAATAACAATATATTTTATAAAAGCTGTCACATCTCTGGGATTTTAAAATAGGGCTTTGTATTCATTCTTCTTTTCTTTCTACTCTACAACTACGAATTGAAAATAAGGGGGTGGAATTTTCATAGCAGAGGCAAAGTGTAGTATAGCCTTTAAAACTCACATATCAAGTAAATGAAATGAAATGAAAGGGTTTTCGGCCACCTATTGTGCACATATAGGCTAAACTGGGCCAGGTGAACCTCCTGAGGATGGCAAGATGAATGAGATGACACTGCCCTCCGGACACAGGATTCTAAATTCGGGCCCTGGCGGTCTGAGGCCGAGCACGCTACCTCTCGTTTCCGGAGGGTCCCCGTAATATTGAATCCCCACACCTAGTATGCCCACTTACAATTGCATACATTTTTCTTTGAACAATCTTCCAATATATAAGTTGGAGTAAAACAGCTGACACTTCTGGAAACTTGGGTGATTGGCTATCATGTGACCCTCTCAGAGGGTCACATGATAGCCAATCACCACATATAAGGAAACACTTGTGCCCCATCTTGTGGCAACTTTGATTTATTTGTCACAAATTTATTCATACTATATAAGAGGTTATAGATCACCTTTAACCAATCCACTTGATCATTATCTTTCCAACCCAACCCAACTTGTGTGGGGGATGGTACTCTAGATCACGCTCAATCAAGAGATCTTGCCCACACCATAGCTTGTAATAGGCAGACGCTTCACATGCTGCAGCAGGGTATCCACGCAATACTCCCAATCAAGAGACCACCTGCGAACATGGCGTGACCGCGAAAGGAGATGGAGACATGGCTATTTCTTCATAGTTATGAAGTAGAAAGGGAAAAAGCAGACTTTTTTTACGATTGCAATATATAAAATGTGAGATTATAAAATTATTCAATGAATATACTACGAAACGCATATGATAACTGGACTGTTATTGTTTGGTATTATTTAACTGTTGTATTCATCCGATATAATCAGATACCAAATTAACACTGGAAACTAACTTTTGTCGTGGATGGTGGTTTATTATTGATAATAATAAGTTTGTGCTTTGCCTTTCACATTCACATTTATTTTGTTTGAATTGAGTTGTTCTAACGGCGTTGGAGTTGGGCATTAGAAATGTTAACCATTATGTTTAAAAACCTATTGAAAAGTATTCTGATGAGTTATAATTCACTGCATGTGGCCACTGAACTAGTTCGCACTACGTTCTGGAGAACGGGATACTATAACGAGGACAAACGTATTATGAATGGAATGGACGTAGTACACAGAATAGACTCGTATTAGGAAAAATATAGAAGGCAAGGACCGGGATGGTGGTCCTGAACGTCGACCATGTTTACAATCCAATGACGTTCCACCCGTTCAAAATAGAACTGGGTAGGGACTGGGTAAGGTCGTACTTCGAACGAGATTGCCGTACTGGAAACGGAATTGCCGCAGTGCGAATGTGGAACAAACGGTGCAAAACGTCGTGCGAGCCTGAAAAAAAGACTAGGACTACGATCAAACACCAATGTTGTTACGTTCTACCCTGTGCTACCCGTCATCACACTTAGTCTATAAGTTTGTGATACGTTCATACTCAGTTCTAAAAAGTTATCGCTCAGTTGTATTTAGACCTATTCGTATCTACTCCATTGTGAGTGATTCCAATCCGTTTGGAGCGAGATATATCTACCCGTTTGCAGTCGGATCAGCAAAGTTTTCGGTACAAATAGCTCTTCACATTTGGAAATCTAATTTTTGTTTTATAAATGCGTGCTACTTTAGCATGGAGCAAAAGCAAGTGCTGTCAACATTAAATATTATGAATATTAGTTTCCTGCAAATGGTGGTGGAAGCAGAGCAACAGCGTGAAGAAAAAGAACAAGAATAGCTGAGGAGAATGAGGGAAGAATTATTATAATATGCTGGGTGAGGGACTTGCTGAAGTATGCGCTTCTTGGCTCCTCTACATTGCCCCTTCATCTTCTCGGATCTCTCAACTTTTGGCAAGTTGGCTCATGAAGTACCTCAATCAAAATGAAAACGGGTTAAAACATGGTCGTATTTATAGCAGATCGAACCACAACACACCCAGAAGACCGTTTTGATCGTGGTAAAGACTGTCTGAGAACGCAATGCAGTTCTGACCATGAACTGGCTTGAACGGACATGGCTTAGTGAGAACTGTGCAGAAACGGCCTAGGATGGGCAGAAATTTACTGAGAGCGGGCTTAAGCGGGAACAGGGTGAATTTAAATTTAAAATCATAAAAAAATTGGTAATTTTATTTTTGCTTCTTAATATGACATGCATGTCCAAAATGTTCAAAATAAGAAATACGGTAATTTCGTCTCTATATCTCCCTTAACTGGTAAATGCGCAGCACAAAAATTAAACAACTTTTGCAGTTCTAGTCTATGGACATGTTTACATCATAATTATGGTCATATTAAAAAGCCAAAATAAAATTACAGATTTTTTGATGATTTTAGCCTGATTGTATCGCTCTAAACTTGTTAAGAACAGACTGCAAACGGCATTAAGCGTAGCGTCTTTCTGTTTTGAATATTATGCGAGCGTTGTACAAACTGAATGCAATCGTAATGCTCTTGTTTTTGTTTCTTGCTACTTGTTCTGTCGTAGTAATAGTCAAAATTGCACGATACAATCAGTTCTCATACCGTTTCATGACATTTTCAAAACGTGCAGGATCCTGGAACTTTCTGCGAACAGGTTCAGTGTGAATTATGTTGTTGGCAACACTGTCCTGTCAACAACCTCTTTCATTTACATGGCCTCGTTGTGAACAGTAATGTTTAATTAAATAATTAATTACATACTAGCAACATCGCCTAATCATTATACTAGTTATTTAATGGGTAGGCCTAGGTTTCTCTTGTTATATAAACTGTGGGTAATTCTTTAATATGCCTAAAGAACTCGCTAGTATGATCCAAACTGAAGAATTTTGTTTTATTGTTGGTCTGAAGTCGACAGCTCTACCTCTCGATTAAAGAGGATCTGCACAATACCTACGAGTGAGCGGGAAAGAAACTTTTTATTTCTTTAAAACCTGAATATCAGAGAAGGGATGAATCCGCGTGCTCCTGTGTGACAGACGGCAACGTTCAACCATTACTCCCACCCACCCCCACTGTTGCGCATAGACCACCAGCAAGTTTAGCGGAGACTGAAAACATTATGATTTCGTCTTTAAAGAAGCTGTGAAAACAGAGCTGAGTGGGCGAGTTTGTTTTTGTGTGGCATCATTTTTTATCTGTAAGCTCAGACCGCTGGTAGGAAATTGTGCCAACCTCATGCAACGCTGACACAACTTTCCACCAGCATCTTGTATTTTTTGTTTTGTCTTCCGGGACATGTGGCAACATGAATGCCCACGGGCAAAAGCTCGGCATAATGCCCTCCAGAGTCTGGGCCGCAATCGTCGTGGAAACCTCTGTTGACTATATAGTTTGGGTTTAAAAGGCTGGTGCATGCATCGCGACAACCCACTGGGCACACGACCTTGTTGCGACGTTGAATCAACGTCAATGACTTTGATTCAACGTCACCACAATATCGTGTGCCCACCACCATGCACGCTTGGTCAAGCATGATTACATTATAGATTCTGAGAAAATACAAAATAAATTGCTTGGATGACGTATGTAACCAACCGTTAGAAGACTTTAGTGGAGAACTTGGTAATTTGAACTATTTCATTTTATTGATTTTACGCGTAACGTTAGTGAGATCATCCCAGAAATGCACCGAAAGGTTGTTTTCCAGTTTAAGCATAATTTAAACTATAGACGTTGGATAATTTGCTTAACTGATTGGTCGAGATCGAAATATCAACGAATTAGTTAATTGGGATGCAGGTCGAGTTGATCAAGAGCGTCAAAACTGGCTGCGGCGGGTATGAGATGAAGACGTGTTTGGAATTCCTGGGTAGAGTGGAAAGCAAGACTTTTTGTGAAATTCTAGACGCCAAGTCTCTCAGCCCACTCGACAAGATAATGTATATGTACCGCCTCATGCATGCCTGAGGATGGACGTGAATTATAAGCCTATAGTCATTCAAAATGTTGAGTCTTTCAGATTGATAACGACATCTGGGGACATAATCGTATTTTATAGCTCCTCTAGCAGACAAAGTGTGGCATCCGCCAATCATTTGAGTGGCGCATGCCACACTTTGAATGCTAGGGGGGTGATATTTAGCACAAGAAACAGCGGTGATCGGAGCAACACTCAAGCAATGTCAGGCCGACCTCCAGGGGGGCTGGAGTTTTTGTCGCACACAAATTATTTATTTCAACACGGCTCTGCGGTGCGCTGAAAATTTCAAATTGTATTACATGTTTATATGGAACAGTTCTTGAAGTAAATTATTTATATCATGCAGAGTCTGCCCGAAATCATTTATTTCAAAAATACTCCAGCCCTCCCCCTGGAGATTGAATGGTGGCCCCCCAATCGATTAGCATTGACCCATTGTGAAGGATTCGAATCTCGTGGAAAATGTGGCGCACACACTCCGTGTCTGAGGACAGGACATGTGATGGTTGTGTATAAATAGTATCTCTAACTTAAGGTTCATCTGTGAAAAAATTCGTAGAAAGCTAATTTCAATTGATTTGGGTATCGTCCATGACCAAAAAAAGTAAGGTGGGATAGGGGTTGGGGAAGTTTTTTTATTAGAGAAAATCCAAAATGGCCGCCACCGGCACATATCACCCCATAACTTTTGAACCATTTGCCACAGAATATTGTTTAAGATATCTTTTCAAAATGAGATGTACGTAGCTCAATGGTGGAGCGGTAGTATGTTATATTAGGCTCGAAACCAAAGTTCCAGAGATATTATTACTGTTGTCCCTCGTTTAACACCGCCAGTTTATATGACGACGAGTCTTATATTTTTTATATATATTTATATATATATTTGTATTTTATTTGTATATATATAAGACACTACCGGTATTGATACATGTACATTATTAATACCAAAAGGTAGGCTTACTTCTAAAAAAAAAAAGTTATTTACTGCAGTTGGAGTATGGGCGCCACATGACCTTTCCAGGTCCGCCCTGTAGAGTTATTCATAGACGACTTAATACCGTCCGCGTACCAGACATACCAACAACACATACACATTATGGCGTCTGGCCCTTCAGCCTCCACAGTATCAAAATGATGTTTTTTTCATTCACAACATGTACTACAATATGGAGGTCTTGTAATCAGTGTCATGGATGAAAACTACTGGTTCAAATCAATTGTGAAGTCTCAGGATAAAATTCGCGGATTTTCCAATGAGTAAATAAATTATAGTCAATAACGGCAGGTGCGGTGAATTTATTTAGTGCCCAACGGGTCTTACATTACACAAGGCAACAGACTGCAGACCAATTGACAGCTAGATGACTGATGAGTGCGTCAGAGTTGGAATTGACGCTCTGAACATGCTGAAGTCAACAACTCTTACCTTACAGATACTATAGGCCTATAGCAGATACTATACATTTTGGTTTTCCAGAGCAGAAGGATTGGTGCATTATCAGTGATTATTATAGGTCGACACAAGCTTAATTGTATGTTCCCGTCCATATTTTTGTCAAATAAAACGTGTAAATATGCGAAAAAGCGTCGCCCAAAATGAAAATAACTGTGTTCATTATTCCGCCATAATTCACTGTATTTCTTTCCTATTTTCTGATAAATTCTAAACCTGATCATATTCCACTTACTGGTCTTGCAGTCAGAGCAGCAGGCCAGCACTCCGCTGCTCCAATCACGGTTGCCCGTAGTGATCACCTGACTGCTGGTCCCCCCTGAGGTTGTCACCTGCTTCGTCACGACGTGTGTGGTTGTGGTAGACATATTCCTGAAAACAAAAAATATGGAACATACATTTCTTAAACTCTGGTGCGATGAGAATGAATAATTTACAGATTAGTCCAGGCATTAATGATCGCAGGTTCAACATAATTACTTCAAAAGTTTTTTGTGGCAAATTTGAAATCATTAGGACATGTATTTTACAGAGAAAAAAAGTTTATCAAAAATATCCTCGGGGAATGTGCCTAAATGATTCAAAATGGCCGCCGAGATCACATGGTAAATCTTATTTTCTGCATTATCTTCACTTTTAATCATGTTAGAAATAATTTTTTGGTGTCCAAACTTGTATTTTTATGATCAGAGAATACAGATGTTTTAATTAGCACAAAAATGTTACATTTGTTGAGCTAAAATGACCGCCATTTATTACGTTTCTGACATAATCTATGCACATAAACCTGTGGTGCACTCAAGCTTCTCAAGATAGTTTTTTCCACCAGTACAAATATGTCTCAGTGTGACACTAGAACATAATTAATGGCATCGTGACTTGTTAAATGCTAGATAACCTGATAACCCATATGTCCGCTCGGAAGCCTTCTCGTTACTTATCACATAAGCACATATGGTGTTTTTACAAAGGGGAAGATTTATTGGTCCTAATTAGGGGGGGGGGGGGGTCAATAAGGCTACTTAGGGCAAATAAATTTAATTACTTAAAATTTAAATGCCTATTGGAAATCCTCTGGGCCAAGGCATAGATGCTTGTGCCAAATTTGTCGTTGACCCATCTAAAATAGGGTGTTCTGCATAACATAACATTTATACATGTTCTTGCGGTATAATAGATAATCCTTTGGTTGCTGCTCACGTAAATATAGTGATTAATGGGAACAAATGCAACCACGTTTTGTTTTAGGTGTTGATGGATTGGTGATTTTGGTCATGTATATGTATATGTAGACAATATTGACCATGGAAATAAAACACTTAGTCAGTGGCCAAGATGACTTTTGTAGTGGCTGAGATAAGTTTTAAGGTGGCAGTGATCACTTCTAGAGTGACCAAGATCACATTTGTAGTGGCTGAGATCACTTTGTAAGTGGTTGCAATCACTTTGTAAGTGGTCAAGATCACTTGTGTAGTGGTTTAGATATTTTTTAAAGTGACTTTGATCATTTCTTTGATGGCCAAGATCACTTTGCAGTGGCTTAGGTAATTTTATCAGTGGGCAAGATCACCTTTGTAGTGCCTAAGACAACTTTTAAAGTTGATGTGATTACTTCTTAGTGGCCAATATAACCTTTATAGTGGCCGAGATAACTTTTAAAGTCGCTGTACTCAATTCTTCAGTTCTTCATTGGCCAAGATCACTATGTAGTGGCTTAGATAACTTTATTTATCAGTGGCTGACACAAGTTTGTTAGTGGCCAAGATCACCTTTGTAGTGGCTGAGACAACTTTTAAAGTGACTGTGATCACTTCCTCTGTGGCCAATATAACTTGTGTAGTGGCTGAGGTAACATTTAAAGTTACTGTGATCACTTCTTCAGTGGCCAAGATCACTTTTGTAGTGACTAAGATAACTTTTAAAGTGACTGTGATCACTTCTGCAGTGGCCAATATAACTTTTGCAGTGGCTGAAATAATATTTAAAGTTGTTGCTGTGATCACTTCTTCAGTGGCCAAGATCACCTTTGTTGTGGCTGAGATAACTTTTGAAGTGAATGTGATCACTTATTTATTGGCTAAGATAATTTTTGGTGTGGCTGAGATAACTCTTCGAGCGGCTGTGATCACTTCCTCAGTGGTCAAGATCATTTTAGTAGTTGCTTGGATAATTTTCTAGTGGCTGAGATAACTTTTAAAGTGGTTGTAATCACTTTTTCTGTGGCTAAGACCACTTTTGTAGTTGCTGAGATCACTTTGAAGTGGCGGTGATCAGTCCTTCAGTGATCAAGATCATTTTTGAAAGATAGCTCTAGAGAATGTAATGTAATAGCAAACATTTATATCATATAAAATTAACATGAGCGGAAGTCCTGCTGGTATTCACTAAAAAAACGTCGGAAATTGTTCAAATGGAGGAAGAAAATACAAACTTAGTGCTTTGTTGTATTTAACAGAAATAAAATATTACGTATCCACGTTAAAGCCCTTGATAGTGACTTTCAACTAACATCAAGGATGTTGGTACATTTTAAATTTGAGTACTATTGGACAAAAATGTGAAACACGGTCAATTTTTCCGAGCCAGAACAAAAGGAGGCAAATCTTACATCCCACCAAAAAAGTGTGTAATACGTTAAAATATTTGTTTTTCCAGTTACCTGATAAACAGGTTGATTCTGGCCCCTGAGTAGTCCAGCAATGTAAAAATAATAGTGGCTTATATTCCCCTCTCGGTGACACCTTACCCCCAGCCACGTCTGGTTTATTTAGTGTGGACAACACAAAAAGACACGAATTTGCCCATTTGGCGGCCATTTTGAATTTTTACAGGATAATCCATTGATAAATATATTAAATTGTGTTCTTTTATACAAAACACACAAGTGTGGATACCAATGCTGGAAAGACAGTATGCACTGATTATAGGATTTCACATTTAGTGATGGCGGCCATTTTGTAAATGACTTTTTCGGTACTTTTTTGTAAATTTTTTTGGGAGGCATGTACACATACTAACGAATCCAAAAAGGCTAAAAAAAATTTTGAAGTAATTTTATTGAAACTTCGTATGATTTTGGCCTTCAATGACTGGACTAAGGTCTGGTGAAATGTTTCTTGAAGTCGTTCCCAGCGGGCATTTTGTCCCGATTTGATGTCAATTTGATATCAATAAGACATCAACTTGTAATTTTCACATCATTTTCACGTCAAATCAAGATGAAATGCCCGCTTGGTTATTTCGTTTATACAAAGTCTCATAATATAATGTAAAACAGGGCTTGATGGATCTGTATTGTCAAAAAGCAAATCAACAGGACAGTAAGTTTTAATTTCAATCAGAAATTGAATGTCAGCATGTTATCATCCAGCATACACATCATGAAGGAAATTTTGGTGGGGTGTCACAAGCGCAGCCTTTTGCCGTCGATTAGCCTACAGTCGTCACACTGATTTCGCAGCCTACATGCTCTAATCCGTGATGTACTCATTTTTTTGAGAAGAATCAAATTAGTTAATCTATCTCATGTAAATGCTATATTGTTACCAAAATAAGGTAACCACAAGTTAACCACCAGGTAGGTAACCACAAGGTAGCGACAATGTGAAGACAATGTAACCACAAGTTGATCACAAGATAACCACAAGGTAACCACAAGGTGACCACAAGATAACCATAAGATAACCACAAGGTGACCACAAGGTAACCGCAAGGTAACCACAAGGTAGGTAACCACAAGGTACATAACAACACGGTATCCACAATGCAACCACAAGATAACCACAAGGTAACCACAAGGTCCGCAGGGTAACCACAAGGTAACACGTGCTCTATTTTGTGAAACAATAGTAGCATTATAATGTTGGCGAATTGTTTGGAAAGAGCCTACAACTACAACTCATGCTACAACTTTAATTTTTGGCTACTTAGATTGCGTTCGAAACGTTCTGACAGCATTCTAACAGCATTGAGAACATTTTGACCTTTCTCGAGGGGAGTGAGTTGAGCGGCTAGCCACTCCAAATCCTGCCAGGATATACCGAATGCTCCTCGAATGATCCGGAATGCACGTGGAATGTATCATGACGTGAGGTCATCATGGTCATGCAGTATTCTGGCAGCAAGCGAGTAGATCTCGTAAAATATTCGGAGTAAATCTAAAGTATTCTAAATAGTTTTACTTAACCTGACTAAAGCTAAATTAACCTAATTACAACGAGAATGTGCAAGAAAGAGCACACATTTTCTTAAAGAATTTGCAATCCCAAAAGTATTTCACAAATATTGTATTCAGTTTGGTTCGTATAGTAGCCTAGCCCGAAGTGAACGCCGGTACTTAAACTATTTAGGCGCTAAGCACGAGTCGACTACACTCGATTTAATCATTTTGATTAGCCAACCAAATCACGTGCTGTTGAGAATTAAATGTATGTTTAAACATCAAGACTGTCAAACGTTTGGTCTGAAACAAAACAGATATGAGTCTTTGTCACCTACTTGAAGTTGTGGGTCGCGGTAGCGAGACACAATTTCAAGTGAGTGAAAATTCTTATTGTATAACTTACCAAGGGTAATTTTAATGTCAAGGGGTTTTGTTATTGCTGTCTTATCAACTGCTTATTGGATGCCCAAAATCATGATCAGCTAGGATAGTGCCGTTCCAAGCACTACAGACACAAAATCTTGCAGTAATCTGCATGCGGTGGAGAGTTTGTGATTTTGGCGAGAGCCCAGCGGTCGGCAACCTGGGCGAGAGGAGATATAAACGGGACGAGGTGATGACGAGAAAAAGCCCCTCCGCGAACTATGTTTACCTGTAAGTAGCAGTTCCAAACAGCTTAAATAAAAAGGTAAAGCTATGGTCTCGCGAAATCTGTGGAGAATAACGTGCGTGTTTTTTTATTGGGGGGGGGGGGCACAAGAGCGAGTGCAAACCCACTTATATTAACTCTCTGGTTGGAATTTTTTGTAAAATATCCGGGGTCACCTTGGTATTAACTCTTACAGTGCGGGGATCGACTTTAGACGTAGACGTCCGATTCTGACGTCTAAAGTCGATCTCCGCACTGACAAAAAACTGTATAATGGTCGTAGACCCATAACCCATTTTGTATTGTAGAAGTGCTGGAAATGATAATATGCGTAAAACATTGTTTGGTGATATTGTAATGCATTTACTATAGTTTAAAGAGGCCACCACGATGTCATAATTTAAGATCTTATTTAAACCGCATATATATGTATGTACATGTGTATAAGATATGTATAAAAACGTTTAATGCAAAGATCGATGTATTATAATAATGTACCTCTAATAATGTAAATACTCTGAATTCTTCTCGGATATAAAATTGTAATCAATTTGATTTGATTCGATTTTGGTATTCAAATGAACCGGAAAGAGTTACCTTTATGATGATTTCAAATTGAAAAAAACACTTTTCGTCTCCATGGTTTATACAAAAAGATTGATATATATATAATTAGCAGATACGACCCTGTAGTGCATATAAGTCAATTTAAACTACGCGCAATTCAGTATTTAAGGAGTGCACAACTTTTGCGTGATTTTGTTCAAACAATTCCAACCAGATAATTGTATTAATACAAGCAACAGTGGAAGTAGTTTCCTATGACGGTAGGAAGGATTTGCTCATCCTGCGTTGAACTTTGCAATTGGGCAATTAAAGGTGATCTATCACCCCTTATATGGTATGAATAATTATGTCCTTATATGGGGTGATTGGTTATCATGTGACCCTCTCAGAGGGTCACATGATAGCCAATCACCCCATATATGGGGTGATTGGCTATCACGTGACTCTCTCAGATCAGGGTCACATGATAGCCAATCACCCCATATAAGGAAACACTTGTGCCCCATCTTGTGGCAATTCTGATTTATTTGTCACAAAATTATTCATACTATATCAGGGGTGATAGATCACCTTTAACATATATAATGTTTTCAGGGACAATAAGCACATCAAATATCACAACTGTAATAATAACATATCTATGTGTTTCACTCACATTACCCCTGGTCGCTGGACATGTTCATTCGTCCATCATTTAAACTACCCTGAGAGCATAGAGGCCATTTAAGCACGGGGAACTTATCGCACATATTATATATCCTAGCTAGCTATCAGATAGGCCTACTCATTTACACCTGAGATGAGTGAAGCACATTAACTGTACGTTGATAGTTTCACAATCTTGAATATATGAATTGGTATCGTAATACAATATATCGGTGGTAGCCACACAGCAGAGAAAAACATTCAAAATATAATACTGAAAAACGTAGGACATCATGGTGGGGAACATGTATTCACACATATTTGTAATCTCATAAACAATTGTAAATGTTTAATGATTTAGCCGAGGTTGTGTGTGAATTTCAATCTACAATTCTGACGATTATTATTTAAAGGGTTTGGTTTTCTTCGGGATAATTCTCCCGTCACCTCACAGTTTGCATGATGTTTCAAGTCAACCTTCAGGCAGTGAAGGGTGGCCTGGCACATAATATAAACTACTTAATGTCAGCACTCTTCTATAAATACAGACGAAACACAAGCGTGTATATATCTATCGCTGAGTGATACTTCACAGGTCTGCAGCCAAGAGGCCGTATTTTACGATATATCGTAGGCTTCGGATTGGTCGAGATGGCCATCTCGACCAATCCGAAGCCTACGATATATCGTAACTTGTACGAAAATACTGGCTTCTCCCATCCCGCCGCCAAAGCCATCTCATCACCCAAAAAGAAACACCAAGGCTAAAACCCAGTAAAGACAAGATGTTCACACCATATTGGGTTTATGTTGGGCCGGCGCCGCAGACGATGGGCCAGCATTGAACCAAAATTGTGGCAACGTCTCGTGTCTACTGGTAAGAACATGTCAATTTATCCACACTTAATGTTGGGCGAACGTTTGAGACATTGCCCCAGCATTTCCCCACCGATTCTTTACCCTCCAGTCATGGCATTTCCACACCTACAGTATATGTTACACTGGTAATCAGTCAGTAATATGAAGCAGTTGGAAGAGGAATATCCCGAACATACAATGTGCATAATATTGTGTAATATTGTTATTCTAGAACTAGAATACTTAACTTTTGATCATTTTTTTCCATGATCATAGACCGTGGACGTCTGGAATCCATTACCAGAGAAATATTGTAAGATTAGCAGCTAGCAAAGATGGCCCAACCTTCATCTAGCATTCAGACAACATTTTCTGGGAGCTACCTTACACTTTTATTTATCAGGCCTTTTTAAATGCAACAAATCAAACTTAGAAACATAGGCAAATGGCATGGATGAAATAAATGTAAGCATTCCTTTAAACAGATTTAATGCTTTATTTCATCCATATGATTTGCCCACAGTTTTAAACGGTCCATGTCCACCACATTCCAGGATGCGCTCTCTTTCGGGATGTTCTTTTTTAACACTGAGAAGTGGATTAACATACCTCGAGAAATTTAGTGATTTGGCCTCAATTTTATGTTTCTCTACTACAAAGGCTGACAAACAGTATCCCTGAAATATGTGAGTGAGTGAGTGAGTGAGTGAGTGAGTGAGTGAGTGAGTGAGTGAGTGAGTGAGTGAGTGAGTGAGTGAGTGAGTGAGTGAGTGAGTGAGTGAGTGAGTGAGTGAGTGAGTGAGTGAGTGAGTGAGTGAGTGAATGAGTGAGTGAGTGAGTGAGTGAGTGAGTGAGTGAGTGAGTGAGTGAGTGAGTGAGTGAGTGAGTGAGTGAGTGAGTGAGTGAGGTCCGAGTGATCATTAAAATTTATATCTAAAGAAACAAAGCAATTTAGCCCAATACTAAGCTGTTACTATATAATGTTTGGTCTAGAAAAATGTCTAGCGAGTTGGCGATAATTGCTTGTATCTCTCTACTGCTCGGAGTATTCTCACCATCTCCCACGTCTACTGAACACACGTCATATGACCTGATGATGTATGGTATGTTCTTCAGCTGTAAGCAGGCAGTCAGTAATTTAGGATCAGGCGTTTTGTTCCCATACCTAAACTCACGCATAAACTATCATCCGAAAGAAAACCCACAGTAACTGTTTACTTGAAAAGTAAAAGTAAGAAGGTACTACTATTTGTCGTTGCACTGTAGTAGGCTAGATTAGAGGCCCTGTGAAGTGATTTCAGTTCATCAATATAATTAAAGTATATATCACAATTAACTTCTAACTTAGCAGATTATTTTAGTGCACTAATTATCAGTTATTTAAAAAAATAAAAACTGAAAATGTGCACATTTTGGGCTGGGCGGATCTCACAACTCATGACTTCACACACAAAAAACGCCCATTATTGAATCTAAATTAACATTGAAATTGCATCGGGTATATGTTTTATGTTTCTTGTATTTGTACATGAGTTGAACTAGATTTCTATTCATTTAAATATGCCCGCATCGGTAGGGTGAGCAAGGGGTGAGTGAATTCTAGATGCTGCATGGCCAGGAGCGGACGCGGTGATGGCCATAAATCCTAATGCTGCACCTGCATTCAGGCACCGTTGGACCGGCGTTCCATGTTGACTTTGGCAGTTTTATAAAATCATACAGTACATCATCATCTACGTGTACATGTATTATAACCAGCCATGCATGTCTCCATCTTGGGACGTCACGAGTAAGCTCCGCCCCCTACTTTTGCCTTTGGGAAAATCGTTCCCAGTTGTTTTAAAATGGGAGCTGAGCACTCTAGTATTTAAAAAGTCATCTAAAATAGTATGAAATATGACATTGTGCAGAGTAGGTCTGGGGACTACATGGGGCCTTTAAGGTCCATATCCTCTCTTAACCCTCACAACGCTGACATATTTTTGTCTAAACCATGGAGATCAAGATCGGTTATTTTCAGTTTGATATACATATTTGTTAGCTCTTGCCTATTCATTTGAATATCTATTTTATGGGTCTACGGTCATTCTAAATGTTTTAATTCTTTCATCAGATTCTGACGTATAAAGACCTTCGAACGAGA
The DNA here is from genome assembly GCA_964017125.1 of Flabesymbios commensalis. Lineage (NCBI taxonomy): Eukaryota > Metazoa > Annelida > Polychaeta > Terebellida > Flabelligeridae > Flabesymbios > Flabesymbios commensalis. The sequence goes on from OZ024917.1 coordinate 43,361,459, forward strand.
AAATTTTAAGGAGTAATGTACATTTGAAATGCTAGCTTGGCATATGCTTTGATTTCGATTTTACAAATATGAGTAATTTTCACCCACTTAAAGTTGTGGGTTGCGGTAGCGAGACAGAACTTCAAGTGGGTGAATTAGGAAAGCTAGATATCGGCTCGCACCATATCACATTCAATCTGAGTCAAAATCTGAGAGTGTGAATCACAACATTTGACTAAATGTGTCTGATCAGCCATGTCTAATAAAAATATCTCATACTGTTGAAATGCTTATTTTTTTCTTGAAGTATGTGAAGTCCCTTCCAATCACAGCAAAAGATTTGTGCGATCATCCGATCATGGCCAGAGAATCGCGTGGGAATTACACAGGAGATATATTTTTAATTTGTAGTTGGAATGTTGGTGTAACGTTTTGAGCCAGTATCATAAGGGCCAGAACAGGGGAAACCTGTGGTATACAAAACATGCTACAATATTTGGCATTGAATGGTAAAAGGCGTTTAGAAGATCAATTTATACAGAAGTGGTCGGAAGAATTATTCAATAGTGGCAAATGTACAAACTATAGAATTTTCAAAACTAATTTCATTTTAGAAAAATATATTTTATTAACTGCACCAGATATAAGAAAATCTATAACCCGTTTCAGATGCAGGAATTTCAAACTTGCCATTGTACTCGGTAGTTTTTGTGGTATTTCATGCGATAAACATGCCTGCACCTTATGTCACAACAGATCCATCGGTGATAAATATCATTATCTTTTCGAATGTGACCACTTTGAGGGAGACAGAAAAAGATTATTAAGCTGATACTTTTATAATAGACCTTCAACAATTAAAATGTATGAATTAATGTCAAGTATCACCTTGCACAATTTATTACTATTATAAATAACGTTATGAGCGGTTTAAATCAATAACGATTGACATGCCCTTGTCACAGGCATGTTATGTTTACTCACCCTGTATCGCACACCTGGCTTCTCATGTCCTACGGGATCTTGAATAAATTACCTTGTTACCTTGTATATTATTTTATTCGATGATGTGCAATACAAGTGATACATAGCCATTATAAAGTAATTAAGGCCTAAAGTTTATATTTTCACAACACTAGAGATATAATTATGCACATAGTAATCTGCCACTGTCATTGGAATAAATACAATCTTTGTCTGAATGCAAACCCTTTGTCTGATTAGATTAATCTGATCAGACAAAAATGTGAATACCTATAATATGAATTTTCACCCACTTGAAGTTGTGTCTCGCTGACGCGATCCACAACTTCAAGTGAGTAAAAATTCTGTCCAAATGTTCTAATTATTTCAGTGCTGTGATCGTGACAGAATCATCTGACGTATGAAGACGGTGCCCGCACTGAGGGGTTCAACCCTTATGATGTACCAAAATATCAGTTTGCATCCCTGAAGAATGACTTATTTTTCTAAAACTCCTAGGTTTTAGGAAATTAAGCAAAATAAACGTTTCATGGAGCTGTTTTAATAACAAGAATATATTTCGCCACCCACTTCAAGTCATTTTTATCGACTAAATTCGATCTACGTAAACTGAATCGGTAAAAGAATCAATATCGCTAAAATCAGAATTTATGTTATGGTTGTTAATGTCGCTGAGAATATTTATCAATGAAATGTACAATAATGGAACTGTTATAATAATAAAAATATATTTTGCCACCCACTTCAAGTCATCTTTATCGACTACAAGTCAAGAATTACGACAGCAATTCACAACTTGTAGTGGATAAAGATGACAACAGTAAATTCGGGTTTGAAAAGGCTAAAGCGCTATAGTGTAAAATTAAAATTTTCACCCACTTGAAGTTGTAGGTCGCGATAAAGTGTGTGAAAATTACTCATATTTGTTTAATTTGAGGCCATACATCTGCAAATTTTGATGTTTAAACGCACATTTCGTTCCCAATAACAGTGATTCGATTGGCTAATAAACAGATTTAACCCTTTAACAGCCAAATTATTTAATCTGATTTTTCACCCACTTGAAGTCGTGTCTCGCTGACGCGATCCACAACTTCAAGTGAGTGAAAATTGTTCAGATTTGACAAAATGGAGGTCAACTTTTTTCAAATATTGCTGATTGATGTCACATTTTATCTTTAATATGTTTAAAAAGTGGTACTTAATGTGCTAATAAAAAAACGAAAACCCAAATATATGCGGCACCGGCGGTTAAAGGGTTAAGACGACATTGGTGGTGATTAGTGGTGTAAAAATAAATGTTGATTTGATTTTTTCTAATGCAAATTGACGATACTGAGGATAAGATAAATCTTAGCAGCCTAGTGTGGATCCGTGGTAATTGGTAATTGAAATGACTGATAAACGATTAATCCAATCTACTTCTGCATTATCAATGTATAGCAATATAATTATTGCATTGATGTAGGCCTACAGCATGTGAAAAGAAAAATATCATTTTTCCGTGCATTTGATTTAAAAAAAAATTTGATTTTGATCAGTAGGCTACATATCTTTATATAAATTATTATATTTGTTTAAATTGTCATATGACTACCCATGTAGCTATTGTGTCATTGGAAAAACATATAGGGCCTGCCTATTAAGATTTGCGTTAATGTTGTCAATATTTTTATATTTTGGTAACAGACAATGTGTCAAATCGAAGTTAAAATGTATTTTTAATAACCACATACTTGTAACACCACATAACAGTATACAAAAATGCTTTCTAAGCCTTATTTAGTAAGTGACATTTATTTACCTGACGTTCTATGTAATATTCCTGCTTGAAGAAAATGACTAAACCTCTCGGGTTAAGTTAGATGTTGTCTCGACTTCGGTTTTCTATCAAGTGCCAAAAAGAGCGCAAATGAACCAACAACAGCAATATACCAGTAATAGAATCATCCACAGCAGTAACAGAATATGAAAGACAAGCATCAGCAGCAACAACAGCAGCAGCAGCAGCAGCAGCAGCAGCAGCAGCAGCAGTAGCAGCAGCAGCAGCAGCAGCAGCAGCAGCAGCAGAAGCTGTAGCAGCATCAGCAGCAGCAGCAACAACAGCAGCAGCAACATTAGCAGCAACAACAGATGATGCGCCGCTCATCATTTCTGTCTGCCCATCCTCACTGCAGGGTAACACAGGCCATGGCGATCAACTACGCTCAACTACGATGCTAATAATAGATCGGTTCACCTCGCAGTGAGGCATCCGAGCAAACAAGATACATCAGCCAAATGTTGTTTCGTTGTTGGCCCACCGTCTGCGACGGTGGCCCAACACCGAAAAAACATTTGGTCAATGTATCGTGCTTGCTGGGATCATGGTTGTAGTAAGTCAATATTGGTTGCCAAACGGGTACATACCCTATAGTTCATACACAGCTATAGATACAATTTTTGAAGATTCTATTTATTTGCAGTTTGCTTTGATAAAATAACGAAAGACCATGCCACACCATTCAATAGGCCTATGCGACGTTAGCCCACCGTAGCTTGTAATACGCTAGAACATCATCTCCTCCCTACCTCCCTCACTTACTTTCTTCCTTGTTTAATTTTTCCCTCCCTCTAATAACTCCCTCTCTCGATTCCTTCCTGCTATCGTCCTTCCTTCCTCCCTCCATCTGTCTCTCCTTCCATTATTTCCTTCCTTCTTTTATATCCTTCTTTCCATCATTTCTTCATCCATGTATATTCCTTCCTTCATTTCATCCTCCCCCTCTTCCTCCTTCCTCTCACTATTTTATTCTTTATTTCTTTCTTCCTCCTCTCTAATAGCGCTATATTCTCTCTTCCTTTATTCCTTCCTTCATTCTTCCTTCATCCAGTACTTTTTTGCTTCACCATTCTTTCTTCGTTTTGTATTCTCCCTCTCCCTCTCTATTTTTGTTTTCTGAACTTGCATAAATGTTTTCTGAATTTGCACAAATGTTCTCAATCGTATGTGCATAATTTTTTTCTGGACTTCAATCGTAGTTGCATACATGGTAGGCCAATTTCTGCAGAAGTTTTCTGTAGTTAAAGTTTATCATACCAGCTGTTAAATCTTGTTCAAGTGGCACCCTATTCGAGTGTCAAATGTGTGCATACAATCCACGAAAACACGATTCTCAGTGGAAAATATTTGATTTTTGTAAATATGACAAAAAAGAGTGCTTTCGCATCATACTAAAATAACTCCAGGACATACACTGGAAATGTATATCTGAAAATTTTCAGAATAAGAATGACATAAGTATATTAATGAACCGGAAAGAAGTAAGACATTTGTGATGACTTGAAAATGAAAAACCCTTTGGTCGCCATGGTTTAAACAAAAATAATTCAGCGCTGCTAGGGTTAATGGGAACAGTGTATGTAGGCCTACATTGTTCAGAAATTATCACCAATTTGACTTTGACAAAACAACACAGTCATTGCGCGGAGATGTGATCGTGTTTTTCGGGCAATATATGCCAGCATCAAAGGGGATATCGGGATTGTAAACGTAGGGTTATACGGGATAAAGTGACCGATTATGCATAAACGTAGCATTGAGCCATAAATAAGTCCCATCCTTGTATTTATGGATATTAGAGATTTGAAGAACTGACCATAATAGTAATCATATTGTTAACCATGTGACTCCTATAATAGGGGCATCAAAATTGCTTCACCATTAATATGTCAAGGAAAACTCTCGAAAATAAAATGTGCTCGCCCGAATGAAAGAGGCGCGGATGTATAGGTTGAACAAATGATTTCTTTCAAGTTTGACTAAGAATCAAATTCAGCAAGCTACATTGCAAATTTCAAATGATATCATAATATAAATAGGGTATCAGGATATAGCTACATTAAAAATAAGACATACAATAGGGCCTACGTCATTTTTTTACCACAGGATACCTTTCACATTCTGGCACCAATGTAGCAGTTAAAGCAATATTTTGTGATAAGATGTGTCGGAACGACGTCTGCATTTCACTTTATGCACCTTACGCCAGCTGTATTATTATTGCGACCGAAACTTGAAATGACTATGAATACTCTATTTACGAGAAATAGGCAGCTCACGAATTGAAATATCTGACTTATTGAGGATATATCGCAAAATAATTTTGTTCTAGCATATTCGATTTGAAGCATGCTTAAAAGCGTTCCCAGTATCACACGGCTCAACATTTACTAGCTGTCACATGACAAAGTGACTATTAACCCTTGCACCGCTAAGCACGGCAGTTGCGTAGTCGTTTTTAACCCTTACAACGCTGAAATGATTTTGTAAAAATTATGGGGACCAAAGGGTTTATTTCAATTTGAGATCACCATAAATGACGTGGTTAGGTTTTCCTATGTTATGGGTCTACGGCTATTATAAATATGCGAATTTTGTCAATGTGGGGACCGTCTTTATACGTCAGATTCCGACGTCTAGGTACGTCAAATTATGATGTATAAAGACGGTCCCTGCACTGGAAGGGTTAACCCTCACCCTGCTAAGCACGATTGTAACGTAGCTGTTATTAATCCGTGTTATTATGATTATAGCCGGTAAAATCACATCACTAGCATTGGGAACGAAAAGCGTGCTTAAACATCATGATTTGCAAAAGTTTGGTCTCAAATTAAACAAATATGGGTAATGTTCACCAACTTGAAGTGGATCGCTGTAGCGGGACACAACTTGAAGTGGGAGAAAATGTATCTTATTTAATTTGGCGGTATCAGGGATAATTATAAGGTGATGTATATAGTAGCAGACATATATGTACATGTAAACCTACTTGGCTTAGCTTATGTATCTCATTTGTAATATCACCCCTTTATCACTTGCCAGTTATGACCGCTACATGGCGTTTCTTGAAAAAAAAACTACAAAAAAAAGTAAATTTTGTATTTAATTTTATTCCGATCAGTTTAGTTGTCAATAACTCCTTTATTTATCTTGACATTCATTGTCAAAGTTGTGAAATGCTGCCACATAGCAAAAGGTGTATACTTTGTCTAATAATGCCAAATGTCAGTATCTGCTTACCTGTAACGTATTACGGTAAGCAGATACTGCATTTTGGTGGTGTTGCACTGCAGTATCACAATCTGGAACTAGAGGGGAATTTTGACTTTTCAAGTAATAGTTGGGTCATTTTTTGGATTCCGTGACCATTTTCATGAAAGCTCAGTTTTTTGGTGGTTTGGGTAGATTAGATAGTGATCTTAAAAATGAGCTCCTATGCCCACCCCCCCTCGATTTTTGGGGGAAAGTAAAAAAAAACAGTTTTTTTTCAAAATGGCCGCCGTCGGTTGCGGTCGAACATGAAATTTTCTTTTGTGGAGCTATTTTGACAAACAAAATCTCAATTTTGACTAATTCTAGCATGGGAATTCTATTTGTAACATTTGTTTTTACCATAAGCACATTCTTGACCCTGAAATTAAAGATGGCAACCGTAAATAACGCGATTCGCAAACAATTTTAAAATCTTGTTTTGTGGGCCTATTTCGACTAATAAAAATAAAATTTAATATGTATTTGGCTATGAGGTATCCATTTCTAGCATCATATTTTACTTATGAACTTTTCTTAGGCATGAAATAGAACATGCTGCTATTTGATAATATCACATTTACTCTTTGGTGTGGGAATAACAGTTCTATATAGATTTGATTTTAAGACAGATGAAAGTAAAAATTGTCGTATAATAATATTGTATTTTGGCTGACAAGATAATGTCTTAACAATCATACAAGTAGGAATTATGTTATCTCATCCATGAATGACTGAAACACATTATATATACAGTGTATAATAATCCTTCTGGTCAGAATTTAATATTTATTATATGAAGATAATGAATTCCAATAAACAAGTAATTACTAAGTACAAGTTTCTACAGCTAGCTAATGAATATCACTACTGTGATCATTAAAGCACAGTTTTCCTCAATGTCTTCATCAGTATCACTGTCGTCGGCTCGAGTCACTTTTATCATGAATAAACCCATGATTAAACCCATTTTTCTCTTTTTTGTAAAGACATTTGACGCCCCAGTAACCCTTATCCCCCGCCACTTAGAATGCCCTTTATCATCCCATGAACTCCTCTCCTCAGATCATTATGAAAAGCACTTTGTCATTCTATGAACCCCTGTCCCTTCCTTTTCAATGATCATTGTCACCCCAGAAGTTGCTACTTCCATATGGTCATTTTGCTGGGAGTACATTACCTGACATATAGGATGCTTCACAATCAAGCGACATATGTATGAATGTGGCCTTATCCCAAGTCATTCTCTGCAAGTGGTTAGCTGTAAGTACCAGAATGTTTATGATCAAACCGTGTCCCACCCAGGTTTTTTTTATTGCAATATGTAACAACACGAAATCTCCGATATGAAATGAAAATTTGGAATGTAGTCTGCTTCTGATGTAGGCACTTACAATGTAGTCACTAGTTGGCAAGAGAAATGCTCATCCCCAAGCTTGTTGATTTCCAGACATGTTAATCCTTAACATGTTTTTCAAGGTATGATTAACGCACACCATCATCACTTGGAGATATCAGTGTAGTAGTATGTGTCTTATTAATTCCCAGCCTGTCACACATCTTTGGAACAGTATTGATTTGAAGTTTTCTCCTTGATCTGTGTAGATCTGTATCGGTGTTCCAAATTTACAACTAATTTATCTAACAGCAACAGCCTCACGGTTAGGCATCCCAGAGCATTCCATTCATTTAGTACAATATCCACACACCAGGATAAATATGTTTTCATGAAGGGACAATGATAATTGATCTTAAGACATCAATAGCTATCCTCTCTAATGGAACACCAATTATTGTCCCAAAATGTATTGAGGCAAAATAATAGCGTTGTTTTCCTCACTCTTCTCATCCAGATGACCTCCAACAACAGAATCAAACATCTTTGGAAAAACAAACTCTTCAAGGAATCTGGCACTATCAAATGTAGAACAAAGCCAGAGCTTCTTATGAAGTATGTAATATAAAACAGCCTGCTGTAGCTGACATGATTGTGCAGAACGCGACGTAAAGCAATATTCACTCTACTGTAATTAAAGTACATATAGGCCTAACTCCCACTATGCATCCAGGATATGTCTTTTATCAAGAATGAATGCCCATACAAATAATGCCTGGAATATTTCCCAAACACGCCCTTTATCAAAAGTACTGTTTGATCAGCAGAGCAGTCTCAGGTTTTGTTATTGTACTGGCATTGATCAGTGTCTAGTAGGCGAATATTTATAAGTTAAAACAGAGGTATTTACAATAACATGATTCAGTTGAATAAATGCTCTCTCCTTATTATTATGTACAAACACAATTTTATTTTTATGTAAGTGGCTACAGACAGGATCAGTGTTCACACCTTTTTCAGAAACTGCATACCATAAGAATAAAACTATCTTTTGGAATGAACTGCAATACTTAAGCTTACGTTTTAGTTTTGAGTTCCCCAGCTAGTCTATCTGGCTCATATCTCCGCCTCTTTATCAAATGAGCTCCCGAAAGCTATGACATCGTCTAAATATATCTGACAGCTTTCCCGTTCAATATTAATGGAAATAATGCTGGCAAATTTGCAACGGTTGCAAATTTGCCAGCACTATTTCCAATAATATTCCATATAATAGTGAAGCTCTGTAATGCCCAAAGTCATTATTCAGAACTCATAAACCCACTTCATTTGATAAATGCTATTTCTGCATACGAATGTGTTCCATTTCTACTTGCCAGTAGCAGGACCCTGACTCTACCATAAAAAAAATCGAGTATCAGATAGAGGGTCTATAGAATCATCAATTCTAGACAGGATAAGCAAACTCCAAGGTGACATCATCAAGTGTTTTCATAATCCACAGAAAATAACATAGTCCCATATATCTTTCTTCATCAAAACAATAAGAAAACACTATGATTAGTGGATGGTTGAACCCTCTTGAGCAGATGCTTCACTTACCGGTCCTGTCTTCTCTCACACCATCATCTGACAAGGTTGACGTCGAGAAGGGATACTGTCAGTGTACATTTTGTTTTTCACCACGTCTGTACGACCCAGCTCTTCAGACAAAAATTCACATGCCTAAATTAATTTAAAATTGTCATTTTATCAGTCAAAATAGCCCCACAGAATGCAAATACTAAATTTGCTTCTATAATACGTTGTTGGCGGCCGCCATCTTGAATTCATGGTCAAGAATATGTTTAAGGTTCAATAAATGGCGGAAATGGAATCCCCATGCCAGAATTAGTGAAAATTTACCTTTTGTTTGTCAAAATAGCTCCACAAATACAAAATTCATGCTCGTCCGGAGTTGATCGCAGCCATTTTGTAAAATGGTGATTTTGGGACTTTTCCTAAAAAATCGAGAGCGGCATTGGAGCTCATTTTTAAGATCACCATCTAAACTACCTAAAACCAGCAAGAAACTGAGCTTTTATAAAAATGGTCACGGAATCCAGAAAAATGACCCAACTAAACAATAATATGTTTGGGGTAAGTTTTTGTGAGTTTTTTTTTGGCGGCCATTATGAATTGTGTTGGGTTATTTTTATTATGACAGATTGATTCGAATTTTGCTCATGTGTTTTTGGCAGCCATTTTGGATTGAAATTTTAGATTTCAGAATTCAGACCTCACATTTCAGACATCAGAAATCCCCACTAAGCTTTTCCTGATTTTTTTTATTTTGGACAACCATGTCAAAAATAATTATTAAAATAAAAAAATAATAAGCAAATAAGTCTCTATATCTGGCCTAACTTGACTAATAAATGCGCAGCACAAAAAAATAATAATAACTTTTGCAGTTCTAGTCTATAGACATGTTTACATCATATGGTCATATTAATAAGCCAAAATAAAATCACCGAGTTAGTCCCTTTATTATGACCATATAATATAAACATGTCCATAGACTAGAACTGCAATTTAAAAAAAAAAATTGTGTTGCGCATTTACTACCCAAGCAAGATATAAAGACGAAATTCACATATTTCTTATTTTGGACATGCATGTCCGAAATAAGAAATCACTGACTGCGCCGCTGGCCCAACATTAAAACAACATTGCGTCGACGTTTCGTGTTTGAATGGAATTGCAACAGTTATTTTAATTGTCTAATATAGCAATTAGACGGTTTCTAATGTCCATATCAAAAAAAATATGCTGGATCACTGTCTGCGACACTAGCCTGGCATTGAAACATTACTGAATAAATGTATTTTAATTATTAAATGTAAATGATACTTAAAGGGTGTAGGTATGGTGTCACCTATCACAAAAGGCCCGTATTGACTGGTCGAAATTATATTGTACAATGAATGAGGCTTTGTGCGACATGTACAATGAACCGACATCGATTCACATACTGATCCAGAATATCCTGAATAAATCCGGAAGAACAACTGATAATTCCTAAAAAAAGATATAGCACACCTCCCCAATATCCAAGGAGCATTGTGCCAAGGTTTGAAGTTGGTCGGATGAAATAACTAGCACTCCAATGTGTGGACAGAGCAGAATAAAAACGCGAAAGAGCTGAATGAAACTCAATATATTTGGGCATAGAAAAGAGACAACAAACATTTAGTGGGCTACGTAGCAACAACGACGGTGTTCTGAGATGTTCGGGTCTCTGATCGGGATGCAACTAAAGTGGCACGTAGAGCCAATGTTGTTCTAATGTTGGGCCAGTGTCGTATACGATGGGCCAACATTAGAACAACATTGGGTCGAAGTTTCAGATTTGTTGGGATGTTTGTTAATTTCCTGTACGTATTTTATTTTAGAAATTGTGTCAGCAATTATTGTCTAGATTATGGTCAAAATCAAGGGAAAGGTCAATCTGGATTTTTTACCATCGCTGCATGGGGCATATATATAATCGCGGACAGATATATAGGCCTAAGCTAACATTTGCATCACTGTTCTGCAAAGCTAAAAAGCAATATCTGCTTTCTTGTAGAGTAAGAGGATACTGCCTTTTGGCTTTACACGGCAGAACACAGTCATATTTCAAAGTAAATCTGTACAACCGATGACTGTTAAACAATGCCTTGTTAAATGATGGCAACCATACTTTTGTAACTGAATCATACAATACTAGAAGACGAAAATTGTTGGAAGATCATAATATAATAAAGGCAGTTGTAGCAGGTGATAGCAGGTGATTACCATGATTACCATGTCCACATGTTCTTGTGGAGGAAGAGTTCATAGGGGAGGGTTGTAGGTGGAATTAAGGCGATTAGATTTGTCATTATTTTAATTAATAAGAGAAGCAGATAGGTCGATAGTTGGCTGCCTAATTACTACAAGTTTGGTTATATCATACATGAACAATGATGAACGCAATAAGACATATAGTATATTTGATCGTGAACAAATTTCACTATTGATCAACGTTGATCAGTTGGGAATATTTGGGGCATATTTAGAGCATATTTTGCTAGCTCCATTGCAAACGCCAATATTGATACAATACTTCGCGGAAACATTATTCTGAGTGTTAACCTAAAATTCGTTCAATGGTGGGTCATCATTGTCGTGTGAGACGATGACCCGAAATTGAACATTCTCTTGGATCAGCCTTCAATAAATAAACGATAGCGCCCATGTGTAGATGTCTACCTGCAAACCAATCAAGGATCGTGGATCGCTAGTGATGTTATATTATATGGAGTAGGTATCGTATTTTAACTGGATCAATGTTTGTACAGTGTCTCCAACGATGGCGTAACGATGAACCAGCGTTGAGTCGAAGTTTCGTGTATTTTCAGCAAACACGAGGCATTGACCCAATGTTGCTTTAATGTTGGTCCGCCGTCTTCGACGTCGGCCCAACATGAAAGCAACCTTACTGGATTGCCGATTGGCGCATGCCTGTGTAAAGGTAGGTCCTATTGGAAATCCATATAATTCTGTCCATGGCGCCGCCGTGGGGACAAATAGGCGTGTCCTAGGACAGGTGATAACACACTACCATAAGTGGTTGTGACCAATAGACCTACGTGCAATACAGCAGAGCAGCAATGTCTCCGAGACTGAATCGTAGATATAGGCCCTATCTAATAATAATATGTCACATGAAGAACGTTACTGTCAGATGGGGAAAGTTATAATCCAATTAACCTAGAAGGTGATATGTTCATGAACGCATAGGGTGGACATTAGGCCGAGATGATTTAGATATTTCGCGCTGCGGCTTCACATCAATGAATGTCGTCTGTTCTTGACAACGAATCGTTGTTTGCTTACATGATGCACGGATACCATAATGGATTTACAGACCAGGGACAATGGGTAGGCTACGGCTGCAGAGAAGCTCCATGACATGCGTAGTATAACAGTTCACACATAATATGACATATGATCAGGTTAGTAAATAAATTTATATATTAAAACATTTTTAATATAATTTAATACAATAGATTTAATGGGTTAGAATAACCTCATGGAGCACTCGAGACGTTAACCCTATGTTTGATTAATGTTGGAGTAACGTCGCAGATGGTGATCCAACATTAAATCAATTGTGTTTGCTGAATGCTGACAGTAGCCGTCGTAGACGGTGGATCATCGTTAAGCCAACATTGATTGTACGTATTGTGTGCGCTGGGCTATATATTAATGAAACAATAACCTTCACATGCTTTACTTGACTTAGATGTAAATGGTAGGAGATAAGTGATAAGACATAGATGGCAATATCTGCGATTAGCTGCTGTATGCTCCAAATACGAGAGTTGAAATGGTAAATGAATGAACAGGCTCAGTGATCAGGTGTAATGTGTATGCGCGCTATATCATTATTATTATTATAAGAATTAGTGCGTCGACGTTTCCCTTCTCAGAACAGATCAATACATCGCTGCGATAACTTAAACTGCAAAATTAAACATGCAGCAAAAACTGCGACCAATACTCCTGCGGAAGCAAGGCTGGCTTATTCCGACCTAAATATCAAAGTCATCCAACATCCATCCGTTTCGTCATTAATATTTAAAACGCGTAATGCTAGGCTTTGGTGATAGGCCATGATAGGCCGGGAGCCATGCAGATCTAGCCCTCGTACTCACAAAAGCTGAGACATTTTCACTGCGATTTTTATTTAGCTTGACCCTTGGGACTGCTTATGAAATTGTGCTCATGCTGTTTCATTCAACATAATTACTTCAAATATCATGATGTATAGCTTGCAATGCTTCGTTGAATTGACAGGTATTAGTCCAGGGGTATTAGATTATAACCCAGAACAAACTTGTAACAAGCTGAAAAATTAAGCATATGTTCTTGACACAACATAGGAAAACATATCAAAAGTCCTCTAAAATCCGCCTGGTATTAGTGCCCGAAATTGGGCTATTAAGGGGTAAACAGGGGTAAATAAATGTATTACCGATACATTAAAAACTATTTAACATAAATTAATTAAAATTTGTATATAAACATATATTTTAGCCCCTCGGAAGCCATTGAAATTATTTGTATTAATTTCCCGCTACCCTTTCATCCCCAAAAGTGGTAAAGAGGATAAAATAGGGATAATAACCATAACTTATGAGCTATTTGACCTAGACTTATAACATTTGTATTTAGCATCGGAGAAAAAAATAAAAACACTTTTTACAATTTGGCGACCTCCCTTTAATCGTCAGCAACAACTTTTTACATGAATTTTTCACCACCCTTTCCTCCCAAAAGTGGTAAATAGGCGTAAAATTGGGGTGATAACCATGACTTAATGAGTTATTTGACCTAGATTCATAAACTTTGTATCCAAACATACCCGGGGTGTTTATTATTATAATTTGTATGATTTTTTTTACAACCCTTTCATCTCCAAAGCAAAAAAATAGCATAACAACCACAACTTGTGAGCTATTTTACATAGATTTATAAAATTGTTAGGGCCTACCTGGATATGTTTTACCATGGGAGAAATTGTAAAAACATTTTTAAAATTATGCGACAACCAGCAACAAAATTATATGATGCTGTAAAATCACCCTTTCATTCCGAAAAGTAGTAAATAAGGGTTAGATGTGAGCGATATTTGACTTACTTAGATTCAAAAAATTGGTATCTCGATATATGCTTTAGCATCCGAGAAAAAATAATGAAACCATTTTTAAAAATCTAATAGTTTAAAATTTAATAGTTTAAGCTCATTAAAATAAACTCTAATTAACTGTTTTATTATGTAATTAACAATCTACATTATACGAAAAAATATTTTTTGGGAATGCAAAGGTTGTAAAAAATGAATACAACATCATATACAATTCCGTTTTTTGAAATTAAATGGTGATGTTTGGTTTTTCTTTCAATTAGGCCTACACTTTTTCGTGTGATGCTAGGATAATTATCTAGATACCAATTTTATGAATCTCCATCAAAATTATGGTTATTCTCTTAATTTTCCTTTATTTACCACCTTTAGGAATGAAAGAGTTGGTAAAAATTGCTATAAGTAATTGTAATGGATTCCTCAGGTGCTAAAACGTAAGTTTAAATACAAATTTTGTAACTCTAACCACATAGTTCATAAGCTATGGTTATCACCCCCCATTTTACTCATATTTACCACTTATGGAGAGGAAATGGTGGTTAAATTGTTTTTGGTGATTAAAGTAAGGTCGCCAAATTTTAGAATTGTTTAAAAAAAAAAATCGATGCTAGATACACATTTTATGAATCTAGGTCAAATAGATCATAAATTATGGTTATTACCCTATTTTACCCTATTTACCACTTTTGAGCATTAAAGGGTGGTTAAAAAATTAATACAAATATATTTAATAGATTCCGCAGGGCTTGAACATATGTTTAGATACAAATTTTATGAATCCCGGTTAAATAGCTTTAAAGTTATCGTTATTATACCCTTTATCACCCCTATTTACCCCTTATTACCCCAATTTCGGACACTAATACCAGGGGGATATTAGAGGACTTTTGATATGTTTTTCTATGCTGTCTCAACAATATATGCTGAAAGTTTTAGCTTGTTACGAATTTGTTCTAGGTCTCTATGAGTTTTAGACTAATACCCCTGGACTATATCATAACCAGCTGCCGCACCAACGCTATGCAAAAAATACCGGCCTAAAAATAAATTAGGGTTCATATTATAAGTTTAATTTACACACCTTATCACACAAACACTTTTCGTAAAGAATATATATTTATTCCTTAATATAGAATAATGTTGAATCATATATTCAACAATAATTTTAGCGAAAATATAGATAAACCATACAACAAGCAAACAAATAGATTACCACGTATATCTTTAATTTGGAATATTGTTTATCTCCAAAAAGATTGCTTATGAAATTGTGTTCATGTTGTTTCATTCAACATATTTACTTCAAATATTATGATGTATAGCTTGCAATGCCTCGTTGAATTTACAGGTAGGCCGACAATAACCAGCTGCCGCAACAACGCTATGTAAAATATACGGGCCTAAAAATAAATTAGGGTTCATAAATAAAAAAAAGCTTATAAATAAAAAATTAATGTATTTATTTTTGACTTCGCTTTAAAAGATTAACCCATCAAAAATGCTGGTGGCTAATGTCAAATGCTTTAAGAGCAAACACACCATGGGGCTGAAACACTTCTCAGAAATGATGCAATTGGTGCTGCATGATTCTCAATTTCAATAAATCAAGACAGGACGATAAACTATAATGGGACATGCAAATTCGTCTTCCGGTCCAGGTCAATACCGCGGGGACAAATAGAATCATAGCAAATCTTTAAGTCTATCAAATCAGTCCAAGCAACTCAAGAACTAATTTATTTAAGTGATGGCCGCTCATAAAATGGGTGGTAGGCCATAATATTTATGTGGATGAAGATGAGTAGCAGAGACTTTTGTCAAACACAGGTGAAACGTAGTGAGATTCCGATCATAACCCTCCATCACCATGGTCACTGTAGATTTTAATAGCTTTAAAAAAGGGTATAAAGTAAACCACTTGCAAACTGAAAAAGTTCTGGTTGTCCAATAACGAAGATAAACGTCAACTGACGAGCCTGCTTAAACTCAAGTTGTACTATAATATCAATGCTTCAGAACTTGACAAACAACATCATTCGTCATCTAGCATGTCTAGAGGGTGGTGAAGTCACACGGTTGCTTTCATATATTTCAACAATACCAGTATCTGAATTAAATCGTAGCTTTACTCATCTCAGAAAAGAAACTGATTTTAGAATCATCATGCGTACACATTGAATATGCCAAAAAAAGTGGATACACCACAGAATAAAAAAGGAATCGATTGTTTCTGTATTACCAAAATGTGCCCTTTTGTATTAAAACCATCTAAGTTGATTGAGGAGCAGGTTCTGATAATAACACAAACAACATGCTGTTTCAACATTTAAACGATAGGGTAAAGTTAAACCATACAAAATTCTGCAGAATGCATCCAATATATACCCACATTAACATGATTAGGTGAAAAATGTGATCTTAAGGGATATCTATTGAATCATTTAGCATAATTGTGTTGCACTGTTTATGGTCACATATACTCAAATAGGCTAATGAAGTTCGAGAGTTCAAAGTTACGAATGTATGTGAAAACCTGGCTACCATCAAATCCGCAGCAGCAATTGATTTATTCAATTATCCACCTTGTCATCGCACAACCTGACAACAAAAATAGCACATTTCCAAGACGCCATTTGGAAAAGATCACATCAATCCTCTTTGAGTGTGCCACTTGCTGCTACACATCATGGATGGGCCATTGACAACGAGAGTGGATCAAAAAACACTGTGGTTTCTAGATTACATAATTCTACAGAAATTAGTTGACATTTTAACGCAGCAGGTGTCATCTCCAGAGAATCAAATAGATTATGCAAATATCGCACAGTCTGACAAAGATGACAATAGAGCTGATGAAGATCATTTGCTCAACTAACTTATTGGTGACATAGTTTTCTCATATGTCTGTATAATCAAACCAAATCGAAATATATTTCAGATGCACATCTATGGGTAAAACCAAAAATTGGGGTAACTTTGTGGCATCAAAAATGGCAGTGAGGTGACCATCAAAGAGGAGGAAAACTACTTTATAGGTTTGGTGCACTGATCCCAATAGAGCATGAAAAAGCCACTGGCTGTGCTAGAAATATTTTTTTTGCTTCAAAAACGTCATTTTAAAAAATTGCAGCATTCCACTTACTACTCCGCTACCAAATCCAAACCATTTCAAAAATTATGTTACTTTGTTTAGCTTGACATCACACTTTTAAACGTGATATCCTTATTGAAGCATAATACTAAACAAACGTACATCAAAACTGCTAAAAATTTAAAAAAATTGATGGGATGAACAAAAATCTTTATTTCAACTCCGTTACCAAGCCAAAAAATACTCAACTCCGTTACCAAATGTTTGGCTTGACATAAATATAAACTGTATATTTTCTTATCATAACATCGATCACAAATGGGTGCTCTATTATTATGGGGACAACGAGCCATGTTTTAAAAGACTATATCATCAATCATTATGACTGTAAAACCCATAAAATTTGACAATTCACCACTCCGTTCCCTTTTCTTGGTGACGGAGTAGAGTGGAACGGAGTAGTAAAATTAAAAGTATTCTAGGGATTAATGAAAAGATCTGGGCAATAATTCATACGGGTGGAAATAGTCCCCATAGCAACTGTTGTAGGCATACAATCATAAAACCCAACTCATTTTTATACCCACAAGGCTAGGAACGGAGTAGTAAAAACAAAAGTATATTTTCTAACTTTTTGGTAATACCTGTTTCAAATAACTTGTCACTCAACAATATTAATTCTTTCAAGGTGAAAAACTCGTATAAGGCCCTTTAGTGTGTCAAACTACACTTGATATAATTTTAGTTCATGATAATTCACTTGATGGGGCATGCTACAATAATGGTAACGGAGTAGAGTGCAAATGTGGGGACATGTATATTCATCGAAATTATTTATATCGATATCAATTTTAATTCGAATTTAGATCATTGATTAGTTAAAGTGAACAATGTCTAGCCATGAAATGTAATTGTTAGAATTATATTGTGATTTTGTATCCTACAGTGAAGTTTTAAATAGTGGAATTTTCTCTGGGGACATGCCATTTTCCACGTTTCCATGACATAGAGCTCTTATAAAACCTTATATATATATTTTTTTTTACAAATAATCTAAACATTATTAAGTAGTAATGCCTAATCGTGAAGTTGCACCATTTATTTTTAATATTATTATATTTAAATCAAAATGCGGACCTTTTAAGTCCTGGGGACACTAATTTTATGTAAAATTACCCCAATTTTTGGTTTTACCCCTATAAATTAAATCTTGCCAGAATTATGTCTGGACAATATGGACATACATAACGTACATACACACTAATAACATGGGAGAACAGATTAATTATATGGATATAATACCCCTTCCTTGGTGGCTATATGCCCACTCCACTGTCAGTTTTCGTTATTTTTACAATATGTTTTTAATTTTCTCATATTCCGCTAGGTACACGTAAGCCTATAACTTTTGGGTAAAGATCGACGCTTAGTAAAGTTGTAGAATGATTTTAAAATTTATTAGCACCAAATTTTTATCTGTCCTGTTATTTGTATCGATACACCTATCTTTATCTGCTTCGGCGCATACCATTACATTTTGACCCCTCACCTCGTTCTTCTAGTCACTTACTAAATATAATATATTCATCTTGTGCTTATTATTATAATCTGTAGGGATACCTGGATTTATGATATAATGCTTAATATGAAATAAAATGAATGGGGTTTTAGGCCACCTTTGTGCACATATAGGATGAACTGGGTCAAGATAACCTGCTGAGGGTGGTGAGATAAATGAGATCACACTGCCCTCCAGACACAGAATTCTAAATTCGGGCACTGGCGGTCTGAAGTCAAGCACGCAACCTCTCAGTCACGGAGGCTCTCCACAATATTGAATCATAGCGAGTGAACGGTGGAGAAACAGTTTGTTTCTTTGAAACTTGGAGGCCAGAGGGGGCTCGAACCAGGGCCCCCGCGCCATGATGATCAATATACAACATATTTAATCTCAAACATCGTTCCCTTTAATAAAATAAAACTAAATAGACTTAACATTTGAATTGTATCTATATATATCACTGTTCGTCCCCATGAGGAATTAAACATCAATATGCGACTGGCATAAAATATGCATACCAATTATATTAATAGCCAGAGTAATTATAGTATTTAGAAACAAAAAAAATTGCTTTAGCATTCAAATTGTACAAAACAATTAATTTCATCATGTCCTTCCAGTCAGTTATTATGTATAATATATTTATTCTGTGCTTATTATTATAATATTTATGGATATCTGGATAACGGCATATTGGTCAAAATACAAGTCTTAAGCATTGTACTTTATTATACATTATTTTAGATTTATTTAGAAAAACCCAGCCTTGGCATTCAAATTGTCATTATACATATTATTTGGTTTACCATCAAACATTTAAACATTTAAATGAATAATATTAAGTATTTATATAATATACAATATTAAATATCCACAGTATACTAAATATACACTGTAAGCAAAAAAATTGTCTTAAGCTACGGCCCCACCAAACGCCGCGCCGCGCCGTGCTGCGCCGCAAAATTCAGCAAACGTGGCCCCACCAAGAGCAGCGCGGCACGTGAAAATCCTTTTTTTTTATTGTTTATTATGCATGGAGGGTTTTTTTTGCGACACGTGACTATGTGATGAATTTCATTTTGTTTTAGAATGTTCAATGTTGTCTTAAGTAAGAAACCAATTTCTACCTAAATATTGTCAGCGACCGAACGTTTTAAAGTTTAAAAACAATATGTCAAGTAAAAATCCAAATGTGATTAAAAAATTAGTTCAATATTTAAAAGAATCTTTCAATATTTTTTATCTTTACATTTGATTGCTGCTTACATTGTATTTTTTCTGTTATTTTTTATAATCTTTATAATGTGTGTATAAAAGATGTATTGTTTCATTTTATATATATTTCGCTTCATGCCACCCCGGCCAGAGTTTGAATAGATTATTGTCTATAGTCTATAGTCTATTGTCTATTGGCTATTGTGATTGGCCACAGAGCAACGCCGAAAAAACGCGGCGCCGTGAAAGATAAACTTTTCCCAGCTTTCATTTCTCGGCGCAGCTTGCAGTGTATAGCCCCTGCTATGATAAACAGTACAGTTTATCTTTTTTAACGCACGGCGAGGCGACCGATGGGGCCGTACCTTTAGAATTTAAAGTGTAATTTTATATATTTTTTCTGCATAAACATGTCAACATAAGCAACAATATGAGACTCACATAAAAAAATGTTTTTTTTTCTAGGCGCCTGTATTGATGAAAGGGTTGAAAAAAATATTCAAAATAAAATCTGGGCACAAATATGTTTCAGTGACCTAGATGTGTATATGACCGAGGACTATGACTACTACTACTACTATTAGTCAGTATTGTGGGGAGCCTCCGTGACCGAGAGGTAGCGTGCTCGGCCTCAGACCGCCAGGGCTCGAATTTCGAATCCTGTGTCTGGAGGACAGTGTCATCTCAATCATCTCACCATCCTTAGGAGGTTCTCCTGGCCCAGTTTACCCTATATGTGCACAAAGGTGGCTTAAAGCCCGATTCATTTCATTTTATTTTTACTACTACTATTTTGAAACAAATTTCGAATTGTTGTCAATTTTATTTTAGTGTCCTTCTAAAAAATGATAAAATTGGCCCCAGGGCCTTAAGCTTCCTGTTTGGCAAAAAAGGACCAAAATTTGATATGTCCCAAGGGTCCAGCTAAATAAAAATCGCAGTGAAAATTCCTTAGTTTTTGTCAGTACGATGGCTAAATCTGGCTCCTGGCCTATGATACAGTGTCCGTTTTAATTGTGTTCTAATAATTTGTGCTCATCTTAGGCCTAGTCCTATATGCAATCCGACGCGTGAAACTATAAAAAAATGAATATACAGACATGTGAATGTATGCCTCTTTGTTATTATAAAAATAATGTATACAGAATATTTCTAAGAAAAATCGTACTTCAATCTCGTTTAAATTCTTCAGTGTTCTTTGTAATATTCACTACTTTGAGGCAATACAGATTAAACCAGGGGCGTTATTTTTTCATTTGCGTGGGTTATTTCTAATTAAAAAAAAAACAAATCAGGGCCAAAGGGGGTCAATAGCTCAATCCCCCCTTCCCTAAATACGACTTTAAGGTATATTTATATCCAAACAGGAATCGTATTTGGCGACCACGTTTCATATTCAGCTTATTCCCACTAGTCATTAAGTTCTCACCCAGGAAAAGCGAGATGTTAACATAAAATTGATTCAATGTTGGCCCAGCATCGTATTCGGTGGGCCAACATCGAATCGATGTTGGGTGAACGTCTCGTTTTTTTCGACACATTGGATAAAGGTTGTGTCTGTCGCTTTGTGTGGCAGACACAACCATTTATTTAAAATATATGAATTTATAACTTTATAAAATGATTTAAGAAAAACATAGGACATAATTTACCATGCTAAAGGTATATTCTCGGTAGTGATTGATGCATAAGAAAATGTAAATAAATTGATATAATAAAGGCTATTCAAGTAATGATGTAAGTGATTGTCTATATGTTTTTTTAGAATTGTAACGTTGCGCTGTAAATAAATAAAGACTCTTTTATCTGAACAGTTTGTGGCTATGCATACAAATCATTGGCATTGTATAATTGTACTTTGTTGTTGTTTGTAAAATAATTGTTTCATCTTTATTTCATTTTACAGGCATCTCTATTTAAAAATTGGCTTGCAGAAAGAGGTGAAGCACTATACAAAGATTTAAACATTCGCAATGGCTGATAAGCCAGGAGATAAGGACGATTCCAAATCGTCTAAGGATGAAGATTCAGACGATAGTGATAAGAAAAGCGAGGAGGATAGTGAAAAAGATAGTGATTCTGATAATAGCGATAAAGACAGTGATGACGGAAATAGTGATACAAACAGTGATAAGAAAGATAGTGATGATGAGAAAGATGATGGTCCGACAGACGATAAGAGTGATACTTTAGATTCAGAGAAAGAAGGCGAAGATTCAGCGGCAGAAAGTAGTGAGAATGACAAAAAAGGCGACAGTGATGATAATGATGATAAAAGCGATGATGATGAAAGTGTACATGACGGGAAAACAACTCCTGGTGATAGTGATGACGACGAGCCTGAAGATAACGCGACAGAAAATGAAGAAGATGCTGATAAAAATGGTGATGTAACAGACGGGGAAAAAGAGAGTGAAAATTCAAACGGAGAAAATGAAAAGGATGACAAAGAAAAGGATAGCTCATCTTCAGAAAATGAAAGTGAAGCCGACGAGCCGGAAAACAAAAGCGTGGTGGATTCTCCATCTATTGGAGAAGACTCCGACAAAGAAGACTCTGATAATCAAACGAAAGAAGAGGAAGAAACAACCCCTGTCGTTACTCCGGAATTAGAAGAAGACGAGCCGGAAGAAGACATAGAATCACATCACGAGGACGAGGCAGAAACGTCACCCATTGAGGACACAGAGATGGAGGGAAGTCTCACTGACAAGGAGTACTTGGACAAGCTCAAGGAAGACGAGCTACAAATATGTAAGGACATCAATCAATGGATGCAGGAGTATGGATTAAATAGAGAGGACTCCGTTCCGGATGTTGAAGGAATACTACAAGGGGAGGTGAACTTAGACAATGACGATCTGTCCCCTGAACAAATACAGGAAGTGAAGACTCTAGTCAAAGAAATGCAGGACATGTCACTGAATGAACTGCTGGATAAAGTGGCGGATTTCCAATGAAATCACACAGCCAGAGTATAGTATCCCCGGGTAGTCCTGGTAGATAGCCTACAAAGCCAACCTTGCCGTAACGTTGTGTCAAGGTCAGAAATTGAGGGCTCATCATTGTGGCAAATTTGAATACTGCTTGCTAATCACTTGAACACAACACGAAATGCATCATCGCTGATGAACAGCATTTTTTCCGGGGGAAACAGAAGGAGTAAGAACAGCACCAGTGAAAATGTTCTGCTGTTAACTTTATGTTAAACTAAGGATAATCACTACATACTACTATAAAATCACGGTATACTTTTTTCAGAGTGACGTCGTATGATATTCACACAATTTAGCCTATATGTAGCCTACAATTAGCATCACTTTCAGAGTAAATTGGATTTAATGCACGGACACAAAAATGAAGATTAAATTATTTACTATAGTTTGAAATGATAAAAATCCTATTTTAAATAACGTTATTACATGTATAATGCTTTATAGAGTATTTAAATATCACTGTTGATAAGACTGTACATTTTATTAATTAACCTCTAAAACACCAACCTGGCTGGAACTGATACGTAAAATGAAGTCGTATTTAGAGGTTATGTGGTGTTAAGCTATTGGGGGTTTATCATCTGAAATAATATCTCAGGAAATATTATGTAGTACATGCAGCTGTTCACTTTTTGGCGAGATACACATGAGGATGGGCAAAATTATGTACCCGCTATTCAAATTAATCCAGAATAACCTCTGGAATTCAAATTTTTGAATTAGAAATTGAAATTAGAATCGGAATTAGAATTGACCCGCGTCCAATTCACATGTCACTTGATCTCCTCTACTTCACCTTTACAAATCCCTGTCTCAATTTTAGCTCTGACATACGTATTCACGACAATACTGCGCTACGGATGCGGAACCTGGATGCCAATTTGTTGCTGTCGTGAAAAATGGTAAAAGACACAAGAAAAGTAACTATAGGGAGCCCACCTTAGGCTATTTTTTCCTTTAAATTATGTATCAAAAATAATACACGTAGACCTACCATGCAAAGTGACTACTACATCAAACAGTGGCATAAATTACACTTATTATGGCTCAACATACACGCTCATACACTAAGTTATCAGGGAGTGTCACAGTCACCCACTGCAAGGGCTTTTTCTCGGCATTTGCATATATTCAACACCAGGGGTCTTCGTCGTCTGTTACGTCACCGTCTGCCAGCCAGCAACAAACGTTTCATAAATCGCACGAGCCATGAATGAGGTAGATCTTGATCTGTAAGCTGTGGGAATCTGTGCTCGTCATACAAGCCAGAGGGTATCTAAGAGTGTCCCATTTTCAATTTTATGTTTATTAGGACAGGCGGTAGGCCGGTATCCTATTAAGGTAATTTAGGCTAAATATTTTTATGTTAAAAAAGTCTCCAGAAAAAAGATCTTCACGATTATATTCGTGTGTAATAGTTTAAAGGGTTTTTTTGTTGGAATAATGTTGGCCCAGCGTCGCAGACCTATACCTATGCCTATTAAGGTAATTTAGGCTAGATATTTTTGTGTTAAAAAAGTCTCCAGAAAAAAGATATTCACGATTATATTCGTGTTTAAGAGTTTAAAGGGTTTTGTTGGAATAATGTTGGCCCAGCGTCGCAGACGGTGGCCCAACATTATTTCACAATCGGGCCAACGTATCGTGTTATCCGGGTGGTGGCCTTTCGGGGCATACAGCGTCACCCGTATGGCAGTCAGAGCAAAAACGGGACAATCACCTAATTCTGTTTCAATTTTGGGCCAGCGTCGAATACGATTGACCTGCATTGAACCAGCAATGGGCTGCGACGCTGGCCCAACATTGAACTGGTATTGGTTGGGTAGGCCTACATTGTGTATACCAGGTACATCGTATTGCCGCGTACACTGCTTATCAGCGATGGTGGTGCAAGAACACGTTATGAACTAAGTCCAATTTTTACTATATATACGGTATATATCAGTGTATATTCAGCCTAGCTATTTTTATCTCATTTTCAGAAGCTTCAATGCTAATAAAATAAATCGGGTTATTTTGTACACTGTGAGGCTACCGTTCTAAAAGAAACATGTTTTTTCCACCTATCCGGACGCGGCAGTACAGAGAGTGGCTGTGAAATCTCTCACCCCTGGTGGTGATTATTAGCTGATCGGGGGATGAATAACAGCAGTGTCTGAAGTAGAGACACTGGTGACACGAGTGAAACACGCTCACTATACACATTTTATAATTCAACCTGCATGCAAAAGGTGGATTTGCTCTTCCTTTTTTTTATCAGGTTATTGTCCATTCAGTGTAGTAATATATGCATTTCTGGTATTATGCATAAAATATATTTTTTTTTACTATGATTTGTGTAACGGTTTTCACTACAGATATAACAGTTAGCGTGTGATGGCTTGTTCTAGCTATCCACTTAATTTATTAGAATAGTTATCCTCTGTTTTTGTTGTATTGGACAATTTTCATGGGCGATGAAACAAAGAGAAAGAACTCTATACCGATACGAGTGTTTTTTTGTATTTTTATGGACAGCTTTTTACGAGATATTCCATCCTACTTACGCCATTTATTAGGACCGGCCGTAGGCCGGTATCTGATTAAGTTTGTGACCTATTTGGGGGAAAGAGATTTAATAATTTTAATAAAATAAATCTTTGTGCACATATAGGCTAAACTGGGCCAGGAGAACCTCCTGAGGATGGTGAGATGATTGAGATGACACTGTCCTCCAGACACAGGATTCGAAATTCGAGCCCTGGCGGTCTGAGGCCGAGCACGCTACCTCTCGGTCACGGAGGCTCCCCACAATACTAACTTTCACACGTGGATGGGGAAGAAACAATTTTGTTTCTTTCAAACCGCCGAGACCGGGAACCGAACCCCGGTCTCTGGCGTGAAAGGCAGCGGTGCTAACCACTACCCTAGGGCCCCCGCCCGTGTGTGGGAAACGGTTGTCATTTCTGTACACCAGTCCTTATGAACATGTGCAATATAACGTTTGAGGCACCAAGGTTAAGTACTTTCGTGTTTAAAAAGTCTTCAGAAAAAAAGATATTCAAGAGTATAATTATTCGAGGTTGAGAGCATAAAGGGTTTTGGTTGGGATGATGTTGGCCCAGCGTCGCAGACGGTGGCCCAGCATTACTTCACAATTGGGCCGATGTATCGTGTTATCCGGGTAGTGGCCTTTCAGGGCATTAGTGTCAGCGTCACCCTATGGCAGTCAGAGCAAACACGGGACGATCACCCAATTTTGTTTCAATGTTGGGCCAGCATCGAATACGATTGACCGGCATTGAACCTGCAATGGGCTGCGACGCTTGCTGCCAACATTGAACCGGTATTGGGTGGGTAGGCCTACATTGTGTACCAGGTACATCGTATAGACGCGTACACATAGATGGTGGTGGAAGGAATTGGCCTTGACGTTGAAGATATAAGCCTACTTGTCTCCTTTGTTTCTTACAATAATTATATTCTGGACATTTGGGCTTTTGCCCCATGAGGAAGATCAATACAGCTATGTTTACAAAATATTAGGCAAATGTTTTGTCTAGAGCACTCAAACAGACTAAAGCCGGACCTCGGAGTTCGGGAACTTCTTTTCTAGTTTTTTATAAAAAAGTAACCAAATGTTATTTTACCATAATTATTGACATTGTTGACAGTTTCCAACATTCCATCGAAACTGAAGTTATATTAGAACCCTCTTTAAATTTTGCTTCCAATCTACCAAGTGTTTCTCCGAGAATATTGAGCCTGGCCACTAAAACCTGTCCTTATAACTCATGCAATTGTAAACCCTATAATTATATTACTGACAATTTCTCAAGAATAAGTTGCACATAACACGTTACATTTTTGCAATGTATTTTTGCAACGCATTTTTGTTTTATTTATACAACTTAATACATCTTTATGTGGCATAAAGTTATCAGAACATATTATATGTATCATAATAAAAGTAGAAGACACACACGTGATGGATAACAAAATACTGTATTTTGACTGGATACTTAAATGCAAATATTCAGGCAGATAACAGGTTTTTATTTTAACCCTGTTATATCTTTTTTGGGTGTTTGAATGATTAAGGGCAACAGTCCGATAGATTACAATTTTTAGAAACATCCGTTGGCAACGCATATAGGTTTAGAAAAAACAACAGATTATGACAAAAAGTCAGTCATTACATTCTTGTTTTTTAGATTGACCTTTTTTGTGATGGACATGTCATATTTTATAATTTACTAGCCATAATCAATGACAATTTTTTTTTTAACTCTTACATAGGAGAAGTACGTAAGGTCTCAAATGTATCACATCGTCAAAGACGAGATCCTAGCTTGCGGCGACTCGTGAACATCGCATAAATTTGTCGACAATATTCATGGGATATTTGTGGCTGGTGCAGTGACAAAAGGAAATATAGTAGAGTGCGACACGTCACCAAACTGGCTCCCGTAGGATTTGAATGCTAAATCTGAATATTTTGCTGATTTTGGTTTATTTTGGGTCGAACTACCACAAAATAATGGGGTTCTATTTTGTTGACCTCTAAAATCACAAAAACAGGGAGGGGTGCTGACTTTACTTTTGCTAGCTTTTTACGCCAGTTTCAACTGCATTGCATACTTTATTAATTCGGCAGAAATAAAACTGGACCTCAGTTTGGGGTATATATATATTAATATTATTTATTATTAATGCTAATGGTATATATATTCAGAGACTGTAGGATAACATCTTGACATCCTGCAGAAATTTGCTAAAATTCAAGGTGAAGGTCAATGTCAAGGTCAAAAATGATTTTTCAGCCAATTAAAGTAGAAACAATGTAATACCTCATTCTCATTGAAAAATTCATTTTTTATATTATTTTTATATCCAGTATAATGTGGACTTCAACCCAATTTAGGGGGCGCGGGGGGGTTATGGTCACATAATTTTTCCACTATTAAATTTGAAATTTGGCATTCTGCTCTATTGATAGGCCTACTGTGGTGAAAGTGTTTACAATCGCTTAAGAAATGACAGATTCACTGAAAAACACAAACAATTGTGAATCCCCGAATATTCATCAGCTGGGAAGAATTTACAAAAATACCCCAGAACTGCTGCACCAAAAAAGACAAATAACTGTCCTAAATTATATTAGCTATATCTAAATAGTAATTAGTGAAGGAAAAAAACGACAGATAGCCTAGATGTGTATTGTTAAGGTACTGGGTACCTGAATAGGCTTTGGGAGGAGTTCAGAATTCAGCTGGACGACTTTAATTAAATGTGTCCGGTGACGAAAACATTATTTTTAGAAAATGTAAAGGTTTGTTAATACTGGCTGATACATGTGCAATCAATCTTCCGTAAACAGTTGTACATGTTGATTGACAGCAATAATGTTTTTTGAAAATGTTAAGAAAACAGATGAAAACAGATAATGAAATTTAAAACAAGTGAGTGGAAACTTGTTATTGGTGCAGCAGTTTCGGATTCTTAGTAACAAGGAGGAGGATTTGATTTATTTTGTCCCATCATAAACTTGAGGAGATTGATTATTAAATTTAAAATTTGTGAATTCAGCATAAAAATTATGCTTTCATGGTGATCCAGTGAAATCTTGTTTTACTTTTACATTCTTTATAACCCTTGTATTTCTATGGCTACTAGTAAAAAAATTGCTAGCACGATGTCTGGATACACTTTAATTTCCTTATGACCTTACGATCTTTAGGTCAACTAACGAAAACAAATAGTCTAGCACTGTTTTTTATCACTGTCGTTATTATCTATCGATTTATCTATTGCAAATGTTTTAGACGTTGGTCATGCTTTCGCGCTTTTTTGAAGACTGGCTACTTTCAATGTTCGTAGACCTGTAATTATTTTCCTGTAATTATTTTCAGTGATATAATCAATTAACAACAAATACCCGCATGGGGGCCTACCTTGCCCGCATGCTTACAATATACACACTACCACTTATCTATGACATCTAACCAAATTGCCCGCTCACTTAAAAAAACTGTAGCGTTAACCCTTTAATCGCCGGTCCCGATTATATTCTTTTCTTTATTTGACAAAATCTCCATTTTGTGAAATATTAATAATTTTCTTCACCTAATTAAATTAAATAATTTGGCGGTTGAAAGGGTTAACCCTGGCCTTCATTGACAACGCTACACATGTGGCTTCAATGTGTATCAGCGAATCATGGCGAGCCAGCTTCTTTAGTATAGGTCTAACGTATGTAGGCCTACAGTACTTATTAAAGGTCAGCAATAATCGTATTTGGTGTGTAGGCTATATGCCTAAACGAGGGGAATTAAAAATGGATTTTTTTTATTTCAAAATAGTTTCAACCTAGTTTCAACGTACACCCGGGGGTAATCTGAAACTAGGGCAGGTAACTTGAAACTGGGCTTGTTTTGGTTTCAGCGTACCGGGGGGTATGTTGAAACTAGTTTCAACGTACCTCCCGGTATGCTAAAACTAGTTTCAACGTACCCCCACCCCGATGTGCTGAAAGGGGGGTATGCTGAAATGGGGCTTTATAAGGTGGTGGAGAGCCGTTAAAGAGCGACGAAAAACTGTTTAAATTAATGACAATGGGAATGGAGAGGGCATTAAAGGGCGATGTTCCTGTCACACTTTAACTATTTTTTCGTCGCCCTTTATGCATCTTTGTAGCACATTTAGTTCGCCAATGTTTTTTTGCAATTGAAGGCTTTTCTATTTTACATCACCACTTACCGCCTCTCCTTTGCCCTGAACGTACTTTTATTTTAAAACCTCTTTGTTGCAATTAAAAGCCCTGCCGTCGCTCTTTGACACCTCTTATTTGCTCCGAACGCCTCTCCATTGCCCTTTAGCGCCTCTCCGTCGTTTTTTAACGCCTCTCCATTGAGCTTAATGCTCTTCAATGCTTCTGTGTCCACTGTTATCATTTTTTCTTTGCCCTCTAAAACCTTGCTGTCTCTCTTTAGTGCCTTTCCATCACCATTTACATCATTTCTGTTGTCCAGTATTGTAACTCCTCCTCATCACCCATTGACACTTTTCCATCGTCATTTAGTGCTTCATTGGTAATGCCAGTACCATACATTTCTTAATGAGCGTCTCTACAACAATACCATTGACTTTAATGACACCATCTCAAAAATAATATGTCTCTGTTATGTTCTGATACACAAAAGAAAACTGCAAAGCACATTTCCGATCTCTCCAATTTGAATGATGACATTTCACTTTTCTCAAGAATGTATGTATCGTGTCAGTCTAGAGAAAGTGACTGATGGATTATTTCTGTAAACATGAAAATCATGATTGGTCACCATCATTAGCATCAAATGGAATCAAGCATCAAACAAAACAATCTGACCTGATTGAATGTTTGGAATCGCTAGCACCACAGCCAGATAATATTCCAGACGGCATGCTGGTATTATTGATGGTGCCGCCCTTGTGCATATACTTGACCCAAAGAAATTACATCATCCAGTCAAAACTTTCCTCGACTACTGACGAACTGCATTTTTACCATACAGAGAACCTTTTTTACCGTACAAAAGGTTGTGCGTGTGAATATAGTCTGGGATGTATGCAAAGTGGATAGCCAAAAGACACAAGCACGAGATAATCGTGGATATGGTAGTCGCCTCCGGGTAGAGAGCAACACTAAAGTTCCTGTCAAATGGAATAGCTTTCTTCGATGTGAAGAAAATAAAACCAGTCTCTTTCAGTATCTATTATAGCCAACGCTCTGCAAAAGTTCCATCCATGGCCATAAAGCTTTGTCTGGTCCTCCCATGTCTGGCACGTCTCCCCTTGCTTCCACCCAAGAAGAAGCTGACACGAGACTTCTGTTTCATGCTTCCCAAGCGTACCATAGTGGCTCTAATAAGCTAATAATACATGCAACAGATAGTGATGTAATGGTTATTGCCATTGTCGTGTCAAGCGTACTTCAAGGGTGTGAAATATGGATGACAGCATTTGGTCATAGAGCAAAGAAGCGTTATATCCCATGTTATCTCATTTCAAAAGTGTAACGATCTGATTTAGCCTGGGGATTACTACTACTGCGTTGGTTTTCTGGGTGCGATACTGTTTCCGACTATCGTAAATTGGCAAGAAAACCGTTTGGATTGTTTGGCGCAGTAGTCTATGCCTTATCTGGCGCAGTAGGCTATGACTCATCTAACTCCATTATTTGCCAGACTGTCACGTGCACCATGCGAGATGTCCTCTGCTGACATGCAAATAGAAAGATTTGTTGTTCTATCGTACCATCGAATCAAGTGAATGAAGCTAGACTTAATTTGTTTATTCAAAACAGGAAGATGGGTTATATTCCACCGACATTCCATGCCCTCAAACAACACCTGAAAAGGGCTGTTTATCATGGCCATATTTGGGCACAGTGTCTTGTTGCTAACCCTGAACTTCCATAGCCAAGTTTGTGGGGTTGGCACAAGGCAACTAATGACAATACGTGGACTCCATCCTGGTATACCCTTCCAGAGGCAGATAAAGCTTGCCAAGAGCTGTTGAAATGTGGGTGTAAAAGGCATGTTCCAAAAGATGCAGGTGTGTGAAAGCAAACCCACAATGCACAAATCTGTGCTACTGTTCGGGACAGTGAACCAGAGATTAGATGATCAAGCTTGCATCACAGCATTTGTGGCCTATATATGGTGTTATGTGTAGATATACTTTGGTTAGTTACACAAAAGAAATGGTAATATTCATATTTAGTCATTCACAACAAAGGTGCAGGAACTTATACATCTGTATTTCGTCATTTACAGCAGTGGTGATCGTTCTTTCACTTTATAATTCACAATAGTGGCTATTTTTTTGTATATTTCGTTGAAAAAATAAGAAACACCAGATAAATACTATCTCATAGACAGCTCCTGTCTTACACAGCACACCAGAGAGCCAGTGGTAGTGGTACGACGTAGGCCCCTATTGATATTTTTGCTTGCACATAGTTACATGATGTTACATTGGGTTAATAGAAAGTGGTCTGTTTATGTCATTATCTGATTACGTCACCAATATATTTTTCATCACTGGATATTAGAATCCGATTTTTCCTGTTTTATATCATTTTTTTATTTTTGTTATGTTAAGACTTATCAGAAAATGTTTATTACCTAGTTTATTGAATTCCTTGACCTCACAAACATGGGTTTA
The DNA here is from genome assembly GCA_964017125.1 of Flabesymbios commensalis. Lineage (NCBI taxonomy): Eukaryota > Metazoa > Annelida > Polychaeta > Terebellida > Flabelligeridae > Flabesymbios > Flabesymbios commensalis. Next base: position 43,393,593 of record OZ024917.1, read on the forward strand.
GACACAAAGATCATGAAAATCCGAACATTTTTGGCTATTCTATAGCCAAAAACCTGTTTTACGGCGGCCATTTTAAACTTTCAACTTTTTTGCGGGAAACAGTGGAGAGACTTCGTGGGTTCCGCTATTTTTGTATCGAGTGTGGTCAAGTCTAACATCCTGCTAATTTTTATGCTTTTATCCGGAAGTGCACGCCTCATTCACATATCCGCCCCACTAGTATAGAAGTTGAAGGTCATAAGGTCACTGATGCCTAGAATGACATTATTGATACCAGAAATAGATTATGTGTCGCACAGTTAGCCAGAAGGGACATGTAACTATATTGGACCACTAGTAAAAAAAATAGTTCACTATAATCCGCTAGTGATCATGTTTTGACCTTCGTGTGGTGCTTGAAGGTCACAGAAAACTGTAACTGTAAGAAATGTAGTTATAAATGATATATCACACTTGATTAAGACACTATTAGTTAAAAATCTATTATTTTCAAAATGTCTTGCATTTTTGTCGTTTTCAGCCAAACGCTACATGCTTCGTTTAATGTAGGCCTATAAACTCTTTAGCCTCTATCAATCCATTTTCCACCAAAATGCATTCACAAATGAGGTCAACTGGGAGACCAGTGGATGAGATTTAGTGAATACTTGTTTTTCACTGTAATTGAAAGCGGCCATTTTGGATTTCGAGCTCTACAGATTTTCGCCCACCTTTTCTAGAGAGGCGCAAGGTGATCGTGCACTTCAGGTGGAATAACGTCACCACAGCATCACCTTATATATAGCTGGCTATAATTTAAACAAAGCTATCTGGAACTTGCGCAATTTATATAACGCGATTTTTTGCCCAACACATATTTGAGGCAAAATATTGTGTATGTTTTTGTTTAAAATTCTAGAAAGTCGGAGACCTGTTACTTTGTAGGCCTATATATATTTTTTTATTATTGTCTCACCCGGTATACATAAATTATACAGTTACAAATTCAAATAAAACGTATGTAAAAACCATTTGGCACCGGCTACTCCTCAGTGGAGTTATGAAAGACACTAGGTCTATGACATATGTATTCCTAAAAAAGCTAGTTATAAGCTAACAATCATATCCAAATTTTCACAATATGTTTAAATAATTGATACCTAGTATACAATACACTAAAAGTTTATTTGAAAGATGAGGCAAAACTATGTAATAAATTATTGTAATAAATTATGTAATAAGTTATAAGTTAATAGCATTTAAACTATTAAATTTTAAATAACCCAAAACGTCAAAATATTAATCAGCAATATATAAAAATAATGGAATATGTTCATGCACAGATGTTAGGAAGCCTATACACTTAACACATGGGAATTTAAAATTGTTGATGCTGAATCATGCAATAAATTGATTAAGAAACAAGTAATAATTTAAAATCAATATGAATTTAACGCGGTAAATTAAAAAGTAGTTTCAATGTACTATGCCTAAAAAATCTTATGTATACATATAATACAGGTTATCTTATGTATACATATAGGCCTAATACATTGAATAAATTATGAGGCTAGTTATAAGTTAAAACATTTTTATATTCATAAAGCATAGTTAACAGTTGCAAAAATACGTAGGAATGTTTATATACAGATGATGGAAGGATTTTCAACAAGCTAGTATGAGGAGTTTAAAAGCATTGATATGATGTTTAAAATATCACTGCAGGCTTTAGTACATCGATTCGTTATATTACTGGATGACATTAAAAAGATAAATTTATCTGTAATGTTTAGGCTAAGAAAAACTGGATGACAATATACTATATGTGAAGCCTCGCCTTTTACCTGTTTTAAATTTGAATATTTAGATACGGCAGGCTATATAGACCCCTTATATAAAGATGGTAAGATATTATAGAAGTAGATATAAAATATGCCATGATTGACAATTTTAGTGAAATCACAAGATGTAGGCTACACGTAGGCCTAATCACAATATTTCCATTCCTCTTTGGTCATGGCGACCATGTTGAAAATATGCAGATTAGAATAATTTGCGGGTTTCGCCAGGCCCTACATAACATTTTATCTTCAATGGAGAAAAACATTTGAATATAATGTTTGCGGCCATTTTAAATTCCGTTATTCTAATTTGGACGCGTTTGGGCTTCGATCTCATAATAGCCTAATTATAAATATATCAAAATATATACAAATTAGATACAGTTACTTGAGTCATTGATAGATAGATAGATATTTATTGACATAAATAAAAGTCATTACGGACTTATTTGTCATAAAAATGATAAAATATATATGTACATGTATATACAATAATATTGTTTATACATGTACATATATATTTTATCATGAGTTAATTTGCTAAAATTACACGACAATTTACATGGTATCACATGCTGAGTTAAAATCATGTTAAAAGACATTGCCATGGTAAAACACTGGATATTGCGATAAAATAACAGATAATTTATTACTACTTGAACAATATATGTGAACGTAGGGGGTCTATCATTTTGTTTCCCGCACCAAAACCAGAGATAAAATAGCTACTATGTATGATCCACAAATCATATATGTCAGCAACCTAAAGAAACCTAAAGGTATATACAAATGCATAATTATGGTAATGGAGAATGTACAGTGATGTAGTAAAACGACGTTAATGATTATATAGTACTTTAAAAATGAAACATAATCTCAGGTAAATGTAATAAATGTAGAAGTCCGCGAAACTAGTAACTCCGGGCCATGTGACCATGCACGCACAGTCGCTATGTACCTGGAGATTCTTTGATATTATTGAGTGTTGCAGACTTAGTGATGCAATAACAATACAAATTACGGATTATGTGTGCCATTCACGCAGGACATGGCACTCACACAATAGCAATAAAGTTTATTTAATTAACCAGTGATTTATTATCTACAATATTGGCCCTCGCACAAAAACAAAACATCTTATTTTAATTCACTATATTGTTAAGCTCATACCATTTCAATCACGACCTAGTTAGTACCACATACGCAGAGTTACAATCAAAGAAAAACATTCCCGACTTCATAGAAAAGAGCAGTTGACTTAGCAACTCTGAGATTCTCCATAAGGCCCCACCTCGTCTGATAACAAAGGCATAGATCATAAAATCACAAAATACGGAAAACAAATCGAAATTTGTTGTAAGCAAAAATCATTTTATTTTTGCCAGAGGTGGCCATGCAATTAAGTGGTCGCCATATCGCCACATTTTGCGAGAGAAGCAAAATATCTGTAATGTAAATATTAAAAAATGACCATTCAGAGCACCTAAAAGTAGCCATTTGTGGCGATAGGACTCATTTCGCCTGCCCACCCCTGCCTTGCGGCCATTTTAAAATATGCAAACTAGGTCATTTCATGGGTCTAAATCGACTAGGGTGTTCTTTTATGATTTAGGAGATAAAAAGGCACCCGTGTGTGAAATTTGGTGCTTTTATCACAATCTGAACACTTTGGTGGATTTTTGAACATTAGAACCTCTACTATTTATGACTTGAGTTTAGACCGGTAATCAGGTGATAGTAGGGCGGTGGTGCCGCTTCTGGTGAATTAAAAAAATACAGGAATGTTGTAATTGTGTGGATAATTTTGAAGCCCACATTGTTTTATTCATGCATGGCATGAGGTATACTATGTTGTGAGATTTTCGGGTGGATACAGGCCCGGGTAAGAAGGAATGGGCGTATATGAATATTTCGGGACATCTCGGCAAATCGGACGTTTTTACCAACATGGGAGCGTAGCTCAAAACGCAGGAAGTTGGCATACCGTCATTTTCGGACCTGTTTTTGAAAAAGGACAGTTTGTGCTTTATTATGGTGTGTCACAAACTATAGGGACAAAAGTGGTGATTTCGGCCCTTAGAATGTCAGCATTATACATGTGTTTCAATGGGACTGGCATTATGGTCTCACCACCCTAAATAAGCCGCAATCCGGTCACGTGTCTACTAATAGCCCTGCAAACATTTTTTTGTTGTAATAACGTCCCCACAACGTACAGCCTTCGTAGGGGAGAGTCGGGTTAGTTGAGCCGCAGGGTTAGTGATCCACCCCCCATCTCATTTCTACACATGGGATTTTAAGGAAGTTTCAACACCACCTGGTGAATAACTGTGATATTACTTACATGGCCACGTTGTGAGCACAGATCATTTTGCAGGTAGGGAGTTTCGTTGTTAAAAAATGCATTTTTCGCTGTAGTCAGTAGAATTCAGATATTATAATGTTTGCATTAATATTACGAAAGCAATAGGGCTTCTGTAAATTCTTGCTATAGGGTTAGGCAGTCAAATACATAAGGATAGCCTATGTCAATGTAACATTCAACTTGGATCGGTTAACCCTTGGATCATTGAAATGTCACAAAATTTTACATTTTATACAATGGCTGTTGTGGGGTAAGTTGAGCCAAAGAAGATGGGGTAAGTTGATCAACCGGCTCAATTAACCCAATTCATGGCTCATCTTACCCCAGTAGGTAAATACATTATTACAAAGTGTGGATCAACTAAGCCCACTCGACATGGCTCATCATACCCCAGTGTGAATATAATATATTATTATAGAATGTGATATAGTGTAACAAATGACATTATATAATAGGTCAATATAATAAAGACACATAATAATAGTATATATCTTCTTAATAAATACAAGAAAACAATGATCCATGCATCAATACAGGCTATAATGCCGATTGTATTACTTGGGACTTGAAAGATATTTGTCAACAATTGATCCTTATGTGATGTACAGAAGTGTTAATTTTTGCATTTTCTGGAAGAAAAATAACATTTTGGCATGTACATTTGTCAATTGTGAATTTTTACCATGGGTGATCAATTTACCCCCTTGCTTGGCACAACCCCATACAGCGGGTTAATTGAGCCACTTTCACCACTCTCAGTTGTGCATCCATAACTTTTTTTTTTAATTGTTCTTTAAATCTTTCATTGATGTTGGATATATATGTAATATCTAGCCATGTTTTAAAACTATCCCAACCATTCTGCGATCAATTGGGAAAACACCAAGCAAAATATTGTAAAAAGTGGCTCAACTAACCCGTCTCTCCCCTACTTAGGACGCAACTCTGTGAACTCCCATTTACGCCTTAGAACGTAAAACATAAATGTAACGTTATCGGAACGTTCTGGGTACGTTAGGGTTATTACATAATAACTAAATATCAATGTGGTTTTCAAAAAGGAAAGAGCACCACGGACCATTTGGTCAGACTAGAGACTTATATCCGTCAAGGTTTTGTTAAAAATCAACATACAGTTGGAGTATTTTTTGATTTAGAAAAGGCCTATGATACCACATGGAAGGGTGGTATCATGAAAGATCTCCATGAAATGGGCCTGAAGGGTAGATTACCCTTATTCATTGACAATTTTTTAAAGGGGAGAAAATTTAAAGTCCGCTTAGACAACACCCACTCTTCACTAAATCCACAGGAGGAGGGTGTCCCACAAGGTAGTATCCTTTCACCAACTCTATTTACCGTTAAAATAAACAGTATAATTGATGCTTTACCAGACGATATTGAAAAATCATTATATGTTGATGATCTGGCTGTTTACTGCCAGTCAAGCAATATGGCAATAATTGAGCGGCGCCTGCAAGGTTGCCTCGATAAGTTGGTGACTTGTGCGGATGAGAACGGCTTTAAATTTTCTCCCACAAAAACTTTATGTGTACATTTTTGCAAAAAAAATGGCTTACAGCCTGAGCCTAATCTCAAACTATATGGACAACAGCTTCCTGTTGAAGAGCAGGTCAAATTTCTTGGTCTGTTTTTCGACAAGAAGCTCAGTTTTATTCCACACATCAAATATATGAAAGATAAGTGTAGGAAAGCATTACAATTGCTACGAGTTATATCCAGCAAGGATTGGGGTGGTGACCGGACAACCTTACTAAGGATTTACCGGTCTCACATCAGATCCAAACTGGATTATGGTTGTATTGTTTATGGTTCAGCGAGACGATCGTACTTAGCAGTACTTGATCCAATCGCGAACCAAGGTTTGAGATTATGCTCAGGGGCATTTCGAACATCACCCATCGAAAGTCTTCAGGTGGAGACCGGTGAGCCCTCTTTAGAGACTCGCCGGTTGAAGCTGAGCCTGCAATACTATATGAAAATGAAAGCAAATCCTGAGAACCCGGCATACTCGTGTGTCGTCAACCCTGAATACAAGAGATTGTTTAATAACAAGCCAGGGACTATACCTCCTTTGGGTATAAGACTCCAACCCCATCTGGAGGACATGGAGGTGGAGCTCGACGCAATTAGCGTTGTTCGCCCACCAGAGTGTCCACCTTGGCTTCTTCAACAACCTAATATACTTTTTAACCTCTCAGATCTCAGGAAAGGAGACACCTGTCCCCTTGTCTTCCAAAGCATGTTGCTAGAGCTATTTTATAGATTTCCGAGGCACCGGAAGGTGTATACTGACGGATCAAAGGAAGACAAGAGGACAGCTATGTCCTTTGTCTGTGATGATCATGAATTTAGTTGTCGTATCAACGATGAGGCTTCAATTTGCACAGCAGAGCTGTTAGCTATTGAAGCTGCCATCGAATACATATGGGATAGTAATGACGAAGAGTTCATGATCATCACAGACTCGCTATCTTCATTGCAGGCTCTTAAGAGTCAAAAACTCAACAACCCAATTGTTTCCAATATTTTGCATATGTGTCACTACTTGTCTGGGCACAAGGACATTATTTTTTGCTGGGTACCCAGCCATATTGGAATACAGGGCAATGAACGGGCTGATGTTTTGGCCAAGGCTGCCCTGGATAAGACAAAACAGTTTTATTATATACCATATACTGATTTCAAATATAACATCTCGGTCTACCTTGATGACATTTTGCAAGGTGAATGGAACATCAATGTCACCAGCAAATTGTTCGAGGTACAACCAATCATTAAGCGATCTTTTACACCAATGGAACGCCGAAGAGATGATGTTGTCTTATGCAGGGCCAGAATTGGCCATGCCTATTTCACAAACGGCTATTTATTGAGAGGAGAATTGCGACCTATGTGCTGCAATACTCGTCTCACTGTAAGACATGTCCTTCTCAGTTGTGCGAAATATGCGCACATCAGAAGGAAGTATTTTGCATTTAACTCCTTATTTGAGCTATTCAGGGACACCCCTTCTGGTTTAATTATTCAGTTCCTTCGGGAATGTAACCTATATTACATGTTTTAATTATTAAACATAGACTTTTTACACAATCACTCCAATTTCATGGAGATATAGTGACTTGATAAGTCGTTCATTTTATAATCACTTCATATTTTACATTATTTATACTGATATTTTTATACTCATTAAACTGTGTTGTAGTGCAGGCGCTACAACATGTCATCAGACTCGTTACATATAGGTGCCAGGAGCATCGTCATCTTATCATATCAAACACTTTAAACTGAATATTTTAGTATGATCATGCTTTTATTGGCTTTGTCTTTCCTTTACTACTTTAACTATACAATATGGGATATTGAAATACACGGAATTTTCACTTAAATGGCCATACTGGCCGAAAAGTGAAGTAAAGCATTTTACTTACTTACTTACTTACGTTAGGGTTATTATGTCTACGTCCTTAGCATGTCCTCGTTAGGCTACGTTCATCCATGAATGACAAAAATGGGCCCTAACGAACGTACGTTATATTACGTACAGTGTTTGCAGGGAAAGGAATCATGACACAAAATATTGTTAATGTTTCTGTTCTAACCTCTGTTGAATTATAAAAAAATACAAACAGGTAAATAATGTGAATATTTAATAAGCACAGGTTGTGTCCGTCATGCAGGATATCAGATATAACTGTTTCATGATAATCTCGCAGGGGTACAGTGGGTTAAATGGTTACAGTCCGCTTTTCCGAAGGTCCATTTTTCAGAAGGTTCATTGTTCCGAAGGTTCATTGTTCCGAAGGTTCATTGTTCCGAAAAAAGGTTTATTGTGTCGAAGGTTTATTGGTCCGAAGGGTCATTTATCCGAAATAGGGGTTCATTCCTCCGAAGGTTCATAAATTGTTCCGAAGGTTCATTGTGCCGAAATAGAGGTTCATTGTTCCGAAGGGTCATTCATCCGAAATAGGGGTTCATTGTTCCGAAGGTTTATTATTCCGAAGGTTCAGTATTCCGAAATCTCACATCTCTCAGACAGGAAAATGTTAATTTGCTATGACAAAAATGAAATGATTAGGGCTTTCGGCCGGGTCACTTTTGTGCACATACAGGCTAAACTGGACCGGGAGATGGTTCACGAGATGAATCAGATGACACTGTTATCCAGACACACGATTCGCACCCTGGCAGTCTTGAGGTCGAGCACGCTACCTCTCGGTCACGGAGGTCCCCCTCAATATTTAGTTTTACGAATAGATGGAAAAAAAACTTTTTGCTATGACAATAAAAATATTATGATATTTTTAACATGATAAGCTCAATAAATACACATATTGAACTCAGATGTAATAACAATGATCCAAGTCATTTGAGAATCATCACTAAAAAAGGAAAACGCATAGCTGACTTAATTATAATTATCATAAAAATCAAATATATTATAAATTGCTAATGCATCTCCATGTATCATCATGTCAAGTATAAAGTATTCATACTTGACATGTTCAGCAGCGCGTACTGGATATGTCACTTTGTGGTTGCCGAATACTCAAGTTATCATCATTATCAAACACATTGTAAATTTATACCAATGGTTCCAGGCGCTTTTTGAACCCAGTTAGAGCTACAAAGTGACATATAAATCGTGATTTTGTTTTAACATCTTTAATGTTCACGTTATATCACTCTCCAATCAACTAACAATCAATGAAAGCTGTGTCATTTCGTGTCAATGGGGTAACACATATAATAATAATTATTGACTAACAGACAATGTGAATCATATATCATTTATCATTAGCAAATTAAATTGGATACTATCACATAGCAGGTGGATTATTGGTTCGTACTGAGCCAATTTTAGTGCAAGAAAAATATTTAATCCGCTTTATACAAGTTTTACTTTGTTCAGGTGGTTTTCGAACTGAAACATGTGAAAAAATACACATCATTAACTAAAGGCTCCCAGCATGTTCTCAACTTTGATTAACAAATCGAAAGACTATTGTTACAAAAATGAGACCAATTCATATTACATAAACTACACATGATAAAACTGTTATTTTATCCAACATACATGTAGCTACATGTATGCATAGACGACATCATATACATAATATCCCACCATGTCTAAGACATATATTTCGCAGCCTATATATACAATACCTTTAAATTTTAAGTATTATTTTTTTTTTGTTTAAGTTCAGTGATTTATCCAATCAGCTGGTCACATGATCACCAAAATGCAGCGGACTTCTCTATCCCTTTTTCTTTGCCACATACATGGCATTGTATAATAGCCTACATGTTATTATTGTAATAGGCATCTTTATCTGTATTAGTGAGGCGCACAACGGGATAAAATATGTCAAAACTGTGATCAATAACTCTGAACGATTTACCTTCTTAAGCATAAAAATATTACCAATGTGCCTAATCAGTGTAATAATAATATTTAACTCTTTAAAAAATAGGCGATAAAAACGTGTGTTTTTTGTAACTATTATAAATAAAATGTGTCTCTGCTTCTATTTTTGTTTTATTGACCATGTTCACGCAACACTATATATGTTGAAAAAGGAAATTTGGAATAAAATGACAAAAGATATATTGAGTTACCAGGCTAGGGGAGACCGGGGCACCTTGAGACGGAAAAATTCAAACCCCCCAAACATAGATTTAATTTTCAAAATAAAAGATTTTGACGACACATATGGATACAGCATCCAGTGGGGTATATTTGAGCAAGAGATGAAATTTTTTAGAAATGTGTAACCTTACATTTTTTAACAAAACAGATTTTCAAAAAAGTGTCTCAATGTACCCCGTACTCGGGCACCTTGAGACACCACATGGGGTACCTTGAGACGCCAAATTAGGTACTTGAAAACAACGCGGATCTAACTAAAATCAAGATTTGAATACCACATAGGGCCTATACCTGTAGCTGAAGCCTGCAGTTGGCTAATGTTAGATGTTGCAGTAAAATATGTGCCTGAAAAAAGTGGGGGCACCTTGAGACACTTTTGGGGCACCTTGAGACAAACTTGGGGCACCTTGAGACAGTTTCGGGGCACATTGAGACAGCGTCTCAAGGTGTGCCCTGACTGACCTCACATCTGATATCATAGTTCGTGTGTGGGGTGTATTTGAACCAAACCATTATACATAAGTTATAAAGTGATAACACAAGTGGAAGATACCATCAAAATCATAGGGAAATCAAGTATTATGTGATCTATAGAACCAAATATTGATCATCCCAAAAATCTACTTTTCATGTAAAAAATGGACCTAAGCTTACATGCATGCCAAAGATGTCCAATAGTCATTAGCAATAGGGTGGAAAATCGAAATTGGTTAGTTTTGGTATCATTGACCAGATGGCGCACAATTCGCAAAATATTATCTGTGTCAAACAGGCCTGTCTTCTGGTGCCCCATGTCTCAAGGTGCCCCAGTCCCCCCTATATGTATGTGAGATTTGACACTTTCATCATGAAAGTGATCTATTCGCTCAATATAATGCGGCTTACGAACTCCATTTCGTATAGCCCAAACTGTATCTGAAACTAAAGGTTTGAGCCACAGATTGCGACGGAACAATTACGTGTAATGATTCATATGGGCGCTCACGGCTAAGGCTTGGCCACAATTTATCAAGTCAAAAATAGATTTGTTAGAATCAGTAACATTTTACCTATATATAGCCGTTTTAAGCTCGTTTTCAGCTAAGTCAGCTAAGTTAAGATTTTGTGGTGATGTTTCAATATTAGTGTGTAGATCGCACTCACGCACCGCCATGATAACAAACATTCCCCTGTTCAAGCAAATTTCACAATCCACGCCCACAATCTTCGCGGTGTACAACTGTCCATGATCACACTTCATAGACCCCACCAACATAAACAGAGCAAAAAAAAAAGTATCTTGGATCCGCCAACGACCTTTTATGCAGATCTAAAAACATTCAAGAATTCCGCAGATTAAAAAACACAAAAAACAATTATTTTCCATGTAAATTCTTTTTTTTTTCAGAATATTAAACCTTGTTTTCGGAACAATGAACCTTAATTTCGGAGTAACGAACCTTCGGAGCAATGAGCCTTCGGAGCAATGAACCTTCGGAACAACGGACCTTCGGAACATCGGACCTTCGGAACAACGAACCTTCGGAATAATGGACCTTCGGAAAAGCGAGCGGCCCCGGTTAAAAGGATGTGTGTCTGGTCTGTAACAGAGGGTGAGAACAGTGGAGAATTAGAGCAAATTTTGAGCTGTTCTGACGTCTATGCACGGCATGGACTGTAGCTCAAAATTTGTCTGGTCACCAAACATATACCGGTAGGCCTACCGGACCTGTTTTTGAAAAAAGGATAGATCAGGTTTTGTCATGATATGCGACACTAGATGTGGATATTGTCGAAAAGAGGTGAAATCGGCCCATGGAATTAAGGTAGTTATTTACATGTATTTCAATGGGAGCGGCATTTGGGGTGGTGAGACCTTATAGACACAATTTCCTGAATTTCGACTAAATGCTCCCCATATTCGACAGCTGAAATTACCGCGCGCCAATCACAACCCATCAAACAAACGTTGACCCAGAAAGAAAAATGGCAGCGCCCATAGCAATCCGTGTTCTGAAATGGAGCGTAATCATTAGTGTGATCGTATTTTTCATACACTACTGGGTTTCAACGAAAGATTATGTATTTAATGATAATGATATTTCTCAGCTTGCAACAAAATACGCCGGTACATATATAATTTTATATAATGTAATTCTGCTAATCGAAAATAATTGCGTGAAATCGGCGATAAAAGGGGATTCTGTGAATGTGTAATGGAGGGACCATTTGTTTATCCATACTATAGGACTGGCAAGTGTTATATAGGCCTACGAGTTAACGTGGGTCTCATGCCCAGCAAACACGAAGCATTCACCAAGTGCTGTTCCGATGTTGTTCGACTCTCGGCCGGGCCAACATTGAAACATCATTGGGTAAACGCCTCGTGTTTGCTGGGTGAAATCTCTTATTATACTCTTCTACCTCAACTACTATTCAGTGGACATGTCAGGCTCAGAAAATGTATACGAGTAACTCTTTATATAGGCGTATAATGGATGGTCACGTTTTTGAAACATGTTCATGACCCCTCTTTAATATTATTTCAATTCTTAAAGTATTTAATCGATTAATGATATATCATAGCGATAGAATAAACAAGATTTTAATAATCAGATAATAATAAATACTTTATTTTTATGAATTAGTGCAGATTTTGTCCAAATTTAGTCTTCTGTACTGTGACATGGTAATACTGCTATATGATATCTGTAGGCTACCTTGCATTTGACAAACATGCCATTCCAAAAATCATTTATGCTGTATTTTAATATAACAATAATACATGGGAAAATGTTTATATGCCGTTAATTTAATATTATTTTTATTATTAGACATTTTTTTGCCTTTTTTAATGGGTGTAACGCATGTTACAATTTTCTGTCAAAGTATACAGTTATGTTTTCTATTTTATTGCAAGGAGACAATGTGTAGGGCCTATTGTAAATCAATGAAATATCGTGATGCCTTGCCTATAGTGTTATGAACCTTATTTGCAGGACATCTAGTGTTACTTGTCTTTAAATGTGCATTAAAAGACGATTTTCACCAAGCAGGTTTACATTCTGTCAAAGTTTTATGTAACGTGTGTTACCTCTCCAGGTCTGTTTAGCAGCAAAACAACGTCACTACTCTCGAATTAATTGTTCCAATCTGTTCATCGTGTCTTTTAGTTGATCGTGTCACATGCTGTGCATTGTGGTGCGTTTTGTGTGTGAGTGATGGAGTGGTGAGCAAATTCTTTCAAACAAATATACATATGTAACGTGTGTTATGATGTAACGTTTGTTATCATGGAGACGATCTTTCCGTGTGATAGTGTGTCATGGAATAGAATTATATTTATAGTTATGTTGATTTTGAAGAATTATTTAACATGGAAACGCTTTTATATTCGTTTGTGAGAGATAATACACCCAATTTTAAAGTTTTTACCACGTGTGTCAAAACGCATGTTACATAGACCAGATTTATATTATAACGCACGTTACTTGGATTTCGTCCATGTAATATGCGTTATAATCATCGTGACATAGTGAATAACGCACTTTACATTTACCATGTCCAAGTAACATGTGTGAGTTATGTCAATGTAACGTGTGTTATGTTTCAATAAAAATTGATTTTTAACGTGAAATCCGCATTCTTTGACAGTCAAAAATTGACATATTATCCCCAACATTCATCATGAACATGCAATACATCAGCTGACAATTTAAAAATTCGGGATAGCAATATATTCTACAAAACGCATAGAGTTTGTGAGTGATGAGAGGTCATCTCAAAAAATATCAGAAATATTTTTAGCCCGCCTTTTAATTTTAATTAAAAAAGGTGGGCTATTGCAATTGAAGTTCGGCGTCGTCGGCGTTAACATTTACTTGTGGGCGCGATAACTTGAAAAGTTTTTCACGTATTCTTTTCAAATTTGTTATGCATGGTACTAATGACCAGTTCTCGGACAAGTTCAATAATGGCCGGAAAAAAAAAAAAAATGGCCGATTTATTGCGATTTTTCACATTTTACGTCAATAATTTGACCTTGTGGGCGCGATAAGTTGAAAAGTTTTTCACATATCCTCTTCAAATTGGTTATGCATGTTACTAATAAGTAGTTCTTGGACAAGTTCAATAATGGCTGAAAAAAAATTCAAAATAGCCGATTTATTGCGATTTTTCTCATTTTACGTCAATAATTTGACCTCATGTGTAGTCTATGCAAGTATTATATAGTATATCATATTATACATGTATCTATCTTATTTAACATACCATTTATATCTTGGGTTGTTATTTACGTGATGACATTCGTCTTTACTTTCTTTATCATAATTCGGCGGCGGGCTATTATCGAGTGTGCTCTTGTTTTCGTTTAATTTTATTTTCATATCGCTACACATGTGTGGAAACCAATATTCATAGTTAATATTTGCAATATTCCAAAAACGACAAAGTACATGATATATATATATATTTGCATTTTATTCATGTCAAGGTAACGAGCGTTACAAGTTTATGTAACGTGCCATATGCATTTTTTCGAATTTAAATTTGGATTTACAAAATAAACAAAAATCAAACTATCTTGTAGCTTTCTGAAATGATGGGCGAAACAATAAAGAGTTTTGTTTAAAAAAAATAGACGAAAACAATGAGTTCTAAATTTTGAGTATCATGTCACACTTTTATACGCCTATATAAAGAATTACTCATATGGTTACATATGTTATCGACCTTTGAACATCAGTTACCAATCATTAAATGTAGGTCTTTGGCCTAAAATTGAAAGATTTTGTCATTTACATGCAAAATTAATGGTTATATTCTTACAATATTTACTGTTAGCTGTCCCACAACAGTGTTCTGCGAAAGGTATCTATATGGGGCAATGTTTTTTCAAGTATTGATGTACGAACATTTCACAGTTTTTTCTTACTCGCTCTATACTCATTCGCCTGTGATGTGCCTGATAAATATTCAATAATGTATATTTGCATAAAAAAATTGATCGTAATTTTCAATCGGTATACAGATCGATAGACATTCGATATGTGATATTTTTAGAAGAGAAAAAAAATGCGACAGTATAGTCGAAGGTGATACTGCCAGGGTTTTCCATTTTTATAGGCCTACACACATTTATTAGGCACATCACGTTTTTTATATAATCATTTAGCAGATCAAATAAATTAAATCATGTTAAATGAAGTGGCCTGGATGAATTTAATACGAAATAGTATCATAACTTACTAAAAATAACCCCCATGAAAAGCATTTCTTTTATTATATTTTGTGAAATTGGAAATCATGATGTGCCTAATAAAATACGTTTCAAATACATTTTACCATTTTCTACCTGTATAAAGAAGTGACTGAGCCAACCGTTCTTGCGACATTGTCTGCAAGTTATTCCCAGATGTTTTTAAGATAAGTTTTGTGTCCCTTTTACCATCAGATTATCTTTTTTAGACGTATACCAAACCAAGTAAGCAAAAAAAATCATAAAGTAGAATGTTCGACCTGGAGTAATTAATTATTAGCGATGAATATGTGCAAACAGATTTACTATTATTGTCAGCAGGACCTCCCCCGACGCCATGGGCGAATAGATTATCTGCTCATTAATTGGAAGGTGGCATTTCTGTCAAACCTACACAGAATGTTATCGTGCATGATAGGCCTAATTTTTTTTTTTACCCTCTTCTACCTTATAAAATTAGAGCTTTTACATTTTAAATTCAGATAGCGCTTTGTCATTTTATCTTCCTTTCATTCACCACCAACTTTCAACGGACAATTTATTCACATGCCAATGTTCAATTTTAAATTACGTAATTAGGCACATCACTGTGTCAACATTTAGGATGAAAAACAATAATGTTTAAAGCTGTTTTTTACCTTCGGCATTGATGTCTATAAATATCAATGCTTAGTTATTTGCTCTTTGTCATATCCGTCTATTGTGCATGCCAATATTATTGAGATAGGCTATTTGGACGTTTTTAATAAGAAAAAATTAAAAAGTGAGATGATGTGCCTAATTTTTTGTTAGGTATGTATCATGCGAACATACATGTTTTTGCCTGATCATCTCCTGTAAGATTTCATGAATTACAAACCTAGTAGGCCTAAGCATGGAACGTGGTAGGCCTAACCTTTTAACTAAAAAAATATTTCAGCCTGATACCTCACCGTCCCCCGGACCTCCCCCCCCCCCATGGCTTTGGCATTGCTAGCATTTGTAGGGCTGCTGTATTCACTCACCAGCACAGGCACTCAATTGACTCTGGAATTAGTTACCGTACCAACATCTATTCACACACTCCCAAACCTCAGGACATTTTTCATCACGCATGATTTCGACATACACTAATCAACATCACATAAGCCTACAGCTAATTTAAAAAAAAATGGTCACAATGGCAGCAGTTTTTGTGCAAGAAAAGAAAGTTGAATAACCAAAACACTAATGCCTCTATTTTCCTAATGTTTTTACTATTTGAAGGGTAAGATACTACAGTTACTATCCTTATAGGGATTGCATTACCCTTTCACTCTTAAAAAGTAAATAATACCTCAAAAATCAATGTTTTCGCGATTAATTTACATGTAGGCCCTATTTTTTCACATGCAATGGAATGACCAATGAAATATTAAATGATAATTAAAGAAAACTGATTGGTAATTACCTTGATTACATTAAAAAAAAAATGTAATCCTGACCATTTCCGTCCTAAAAAAAATTAATCAAGATAGCAATGAGAAACTTAAGGTGTCAAATGCAGAGCTTCAACCCTACTGGAAAACTTATAAATTGTCATAAGATGAATCAACATTTAATGTTTCAACAGTTAAAATTTAAGGTGACTGATGATAATTTAAATGCTAAAAGTATAGCCTTAAATTATGGCACCCTAGTGGTCAAATTGATGTATCGTCTGATTTTTTGTCACGATATCACAATTTTTAAAATGGCCACTGCGTGGTGAGATAATTATTTGCTGCAGTCATGTTGTCCCACAATAGAATCAGCGGGAAAAATTGTTTATGGAGGTAGTTCAGAGCAATAATTCCATTCCAAGTATTTCATGGTGAAGGACTTATTCCATTCTGTCTTAAATTAAAAAAAAAATTTTTTTTGTACCCGGTAGTCACATTAGCAATTATGTCACGATAGCAAGCAAGTATGTCATGATAGCAAACAAACAAATGTGTCTGGTCATTTTTCCAATTGTAGAATTTTAAGATGAGCTTGATGCTCTTATAAAACCACCAAAATGCTATCAAAATAAAATGATAAGGTGTAATTAGCTTTAGCCTACTAGGTTGCTGTGTATGATCGCTTTAAAGTGCTAAATGCGCTAAATATGTGACAAGAACACAAATTTGGACAATTAGGCTACTGCTATCATAACTTTTGGATACTGGTACATCACTGTACATGATAAATGTACTTTTGTCACTTTATCACAATAAATGATTTTTAAATAATCCTTTTTTCCTCCAAGCTATATGTATTTCGACAATGTTTAGGCCTACAAACATTTTGTTTTGATTGATGTGCAAAGTGATTAAACCTGCTTATTTTCTAAATTTTTCCATGCGTTATGTGGTCAGCTTCAATTTTTTGGTAGGTAGAGATGGCAAACCTGAAGTAGCTTATAAAAAAGTCTACGATGAATTGCTAAAGAAATATCCTGGCCACATTCTTCCCGCTGGTGACCTACAGTGGATATTCATGAATGCGGGTGGATGGATGGGCTCAATGTGTCTCTTACATGCTTCCCTTACCGAATATGTACTTTTCTTCGGATCAGCCCTCGATACTACAGGACATTCAGGTATAGCATTGATCGTGGTGCACTTGTTATTTCATTAGTTATTTTTATGATTAATGGATAATTGATAATTAATTAGAAAATATTAATGTTATACTTGGACATATTATATAATTGAATTTGAAATTTTGTCTATAATACACATCTTGTTGGATGAAAATGAAAATAAAGATATATTAAATGTTTTATCTAGCTATTTCTAGCATGGTGCAGCATCATGCTACCCTTGTGGTACATGTATATGTAATTCACTCTGAATATGATGATCAATGCAAAAATTGCAGATGGGAATTGTAGCTAAAATTGACAAATGCTTCAACATGTTCACCAAGTGGCCATTAATGGCGGTTATAAATTTGTCAAGTACATTTTTCTAATGTATAATTTTCAGTTGACATTGGTTAAAAACTAAAAATTTCTTATCAGAAATTTCAGCTTAGAGTAAAAAAATACTTGCTTAACCCCTAGAACACTGATGTCGACTGCAGTAGATATTATGTGTTTTTATTAGCACCTGCATATCCCCTTATAACCAGTTTTTAATAAAAAAATATATGCCTTCAATCATGAAACACTGATATATATTGAGACTTAAATTTCACAAATAACATAAATTTTCGGAATTTTTTCAAAATTGAATATCGCTATGATCAAAGGGATAAGAATTATTACATAGAACGTTATACTTATTACATGTACTTATATCAGTAAAGAACTATATTTATCATTTCTCCGTTGTGCAGGTCGATACTGGGCTAATATCACTGATACTGTTATAACTGGTGAATTTTGGCAGTGGACAGAAGGCTCTCTTACAGTCAATAAATATAAACCAGGTAAGTTACTCTCAGCCTCTGTATGCTGATGAGTTATAACCAGGGCTTGAAATAAGAGCATTCCATTTGTCCGGGACAACTGAATGACAAGACGGACAACCCATATTGCTCTGATGGTTGTCCGTCCGGACAACCACAGATTTTCATCCAACAGTGACAGTCACTGACAGTGAGCCATTTCACGACTACTACTAGACTTGTCTAGCAAATGCCCAACCAAATTTTGTCCATAATTTTTTTGACTGTCAAACATCTGAACATAGTTAATAATTGTGGTCATGATTGAAATTATAGTTTAACATCTGTTCTCATTTTTGGGCGGACAACTTAAAATTGTGGCGGACAACCAAAATATTCATGTTGGTTGTCCAGCAAACAACCAACATTTTAAACCTTATTTCCCGCCCTTATAATACAGCCGAGACAAGATGTTGACCCAATGTTGTATTTATGTTGCGCCAGTGTTGAGACCAAACAGTTGCAAATCTTGATGTTTAAACAACAATTTTATCCTCGATATCAGTGATTTGATCCACTAATAAAACAGATTAAAAACGACTACTTCGTTTAATTCTTTAATGGTTTAATGCTGGCCCGGCATTAAACCATCATTTGTAGGGATAGCCCCTTTCCTCAAGAGACAGTAAATGTATGGTTGAATAGCAACAATGTCCAACTGTTAGACTTAATATTTTAATTTATCTGTTTTAAAGTTACTACAAATCATGATTTATCAGTACTGTATTTAAATATCTTTTTTTTTTTAAATATGAGCTATTCTTCTTTTGTTTGAAGGTTTGAAATTAGTAATTTTATTTTCAAACGAATTCATACACAATTCAAAAATAATTTAATTTCATAGAATCCACTCCAGATAGTATAAACATGGTAAACATAATTTTGTACTTTTACTAAATTAAATCTACCGTACTTACAAAAAAATATTGCTGCAATGTTTAGAAGATAACTGTATTCATATCTGTGGTGTTTATTTTAAGGAGACACAGTGACTCATGTCTGGGGTGAAGCCACAGCAGTCCACTTCAAGTCGGGTACATGGATGGTGGAGTATGGTCGGGGATTTATCCCATCAACTTTGGGTTTTGCCTTAGCGGACACTGTCTTCAGCACGCAAGATTTCATCACAATGTTCTACATATTCAGAATTTATGCAAAGGCAATGATTCAGGAGATAGGATTTTACATATCGCAGGCACTATGACGAAAAGATTTTCATGTATTTAATTATGAGAAAAATATGAAGACATTCCCGTGATCCTTGTGACATTAACTTGATTCACATACTTTCGCTGATTTTCCTGATAACTGTATTTGATGTATGGAACAGTGATGTAGCCAAAATATTTTACAAAGAGTATACATGTAGCTGTAATGTTTTATTATCTACACACTGTAGATTAATGTGGGGTTGAAGGTAGCAGTAAATAGTATCTTTGATACATTTACCCCTAGAGATATTCAATTTAACTTTTCAGTCACTTGAAGTTGTGTCTCACTACAGCGACACACAACTTCAAGTAACTGAAAATTTGTGTGATTTGCGAACATATATCAGTGTTTCAAAACTGAAAGCATATTTTACTTTTAACAACTGATTATACAGTATTTAGTAAAAACACAGAATGTCTACTGTAGTCGACATCAGTGTTCTAAGGATTAACCCTTACAGCGCGGGGATAACTTCGGTCACGTCAGATTCTGACGTATAAAGTTGAACCCCGAACTGAAAGAGTAAACAATTTCTAATGGCCATAGACCCATAACCGTGATAACATAAGTATTCAAATGAAGCTGAAAGAGCTAACTCAGACATTTATGATAATTTCAAGTTGAAATTCAAACCCTTTGGCCTCCATGACTTATATAAAATAAATCCAGCATTGTAAGAATTAACCACTAGAACACTTCATTTCAAATTGAAATTTAAACCCTTTGGCCTTCATGATTTATACAAAATTAATCCAGCGTTGTAAGGATTACCACTAGAACACTTCATTTCAAATTGAAATTTACACCCTTTGGCCTTCATGATTTATACAAAATTAATCCAGCGTTGTAAGGATTACCCACTAGAACACTTGAATTGAAATTTAAACCCTTTGGCCTTCATGATTTATACAAAATTAATCCAGCGTTGTAAGGATTATCCACTAGAACACTTGATTTCAAATTGAAATTTAAACCCTTTGGCCTTCATGACTAATACAAAATTAATCCAGCGTTGTAAGGATTACCACTAGAACACTTCATTTCAAATTGAAATTTACACCCTTTGGCCTTCATGATTTATACAAAATTAATCCAGCGTTGTAAGGATTACCCACTAGAACACTTTATTTCAAATTGAAATTTAAACCCTTTGGCCTTCATGACTTATACAAAATTAATCCAGCGTTGTAAGGATTACCCACTAGAACACTTGATTTCAAATTGAAATTCAAACCCTTTGGCCTTCATGATTTATACAAAATTAATCCTGCGTTGTAAGGATTATCCACTAGAACACTTGATTTCAAATTGAAATTTAAACCCTTTGGCCTTCATGACTTATACAAAATTAATCCAGCGTTGTAAGGATTACCACTAGAACACTTGATGTTGATCATAGTGTTATTTTTGTGCTTTTATTCGCAGTGAGAAATGTCTTCAATCTGTGAATATACAACCACTTCCGTTAACACCTACAGCATGGAGATCGACTTTAGACATCAGAATCAGCCTTCTTTTCTGATGGCCATAGAACCATAACATAGGTATTCAATTAAAGCGGACGAAGCTAACAAAGACATTTATGATGATTTTAAATTGAAAAAACCCTTTAGTGTCCATGGTTTAGACAAAAAATTCAATGCTTTAAGGTTGAAAAAAATCTTAGTAATTTTTGGTTACTGTAGATCTGGTAGGCCTAATATTCGCAAGGTTTTTTTAATTTCCATGAGGAGGATAAATTTGCGAATTTGGGAATCTCGTGAAAATTATTATTATAATAGCGCTCCTGTCATTGAAATTGATAATTCGCGATTTCTAGACTTCACAAAAAGTCCCAAAATCACAAATTTGCAAAAAATTTCAAGACGTGAAAATTACCAGATGTACAGTACTTGAAGCTGTGAATCGCAGCACCAAGACACGCTTCAAGTAACTGAAAATTTAAATTGAACATCTCAGAACTCTAGGGGTTTGAAAACCTTGAAGGTAGATTTTATAGACACAGTCATGTTCACCTAGCTTAAAAAAAAATATTTATTGCTCGTTGATCCTCTGTTGAGCATTTTGTGGCATCTGATCAATGTACAGTGATGATTATCATGATATGGGTGCTGTACTGATATTAACCCTTTCAGTGCGGGGTCTTTATACGTCAGAATATGACATCTGTAGACGTCAGATTCTGACCTATTAAGACGTTCCCCAAACTGAAAAGATTTAAAATATTTATAGTTGTCGTAGACCCATGACATAGGTAGTTAAATGAAGCAGAAAGAGCTAAGATATTTATGGTGATTTCAAATTGAAAAAACCCTTTAATTGCTATGGTTTATACAAAGATATTTCAGCTTTGTAAGGGTTAACCTTCATGGTTTTGTAGCAGATTAAATGTCTTTCCAAACAACATTACTTGTATGAAAATTTAATATATATTATAATTTGGCACTTCAATGGTTAATTGGAGATGCTAGCTGGCATCAGGTTAGATTGAAATATAGGATCTGAACATTTTTTAGAAATTTGTAACTAGTGGATCCCCTTTAGCATGAAAAAACTTGTATATCTGTCGAAATTTCAGTTTGTACAATTCTATGCGCTTGAAAGTTTATCATGCCCTCTCAGCCTCTGGAGGATAAAATTTGTTTTTATCAGAAGAAAGCTGTAAATTGGAAAGTGAAAAGGACTATTTAGTAAGTGGTTGGATAATAAATGTAGTTCTTTTTTTAAATTAACCCTTGTCCTGCTGAATTGTTTGTTTTTATTTTTCATTAAATTGAAACTGGAATTTCAAGATTCAAATGATGGAAATGTATGTATGTTTAATCATGAAAAATAGAGATCTCACAAATTGAATTATTTGATGTGCTGACCATTTATTACAAACAGTCATATCGTTTTTAGGTGACATTTTATTTGGTTTGAAACGAGCTGAAGCCCTTTATACGATTTCAACAGCACATGCCATGGGTTAAGCAGACCTGACGTAGAAACTTTTTGATTTATGCCACATTTAAAAGCGACACAATGAATCAGGCTAAAATCATAGAAAAATTGGTATTTTTATTTTTGCTTTTAATATGATCATATGCAGAGCTCCAGATAATGTTTTGGTTTGAGGAGTATTTTACTCATTGAATTAGGTGATGAGGAGTGAAATATGATACACAAAAACATGAAGGCTTTAGTGATTATTATTTCCTTAAACTCAGGGGGCGTAGTTCTGTTCACATACAAAAAAACAATCATTTCATTTTGTATGTTTATTTTTCCTTTGATGGCTATTCAAATAGTTTTTTTAGGGTAAGGCAATTTTTTTTCAATTAGTTGGTTGACAAAGCCGCCGAGTCACGAAAACGCAAAATCAAAAAAATTAAAATTGAAAAAACATATTTTTATTGCCACCGAAGTTGTGTTTGCCGGTGAACACAGATTGTTTTAATTAAAAAAGGTTTCTTCGTAGCCTGCCACTTTTGGATTTTTATTTTTTTCTACCATTCCACCACTAGTCTATTTATAAAAATTTGTTGACTGGTACAAAAATTTATCTCATTTTTTTTAGCTCCTTCGACCCCGAGCTAGTGAACGATAAAGTTCACCAGTGTTTAAAAAAAATTAATTTAGATTTTTTTTCCGTCCTCCTGCCCTAGGTTTCAAATAATAACTTTTGTTAATCAACTAATATAAAAACACTGGCCTAATACTACTCCTAACATTTTCTATCAATGAGTATTTGCTGTCTTTACATGTGTATTTTACGCATATATGCATGTTATCTGGAGCACTGCCATATGATGTAAGCATGTCCATAGACTAGAACTGCAAAAGTTTTTTTAATTTTTTATGTTGCGCATTTACCAGTTAAGCGAGATATAAAGATGAAATTCCCGTATTTCGTATATGCATGTCCGAAGTAAGAAATAAAAAATACTTACGCATTTCTAGTCTATGGACCTGTTCTCACCATGTGGCCATAATCAAAAACAAAGATAAAAATAACAATATTTTGATGATTTTAGCCTGATTGTGTAGCTTTAATTTGGTTGTTAGATAGAAACTGATCATGTACAAATCACAAACTGTAATATTGTATTTACAATCATCAAACTATATTTAGGTAAAAAGTGATCTCATATTTTCCAATGTGGAATCAGACCTTCATGCATGAAAACGTTGAAATGGACGAATTAACTTCTTATTTTGCCATGAATATATCATGGAGTGCTCTAATTGAGGTGTGGTATTGTTTGAGGTGTGAAATTAATAAAACACCTTAATGTGCAATTAGTTATCACCCTCTGTAGACTTGTCATGCAGATACTCTTTCTACCATGGTGCCCTGCTTTCTAATGAACCGTCATCGAACACATATGACAACCAGTTTTCGCTTATTCAGCTATTCTAAGAGTGTTCTATTTTTTATTCAGGTCTTCTATGAATAGCTGCTGTACCAACTTGCAAACACATGTACGAATTGAGATCTATTTAGTGTTTACCTAAATTGAAATAGATGTCTGCTCATGAAATATATCGTCATCAAAATGGACACTTGCTGATCTCATTTCAACATGGATAAACCTAAAGCATAATTTTTTTTCTGAAAATACATCCCTATCCAATACATCAAACTATCATTTCACCTTCTCATTTATTGGCATCCAAATCTACGATATTCAACAAAGTATTTTGAAAAAGTGTCCTGTTTTTTAACAATTTGATATTAGGGATGTCCTGCTTTTAAGGAAAAATAAGAGCAAGTTAGAAAGCAGGACACTTTCTCAATATACTTTATTGGATAGAATAGATTTTTCATGTATTAGACAATAATGTATTTTTAGAAAAAAATGACGCAGTAGGTTTGTTGATGTGTTAGTGCGAAATGAGCAGCCACCTATTTCACTTTTGGTACACACCAAATTGCTTTAAATTTCTACATGTGTTTTCAACGTGGTACAACAGCTATTCATAGAATATCTAAGCAAACGATAAAACACTTTTAGCATTGCATAGTTAAATATGAGAAAACTGTGAATTGCTGGACTTACTGGTCGTCATATGTGCTTGTTGATAGCTCATTAAAAGCAGGACACCATGTTAGAGAGAGTATCACACATGACCTCAGACGCTATGTTAGAAACAGTATCTGCATCACAAGGGTACAGAGGGTGGTTATGTTATGAATAATGGTGCGCAAGCGTAATTCCTCACCCGAAAAACAGAAGTCATGGTGGAATTTGTACTTTTAGCAAGAACATGCCACCCTAAAGTGATATAAGGTAATTGATATAATCTGCTATTTAATGTTTGTCTCAATGATGTGAGCCACAACTTTAATTAGATAAGTAATACAACATACAATTCAACAAATTGTAACGATGTTATTTATTTAAAAATTGTTACTCGCGCTTGGCATGTTTTATGAGATGTAGTCTACCACTGAAAGAGAAAAAAATGACTATTTCTGTGGTCCAAGCACTTGAGAATTATCTTTATTCAAAGCACAGCTATATAAGTTTAAAAGATGATTGTCATCAACTTAAAAGTAACGAAAGCACTTCTAGAATGAACTTTTTATCCCCTTTTTTATTCTTGTAAAAAGATTGTAGAAAGTTAAAATTAACCAATAATTTAATAAAAATATGCTGTAGAACCATTACATGTAAATAATTTCATTCTATTGATTTTTCCCTTGTGAAGCTCTATAACATGTAGGCCACATGATGCACGTGACACAATTATATATTGTTATTTGTAAATGCTGAAAATATATATTTTTTTAAATAAATTTTATAAAATTATGTTGTCATTGATGTCTCACATAAAATGTCCGTCTCACAATAAACATATAAATTATATGTATCACTGCCTGGATTATTTTTTGTGAACATTTCCAGATATACCTACCTGATCAGGGCTGGCGGCTGATCTTGTTTGGACCGAAGCAGTTTTTATCTGAGAACATCATTTTCACTTGATTATTCTTAAAATTATTCCAATAGTGCTGATATGATAAATACTAAACACCTGAATCCTATAATAATGAGTGTTTGAAGAAGTAATGCTTTCTTCACTGTTTTAAGAAAAAGCATGACAAATAGCCACGATAGCTGTAAATGTTGCTGCTGGAGCGGGTTGTTTCGTATGGTTTGAATTGTGCCTATATTGGTCTATCATTGTGCCATATGTCATAGCAACAACGTGTTCACTATGCACACACCACCAAACGTTACAGCTCGCCCAGAACGTGTACGGTAACATTCTGTTCACCCCAAATTAACGCAAAGAAATTAGGCGGCCGGCCACATTAGCTTTTTGGGCTCTTATAACTTTTTGATGGCATTATTTGTTACAAGCAAACAACCACTTCAAAGCATATCTCTATGTAGTCAAAAGGTGGATGTCAGCAAAATTCAAATAATATGTAATATTTTATCATAAAGGAACATACATTAAAATGTTGATGACCAAAGTGTTTTTAGTCAGCATACCAGACATGGTGGTACTTCTAGAAATATGTTTAGACATTGCATTGAGAATACAATCCAAGATGTCGTCCATTACATAGACCAAATGGCTGTCACAAAGTTCTAGCTTAAGAAGAACTATCCATATTATAAGTATATAATCATGTATAGAACATATGATGAAGCTATTAAATACAGATACTTCCTGTGTTTATTAAAAGCTTTTATGATATGCCTGACTGTAAGTGACCAGGTGTCGCCAAAAAGTCTATGTAAGCCAAAACTATAATTGCTGCCAATGGATGCATGACATAGTGTTGTGCTAAAGATGAAATGTTGGCAGCCAAAGAGGGATTTTTGCCAGAACCTTGTTCTGGTTGATTTAGTATTTTAGTACGCTATTTTAATTAAAAATGATGAGCTATTGCAATTGAAGTTCGTTGTCGTAGGCGTCTGCGTTAACATTTACTTGTGGGCACGATAACTTGAAAAGTTTTTCATGTATCCTTCCCAAACTTGTTTTGCATGTTGCAAATGACCTGTTCTCGCACAAGTTCAGTAATGGCTGAAAAAAAAACAGAATGGTTGATTTATTGTTATTTTTCGTGTTTTACGTGAATAATTTGACCATGTGGGCGCGATAAATTGAAAAGTTTTTCATGTATCTTTTTCAAATTTGTTATGCATGTTACCAATAAGAAGTTCTTGGACAAGTTCAATAATGGCTGGAAAAAAATTCAAAGTGGCCGATTTATTGGGATTTTTCGCATTTTGTGTTAACAATTTGACCTTGTAGGCACGATAACTTGTTGTGTTTTTCAAAGTTTCTCACGTATCCTCTTCAAATTTGTTATGCATGTTAATAATAAGCAGTCCTCAGACAAGTTCAATAATGGCTGAAATTGTTTTTCAAAATTGCCGATTTATTGCGATTTTTCACTTTTTACTTCAATAATTTGACCTTGTGGGCGAGTTTTGCATGTGTCTTTCCTAAATTTGTTATACATGTTGCAAATGACCAGTTCTCGGACAAGTTTAATAATGGCTGAAAAAATATCAAAATAGCTGATTTATTGCGATTTTTCGCATTTTACATCAATAATTTGACCTCGTTGGTGCGATAACATGAACATTTTTTTCATTTATCTTTCTCAAATTTGTTATGCATGTTGATAATAAGCCGTTCCTCGAAAAGTTCGATATCGGCTGAAAAAAAAATTCAAAATGGCCAATTCATTATGATTTTTTACATTTTACGTCAATAACTAGTAAGTTCAATAATGGCGGCGGGCTATTTTCGGGTGTGTTCTTGTTTTGATTATTGTTCATTGGTAGGCCCTATGTATATAATGAAATCCAGGGTGGTGTAGAATTCTCACCATTGAGGAATTTGAGAAAACTGAGAATTTTAAGCCAAGATCAAACAATAAACTAATGCCATTTTGTACATAATTGAAGCAGATTCGTGATTTTGATGTCTACCATTTGGTTTTCAGGTATGCCGGGCATAGTGGAGTGGCCAAAAAATACCGTAGGCATTGCATTTTGGGCAATACCAAGATGGCCACCACTTTGTAACGGTTTAACAATCAATAATGCCATTTTTTACATAATTGAAGAAGATTTGTGGTTTTGGTGTCTTATCGTAAGGTTTTCAAGTATGCCATACATTGTGGTGTGGTAAACAATTACTTAAAGCAGCCCCTTGGGATGACATCAATTTTCGTTTTTAGTTTTGTAGTGAAGTAGTGTATCCCCCAGATCATGATTTTATTTTTTTCAGAGTTTTCAGATTTTTAAAAATATTTCTTATTAATATTTCTATGAAACCGCTTAAAACCCAAACAAACTTTTTGTATACCTAAACACATGCTGAAGGACGATTGAATGTTCCTACAGCACTGGGCCACATGTTGATGCCGTCGGCCCAGCGTTGGGCAGACAATCAGTGTTGCAGGTGTATCACCTCATGCCCTGACTATAAGACACCAATCAGACACCAATTAGCGGCGATTGCTTTCATCTCCTCAGCCAAGACGTGGGAATATGTCTTGTGAAGTGCTGTATATTGCTGACCTGTTTTGTTTACATGGCAATATACGACCTGGAAATATAACTATTTCACTCTTTTTCTGTGCTTTAAAACTGTTTTTTGACTTTTTTGTATTTTTAGCTCAGATCAGTAGGCTATATAGCTTCATATGAGTTAAATTTTCAAAATTGACAACATTGAAAATGACTCATCCCAAGGGGTCCCTTTAAGACATTTAATTCATCGAGGGTAAAATCTAAGATGTCCTCAAAACAATAAATTAATGCGTTTTTTGACAGCAATTATTGGCTGTACAAGAAGGTCTTCATTTTCGTGATTATTATGACGAAGACGATGGTGTACTGATTGAACAGAATAAACACCACAAGTGAATGAATTTCTAGACATGTTGATACATTTTGCTGTCATTATGCATATTTTACCATAAGCAGTGTTAGTACAGGATCATGTGTAATCCTGTTATGTGGGAATTCAGTGGTTAAAATATGCCACCTGTATGAAAATGTTCAGAATAGACCACAGAATATAAAAAAGTTTGATGGATCGCACAAATTGGTGTCAAAATCCTTTTATCAAGCAAAATTCAAAATGGCAGCCATGAAATCAAGTTATTATAATGTTCATCACTAAGTGATAATCAAGTTATTATAATGTTCATCACTAAGTGAGATAGAGAGAAGATTATTTTCACCAAACCATATGTTTTCGGTATCAAGGGATGCTATAGACACACAATATCTCTACACGACATCATCACGTCATCTATCATAAAAAATTCAAAATGGCTGTCACAACATCATCACTAAAGTTATCATCTCTTTCTCAATATTTCAGACAGAGGCTTGATTTTTTATTACCAGGGAAAACAATGTTACAGTTTCTAACATTTCCTCGCAAACTCAAGAATTCAGTATTGTGGGGAGCCTCTGTGAACAAGAAGTAGCCTATTTGCTTTCCTTGGTGGGTAAACTCGATTCAGTATACGTAGTCTTTATATCCACATAATCATTGTCCAGGGGCTCATTCATTCATTCGCACAGCTAAGAATGGCTATATTATTAACATATTTCAGAAAATACTATTTATTCATCACTAAGACCGAAGCAACAGCTTGAAACCGCTTAGTTTCATTAGTCACGCATTTTTCTGTACGTGCCAGCTCTAGGATCTACAAAAGAGGAGCTGTTTTTTTTGTGCGTTTCAACATGATTAAATCATAGGCTAATTTGGTAAAAGTTAAGAAGGCACCCGCAGCAATAGGTTATAATATTTATTATAATTATGGTTATATTTAACTTATATTGTATAGTTAAATATCTCATATTACATATTAATTATAGTGAATAATCACAATCAGATCATTTACCCCCATCTTCCGATGTTGAAGCAATATCTTACTTTAACGTTGGTCCACTGACTGTCTCAGACGCTGAACCAACATTATTATTGCATAATGGGCGTTGTGGTCCTATATAACACTGTTTAGCCTGGGCTTTAATTGTACAAAGTAGGCTTCAAATACGTTTGAAGCCCGCAGATTGAATGACAGCGGGCTTCAAATACATTTGAAGCCCGCAGATTGAATTACACCGTCAGGGGGCGTCAAACGCCCCTACAGGCTAGCGTAGGCTATGCACCAATGCACATGTGTACACTGTGCATAGCTTAAAGCACGTCTGTTGTTTGCCTAGGCTGATTCAATAGGCTACAACATACGTACAGTGTTAGGCCTAGTGCCAGTCAGGGCATGTGTTTATAATCTTTATCACAAGAATGATCCACAAACAATAAATCTGCTCAATCTTTTGTGTTTTATATTTTGGTGCCCGTTATGGTAATAATAGTACTAGCACATGTTTACTGGGGCTTTATGGTTATTTGAGGCCCGCGTTGTGAGATTAGAGCTAGCCTTGGGCTTCAAACCACTCTGGTCCAGCTCTGATGGTGAATATACAATTTAGGGGTCATTTAGTGTCTTTTGGCTATTCTGAGCGAATTTATGCATTGCGTGGGTCCGAATTTTTTTAATATTGTCTTATGGGCAATACGATAAACTGAGAAAAAAAAAATTCAATATCTCTGACGAATATTTTTTTATTCAACATGCAATGTGCTAAAATACACAAATTTGTACACAAATGCAATGTCTCCCAATATCTAACACCTGAAACATAGACTGTTTTAACATGGAAGATCTCTTGAAAATAACTTAACCCCGAGTTATTTTGTAGCGCAATTGTTATGTTCAACGGAATTTATTCATATACAGACATGAACTCAATATAAAAAGTTGCCAAGGATACATTTACTGAGGCTTTTTAGTTGTCTCACGCAAACCGGTCAACTCAGCAACGCCAGTGTTATTTAAACTCCTCAAATTGTGGTGTGATACCATTCAATTACTTTGATATATGCAGAGACAGCTGCTCAATATTTTGAGGTAGGTGAAAAATTTGTAAACATTCAATCTGAACTGCTATTTCATAACCAAAACAATCACCCCTGAATCGTATTCAATTTCTGTATCAACTCAGAAACGCTCATAATTTAGCAAAAAATCATTGAAAACATGTTAAACTGAACAAAGTGCTTGATAATGATGGCCATCCACCTACCGCATCGGTGGGCAATGATACATCTATTTTAAATACATTAAAGATCGTTTTATGTTGTCCGTTTTCAACTCAGCAACATTATTATTTCGATCAACTCAGCAACGTTTATGAGTTGATCACTCAACTCAGAAACGTTGCTGAGATGACCAAATTCAGCTTTCTGTCTCACTAATGTTATTAAGACTAAAAACGTAACTCTATAAATGTAAAATGCAATTAAAAAATATGTTTTTAATTAAATTAGATTGAGAGAGTATTCGCTTATGTAGACATTTTTACAACAATGAAAAAACGTTTCTGAGTTGAAAACAAAAACGTTGCTGAGTTTACTGAATTTTGCTTTCTGTCCCCCTTATTGTAATTAAAACTGAAATTTTAACGTTGTCAATGTAAAATGCCGTTAAAAAGAAGCTGCTTTACCCTCATTATATTGGCATGTATGTATTGTACAATGGCCTTCGAAATACATTGTCAAATTAGGCTTGTTATGTTCCCATTTCTTTTTTGTCTTTATAATGATGAACCATTTTTTTTTTAGAAAATGGGGCTCAAGTGTTTAGAGATCTTGTAGATGCACTTAAAACATGACTTTTACGTTCAATTATCGTGTTTTGTCAACTCAGAAACGATAATGTCAACTCAGCAACTATATAATTTCACAATAAAATCACTGTTCTGTCTTAGCAATTTTTAGTTCAAAACGTACTATAAATACTAACATATTACTAAACTATCATACAAAGCAATTTATGATCTTTAAAATTTGAAAATGATCAAATATATATATATAATTCGTTGCTGAGTTGACATTTTATTTTTACGGCCTTTCACAAAAACACATATTTAAAAAAAAATGTGTTCGAGATTAAGCTCTGATATTTTAAATGTGTATCACATAGACCCTGCCCTCAATATCTGACCCCAGTATATATAATTTGAAGCGACTTATTTTTTTTCAAAAATACAGATTGAAAGACCCCTTAAATTGTATATTCACCCTGTGACGACTCGGGCCTCAAATAACCATAACGCCCTCGAAACACCCGCTATTGTTATATTAAAACTACATTGGTTCGAAGCCTAGTGTTTACTGTGACGTTCTATGTCGACACAGGCGTAAATCAAATGTTGACTTGATGTTCGTCCAGCGTTGTAGACAGTGGGCTAACATCAAGCCAACATTGGTTGTCTCTTGTTTGTTGAGACCATTCACACCTGACACACATCATTACGTCACCTGAGGAATAAAGTGTTGTAGACCTATCTCTTCAAACACGAAACGTTGACCCAATGCTGATGTATGGTTGGGCTATAGAGTCGCATACGATGACCCAACCATACAGCAGCATTGAGTCAAATTAAGTCACGCGTTCATCCACTACAAGCCGCGAATTGCTGTCGCAATTCTCGACTTGTAGTGGATGAAGCTGATGAAAAGAGGGTGAAAAATTCTAGAAAATCGCCATGTATTAGTAAACCACTTTCATGGGAATTGTCATTCAAAAACCCTTAGCTGTAGGGAAATAAGGTCTGTTTTCAGGGATGTAAAAAGTTGTTTTAATGCATTATCAGGGCTTGAAGGGTTGAAGCGCTAAGGACGACTGTAATCGTTTTTAATCCGTCCTATTGGTCTTCAACATTGCTATGGTAAATGAAATGAAAACGTGGAAGATTTGCGTGGAAGCAATGAGTGACGGTACAGCTAGTAAGCATGCATGAAAGCAATGAACGATGGAACAATAGGAGCCTAAACGTGTAAGCAACGAGTGACGGAACAAAAGAACGTGGAAGTAATGAGCGATGGAACAATAAACGTGGAAGCAATGAGCGACGGGACAATAAACGTGGAAGCAATTAATGAGCGACGGGACAATAAACGTGGAAGCAATGAGCGACGGAACAATAAACGTGGAAGCAATGAGCAACAGAACAATAAGCGTGGAAACAATGAGCAACGGAACAATAAACGTGGAAGCACGAAACGACCAAACAATAAACGTGGGAGCAATGAGCGACGGAGCAATAAACACGAAAGCAATGAGCAATAAACCTGGAAGCAATACAATACTGAACAATAAACGTGGAAGCAATGCGCGAC
The DNA here is from genome assembly GCA_964017125.1 of Flabesymbios commensalis. Taxonomy (NCBI): domain Eukaryota; kingdom Metazoa; phylum Annelida; class Polychaeta; order Terebellida; family Flabelligeridae; genus Flabesymbios; species Flabesymbios commensalis. Next base: position 43,426,559 of record OZ024917.1, read on the forward strand.
GGAACAATAAACGTGTAAAGCAATGAGCGACAGAACAATAAACGTGGAACGAATGGGCAACGACGACAGAACAATAAGCACGGAAGAAAGGAGCGACGAAACAATAAGCGTGGAAGCAATGAACCTGTAAACATGGGCCTTGTGCCAGTAATGGCAACAGTTTGGCATATACGTATAGGTTTACTGGCAATACTGGCATACAGGTATGCCAATAACTACCGACATTGGTCCAGTCATGGAAAACCCATGGATGGTGCGAAATGTTGGACAATATTTTACAATATTGGTCCAGTATTGGCAAAGCAATTGGTTGCCACAATTGTGAACTGTTACAGTGTATTTCTGGTGATATATTGGCATGTAATATCAAAAACAATACATCTGCATGTTCGACAGGGGTGATGTAGTCATTGTAGTGACCAGTTAGTAGGGGAGCTACAGTACTTTTAATCAACCGAACGAGTGGCAAAGGTCTGATAGTTGATTCCACCTCAGCAAATGGTCCTTTATTAAGAAATCCATTTCTTACAAGTACTGGCTGGTGCGAAAAGTATTTTTACATTATTGGAACTCATTCCAATAATGTTTTAATATGGTTCACAAAACGGATTTTGGGCACTGTTTTTTTGTGTCTATATAATGTGTGTTCCAAATGACTATCACTCACATCTTCTCAAATACGGCAAAACGCATAGGTTCAGTTTTCTGTCATTCCATAGCCTACAGTAGACCCACCAATCGTTGTTTCTGGATAAGCATAAATATCTGTATTTGCTGAGTTATTAGGATTTCCGTCGTCAATTTTACGACAGTTAGGGGTCTCGAAATTTTGAGCTGTTTGTTGGGCTATTGTTTTATACCCTGTAGATAACCAGTATATTTTACTGAGAACAATGCCTACCTTGGGATCAAACTAGGCCAATATAATCTTAAGAAAACACCACAATGAGAGTTTGAAACTAGGGAAAGCTAGCAGACGTCTTACTCTCGAGACCAAATCTATCATGATATCGATACAATATTTTGCAATAATATTTATTGCCTTTAAAAATCTAACCCTTGGTTTATATGCCTCTGACGCCACAGCTCCAATTGTGGTGAAGAACATTCTGAGATAGGCTGACCTAGATCTTAAGGAGATCATAGGAGGAGATGGTCTTATCTGACCAATCAACACACACAGAATCTGGGTCACTGATATCGCTGGACTTTCCAGTATACTAACGTCATACCAGTAAACATGTGACTTTGATCCAGTATTGTTTCAATGCTGGTCCAACCTCTCGGTTGTGTCCGATTCCCGATAACATCTGGTATTGGCTGTTAGTGGTCACGTGAGCAGAGCAGATGACTACTATAGCACGATGTTGACGGAGGGTGGGGGAGGGGGGGTTAGGCGAAGGTGTATGTACACACAATGAGGTCTGTCACCCCTCATCTAGCTCAGTGTATAGTAACACTGCGATTGAGCACCCCCCAGCAAACACGTGACATCGCCCTTGTGTTGTTTCAATGTTGGGCCAGCGTCGCTGCCCATGGGCCAACATTGAACCAACACATGCTGAATGTCCCTATTTGCTGGGGGCTCTCACGCAGGCCCTGCGAACCCGAGACATTGAACCAATGCTGGGCTGCTGTTGGCCCAACGTCTGCGACGCTGGCCCAACATCAGCCCAGCATTGGTAAATTTTTCTCTTGCTTGCTGGAGTCCTCCTTGATGACGTAATTATTTTCAGTCATTTTAACAAATCCTTTCACCAACGACTTTGGATGGGGTTCGCGGTAAATTTTGCCGCTGGCTCAATATAGGGAAAATGTCGGCAACATTCGCCCACCATTGACTCCGACTGGTAGTTATTTTGGATCAATCACCCTGTTACGGAAACAAACCTTTCCATCACGACGATCTCACATGAAAAAAAGCAAGGACAAAGTATGGTGAAATATTTAATATAATTTTCATTATTTTAACTTTCATGGCTATATCATCAAAATCAGTGGCTTTGAAAAAGTGTCCTATTTTTATTGCCAGCTGAGTTGTTCGTTTGATTTAATTTATCACCCATTGCCGAGATCCTTTTACGTAACTGACGACATGCTATAAAAAGAAACAGTTTTAGGCGCGGATCCAGAGGGGGGGGCGCAGGGGGGCGCACGCCCACCCCTTTTTGCCCCAAATTCTTTAAAAAAGTCCCTAAATTGGCCAAAAAAGTCTAGGGAGCGAGCCCCTGAGGACACTGCGCCCTCTCCTTTTTCAAATCCTGGATCCGCCCCTGCAGTTGACCACATTCCACAGTTTTCACTCAGCAAGAAAAATGCTGTGCTATGACCTCAATGTTGCAAATTACGGCAGGGATACAGAATCCAAAACATCACCCAGAATATTGAATATCACTTGAATATTGGCAACCAACTGCTGAGATGAACGTTATTGAGAGTTTTAGGTTTTAGATACATCAGGGCACAAACTGATTTCAATGAGTGCCCCGCAATACAATAACAATGGCAAATATACCACATATATGCACATACCAGTCGGGCATAATCTCCTGCCTCTCTTTGTGGTTTTTTTTAATTCCACAAGGAGGTCAAGGAAGAAATTGGTGGGTTTTCATCTTTATGGCTAAGAAACTTTCATTTTTACCCTCGGTGCACCCCACGAGGAAGCGTAGAGCAGGCAAACAAAACTTCACCCAGGTTTCACCCTGGGCAAACTAGTGAACTAATCATCACTAATCTCAGTAATTCCCACATTGTTCTGTCCAAATAGCCTAAAGATGGCCTCCAGAACTACCTCATAGGGCAGTGGGCATAGTCTATTTTTTTTTGCATTTTTTTTTTCAAAAATGTCTGTTCCACTTACCTCTTCAAGCATTTGTTGCAACAATTATGAAATTAAAGGCGAGAGCTGGCACTATTTTTCGTAATTGTGGGAAATCCAATGATGGGAACCCCCAGAAAAGGTGATAAAGTACCATTTGAAACAAAAAATGTTTTTAATTCTACAATGATGGCTTCATTTCTACAAGTAATAGTGAGCAAAAAAGAACAAACAAACCGAGAAAAATATGTTTTTTATTGCAGTGCTTCACAAATTCACATAAATCCTAAAAAAAACACGAAAAAACCCATCAAAATGACTTTTTGTGATATTCATATTAATATTAGGCCTATCTATTGAGCGACTATTTGCACCCTGGATGTTTACTTACCAGATCATTATTATGCTTGAAACATCAACTTTGCTGACGGTGGACAAAAATGAGCAAACGTTGGCTGAACGTCTAAATAAATTATTTGCTGGATATTAGGCCTACCGCAGCAAATCATAAGTATGTTCCCGAAAGATGTTTGTTTTATATTTACCGCTATCACGGTCCGCACGGTCCGCACTAAGCACTGAAGACTTTTTCATAACTAGTGGTCGCTTATTGTACTAAATATTCAACTTAATCATGAAGAATCATGGTTTTTTTACATTTTAATTTGAAATAAAATCATTTTCATAACAAACTACGTATATATACAGATAACGGTGAACGGTGATGTTGTCAAAGCACTGTGTGGTGGCTATTCATGTGAAACGTTAAACGCTAAAAAGCTCAGCCAATACGGGCGACCGTCGGGAGGTGTTGCTGTGTATATCTCAAACACTATACTGCCAGGTGTATGTCGAATTTGTGATGACTTTTCGCTAGGTATTGTATTTACATTGGACGGAACTTACTTTATGTCAGAAAATTATATTTGTCTGTTTATTTATGTTCCACCAGATGGCTCGAATTGGTACAGTGATGAAACAAACGGTATTGAAATATTGAGAAATACACTAATCGACATAAAAATAATGTATTCGAATCATAAGTTATTGATTGCTGGTGACATGAATGCTAGGATTGGAAATGAATTAGATTATATAATTGATGACAATGTAAAGTATTTACCAAATGTACATTGGTATAATGTATCAAATTTTTCAACAGTCAGGAGATCAAAAGATGAAATTGTAAACAAATTTGGACGCACATTTTTAGAATTATGCAAAGAAATTGGAATATATGTTTTAAATGGCAGGAAAGGTAAAGACATTCCTGGAGATTTTACTTATATATGCTCTCAGGGGCAAAGTGTGATAGATTATATTGCCGTAGAAGAGAGCACATTTGATAAAATAAAACAGTTTGAAATAATGCATATTGATATCAGCAACCATTTTCCACTTGTTGTGACTTTAGAATTAATGATAATGCTAAAAGAGTCAACTGAAAAAGATAAAGAGGATGTTAAACTTATAAAACCTCTCAGGTTTGAGTGGCAACCAAATGAGGAGCCAGAGTTTTTGAATATTTTATGTGATCAGACTAGCGAAACTATGCTTAGTAAATTTGATAATATGCTTGGAGAAGATCGTGTCGACGAAGCAGTCGAAATATTCACAGAAACATTACTAAGAGCAGCTGATAAAATGAAAGTTGGTAAGCGTAATGGCAGAGGTAATGCTAAAAATAGCATGTCTATAAATACGTTAAATCAGCCTGTGTGGTGGGACATAGAATGTGAGGATAAAAAGCGAAATAAAAATAGATGTCTAAATAAGTATGGACATAGTAAAAACATTGATGATTTACAAGAATACAAATTAGCTAAAAACGTTTTTAAGGGATGCTGTAGAGATAAAAAGTATGAGGAGAAGATAAAAATTAGGCATGTACTACAGGAATCGTTAAATAATCCAGCTAAATTTTGGAATATTATAAAACAGATAAATACATGTAAACTTAACAAAACTAGCTCAGATAATGATGTGGCACCAAGTGCTTGGATGGAATATTTTAAAGGTTTATTAAATCAGAAGCCGAATGTTAATCCTCAGTTTTGTAAAAATGTAAACGAGTATTTAGAAATTCATGATGACGAATGTGACGTATGTCAAAATAAAAAGTGTGATTTATTAGATGATTATGTTACAAACAGTGAGGTATGTAATTGTATTCTAGATATGTCAGGTGGTAAAGCTGCTGGTATCGACGGCGTTCTTGTAGAAATGTTAAAATCTTCTAAACATGTTTTAGTCCGATATATCTGTGCTTTATTTAATAATATTTTAAAAACAGGTGTATACCCGTCTAGATGGACTGAGTCAGTATTATGTCCTATTTATAAAAAAGGATGCCCGACAGATCCATCAAATTATAGAGGTATATCGTTATTATCTATTGTGGGGAAAATCTTTACTAAAATATTTAAAAATCGGTTTGTACGATGGGAAGAGGACAACGGGTTACAGTACGAGGAGCAGGCAGGCTATAGAAAAGGGTATAGCACGATAGATAACATGTTTACGTTACAATCACTGGTACAAAAATATATATCAAAAGAAAAAGGCCGATATTATGTCCTATTTATTGATTTCTCAAAAGCTTTTGATATGATTCCTCATTCTCTTTTATGGTATAAATTAATTAAGAGTGGTATTCATGGTCGAACATTGAACGTATTAAGAGATATGTACAGTAAAATGAAAGCCTGTGTTAAGACAAAACAAGGGCTCACAGAGTTCTTCAATTGTACTATTGGAACCCGACAGGGGTGCATGCTAAGTCCATTTCTTTTTTCTTTTTATATCGGTGAATTAGTACAAATGTTGAAAGATTCAGGATGTGAAGGTACATTTGTTAACGAAGATTTCACAGACATTAAAATTTTATTGTACGCGGATGACATAGCTACTGGTGGCGACTCAGTCGGAAGATTACAGAGAATTATAAATGAAATTGAACGGTTTTGTGATCTTTGGGGATTATTATTAAATATGACAAAATCTAAATTAGTTGTGTTCAGAAGAGGTGGTATTGTGAAAAACATTGAAAAATGGTACTTTAAAGGGAAAGAAATTGAAGTTGTCTCCATGTATAAATATTTAGGACTAATTTTTACTCCAAAGTTAAACTGGTCAGTGGCCAGGAAAACTTTAGCCTCCCAAGCAAATAAAGCGCTAGGACTATTGTATATGTATAACAAACGATGTGGAGGTTTACCTGTAAATATAAACTGTGAATTATTTGATAAAATTGTGTTACCCATACTACTATATGGAGCAGAGATATGGGGGTATGAATATTGTGAGAGTATTGAGACCGTTCAAATCACTTTTTACAGACGTATTTTAGGTGTAGGCTCGTGCACACCTAAGCAAGCAATAATGGGAGAAGTAGGAAAGTACCCTGTAGCATTGTATTATTATTCTCGCTGTATTAAATATTGGTTTAAATTTTATGTATGACTGATCACCGATACCCCAAGGTTTGTTATTCGATGTTGAAAGTTTTGGATGAGAGGGGTAGAATAACCTGGGCGTCTCATATTAGATGTCTGTTGGAAAGATATGGTTTTAGTTTTGTGTGGATTAGTCAAGGTGTTGGTGATGTAGATGTTTTTATGGAAATTTTAAAAACAAAACTACAGGAACATTTTAAGAATACATGGTTTACCGACATTGGAAATACAAGTAAATTAGCAATTTATTCAACATTTAAAAGAGAATTTGAACCAGAAAGGTATTTGAATTTTAAAATTATTAAGTTACATAGACAGGCACTATCTAGGTTGAGATGTTCCAGTCATATGTTACAAATTGAGGTAGGACGACATAAAAATATGTTAATGGCAGATAGATTGTGCGTTTTCTGTAAAGAATTAGATATTATTGTTTTAGAAGATGAATATCATTTCTTAATGCTGTGTCCTGCTTATACAGATTTGCGATCGAATTATTTATTTATACAGAGTACATCTTACAGCAATTTTATAGACATACTAACAGAAACAGACGAAAATAAAACAAAAAAATTAGCTTCATTTGTATATCATGCAGAGAAACTCAGAAGTATTAACATGATGAACTTAGCAAATATGTAATGATGTATTGATTTGTCCTACACAAATGTGTAATGTAAATTATTTTGAATATGTAATGCATATTATGTATGTATATACCATGTGAGATTGTTTTGTACTATGGGCCCAAGGCCTTGAAAAAACAAAATAAAATACTACTACTACTACAGATATACTAGTATCAATAATTAAAAAAAAACTAATGTTACTATCTTTTTATTTTGCTTTATCAGCTTATCCGGCCTTTATTGGGCCTATATATGAGCTAAATGCCATCGTGTTGCGTCTGTTGTCTGTCCACAATTCACAAGAAATGCTTCTCCTCCCTCAGTTCTCATCCGATTTTAATTTTTTTTTGATTGTTTGAAAGAGCGCGTGCATTGAGACAGCGTCGGTTGGGTCAACATCTCGTGTGGGTCTGCAGTGCGGCACTGTGTATTGGCGCTGGTTATATTTTCATGTAGTCTGGTGTTTGATGATTGCAGAACAATTGTAAAATACAAGGGTTATGTTGCTGTGTTTATTGGTAGTTATCCTAAGAATAATATAATATCAGTGATAAAATCTTATCACATTATTTATTTAAAGAAACATCATATAAATTAGTGTTATAATATTAATTACACAATTTTAAAACAAGTCACTACATCCGGTTGGGAGTGCTTGCACGGTATTTTAATATACAGCTATCATGTGAACTAACATCTTGCACTTGTGCATCTAATTATTTTTAAGCAAGTTTTTGCAATCTAATGTAGTTATTGGCGGAAAATATATATTTGTTCTGATTACAGTTTTACATGGCACATTGCTTAAATATGAACTTCAGTCGGATTAAAAAAATAACTCTGAATAACGTTCAGAACCGCAGGGTTCTTGTTTACGTTTCTTTCGCTTTTCGCGGCCAAAAAAAGGGCGGGAACCTTCTTTTTTTTCCAAATTTATTATTATTTTTTCCCACTGTCACTCATCACAATATCTCAAAACTGATCCAAAAATATAATAACACAATGAAAGAAGTTTTAATAAGCATTAAGTCAAAATTTAGTGACAGATTATTCAATTTTTATGAAAAAAATGCAAATTTAATGCTTTTTAGAAAAATTCAAATTATTTTTAATATTACAAAAAAACTCTCGAGTAGTGTCTCGTTATACTTTAAAAAATCCCCCATGTTATATGGTATTAAGATAAAAATTATATTTAAAATATATATTAAACGATTGAATATGACGCTATCACCCCTACCCCCCCCCCCCGAAATTTTAGCTTCCGCGACAAAAAAAGGGCATGAATCTTTTTTTTTTACTGTCACTCATCACAAAATATCCCAACTGACCCAAAAATATATAAAAAAAACACAATTAAAGATGTTTGGTTAGCATTAAGCAGAAATTTAGTGACAAATTCTTCAATTTTTGTGAAAAAAATGCACAATTTCACTTTTTTAAGAAAAGTTCAAATGATTTGTAATATTACAAAAATTAGAACAGTGTCTCATTGTACCTTATAAAACTTCCCATTATATGTTATTAGGATAAAAATATATTTTAAAATATATAAAAACCGATTGAATATGATGCTATTACCCCTACCGCCGAATTTTTAGTTTTCACGACAAAAAAAATTATTTATTCAAGATATATATTTTTTAAGGATTTTTTCTCATTGGCAATGATCATAATTTTATCATATATGACTAAAATATATAAAAAAACACAATTACATAAAATAATGTCCTATTGTACTTCAAAACGATTTCTCGGCTATATGGTAGTAAGAAAATAATATTTAAAAATTACATAAATATAATAAAATGGATTGAATATGATGCTATAATATTACCCATGCCCTCGGTTAGTATTAAGTTTACGTGACAAAAAATGGAACATCATTTTTTTTCAAAAAATACATTATTATATTTCTCACTGTCACCGTCATGATATTCTATAAGTGCCTTCCCATGTTATATGGTTACAAGAAAAAAACCTATCATGTACACAAAATTACATAAATATGATAAAACCGACTGAATAGTATGATAGGCCTACTCCCTCAACTTAGGAAACGGCAACCTTTACACTTACTTATTTTAATTTCACCAAAATTGTCCCTATCGCTTTCAACAATAAAGTGAAATAATATATGATCAAATAAAATATCCCATGCAACATATAATGTAATATTCCTCACCCCCACGATTTTAGAAATAATAACCTTCAATGCACATGGTGAATAGTAAACAAAGCTATTTTACATATATGTACTTCCAGATAATTTATTGCAGCAAATATAACATTCACATAAGATATGACATAACATGAAATTATACTTCATATGTATATAACACATACATTTACATATTAAATGTCATCAGTGCCTGATTCATCTGAATCAGCATTGTAAACTTCATCTTCATGTTCTTCACATTCTAGATTTTGATTAGTCAATCTCTCGGACAAAATGTCAGGACCCTGCTTCCCGTAAAACCAAACCATCTTTCACTTGCCAAACATTTTTGTCAGCATTCCACAAACAAAACTGCTTGTTAATCGAGTTACGCGATATATGGACTCACTAATTTGTTCTTTCAATTTTATGTAGAAGAACAACCTTACAGAGAGGGTAGAGTGATGCTCACAGCTGTGTAATCATATCCCGTAAAATGAAGAAGAAAGAAGAAGAAGAAGAAAAAGAAGAAGAAGAAGAAGAAGAAGAAGAAGATGAAGAAGAAGAAGAAGAAGAAGAAGAAGAAAAAGAAGAAGTCAACTGTATTCAACCATATTGTATAATACAAAGTTGTGATGCAGAGGATAAACACAATCAAGCTTAAACTATATGTAATTTAATATAACATCCACAGCATACAGCAAACGATCTGTATAAAGTATAAGTCATTAACTAATTTAACTCCGTAGTTGTATTTTATAACAATTTGAAACATTATACAACATTCAAAGGCTTTAATATGCCAAATTCTGTTTCGTAAAATATTCAACGTTGAGCTAAATGTTGAATCAATGCTGGTGATTTCTTGGATTTTTCAATTTATTTCAAACAGTTTAGTTATATGCAATCGCTTGTTATTGTGTACGTAGTGGTGCACTGTGGTGGACAGTGATTCTGACAAAACATAACGCTTATTTCGAAATATACTTCTATTCTAAGCAAACATTTTCAAATATATTTCACTGGACATAGGACAGCAAAATATGTTTTAAATTCTGATTGATACATATTTATTGATTATTTTGTCCGAGAAAATAAAAATAGTATTTAGATCACCATACACATAGGCTTGCTTTTATCAGAGATGACGTGAAATACGACAAAAAACTACGACACAAAACAATTAAATAAAGATAATAATAGGCCTACCAATATTAGAAACAAATAATATATTGAACTATAATTGTGTCTTGAGAGATGTAACTGCGAATGGTTTTAATGCTTGCTTTTTCTTGATTATGTTTGTACTTGTCTTTTGTTTTGATCATTGAGATATAGTGGGGAAAGTAACTAAATCATTATTCCTGGATAATTCGACAAATATAACCCTATTTATCTTCTTTTTTTCTATACAGCCTGATCGCAACAATCTGAACTACTATATCTACGTGCTTGTAAACTGACAATATAGCCCAACTGGTTGACTTGGGTGAAATTGTTTCATTTCCTGGTGGTATTCCACTAGTAGAGATATATGTCTCTGAACTGATACACGATGGTGAATGCCCATCTGATGGACATCCTGTTGCATATCATTAGCTAGACAGCTTCACCTCAGTGTACTGGAAGCTGTGGCTCACATGACTGAAATAAACAAACTCAACATAGCTGTAGGCCTAAGTAATTTTGGTATAATTCCGTGGATCATATTTACATAACACTTTAATTGCAATTTGAGCAGCTGATAACACTTTTTATATGAATGCTCACGGAAAAGACAACAGAATTTCTTGTTTCAGCCTATATTAGTACCTAATATTTCCATGAAGGAGGCAAACATTTTCTACTGTTGTTGCTATTTACCGAAGCACTGTTTTAAAAAATAGACTGAGGCGTTGAAGGTTTTTTTGAACAGGTAGCGCCTAACATAAAGCTGACGGAAAAAATGTTGACTCCTTGAACTTCATCTCCTTTCTTAATCGCGGAGAGTGCGATCACAGATTCAAAATATATTTCTAAATATCTCACTTTAAACATAACATAATTAAAAGAGCGAAATAACCAACTCGTTAAATATAAAACATCGAAGCGAACATGAACTCCCAGATAATGAGATGACAAGTATAACATACATGTAATTATCTCAATCACCAAATCTTCAATTACATTATGACTAGCAATATGACAGTTCTGGTGTAGCACTATTGTGTTTTGGAAATTGTTTCTCTGCCACCGTGGAAAAGGGAAGTGATTTTTTCTATCACGCATTAGACAGTTATTTTTGTAGCATCAGGAAATATATAGATTGATCGCTCTATCATGTAAGTGTAGACAAATTATACCATCACCATAAATATGTGACTAGATACACTTTTCACTCTACCATCTGCATAAAGCCACTGCTTTGAAATTTAGGATCAGAGTAAATGAAATTAAATAAATGTGGTTTTAGGCCGCCTTTGTGCACACATAGGATAAGCTGCGCCAGGAGAAACTTGAGAATGGTGAAATGAAGGAGATGACACTGTCCTTCAGACACAAGATTCGACATTCGGTCACCTTCCGATCACGGAGGCTCCCCGCAATATTAAATTTTGACGAGTGAGCGAGGAGAAAACATTTGTTTAATCTGGGACTAGAGTAATTGTATAGCATTAACATGGTTTTAAAACGCTTGACCTACTAAATATGTAGTTTAATGCAGCCATAGTAATACAAATATTACAATTATATACTGCTCTACAGACGCAGCACTTGTGTTCAACAATTTTACAAGAAATATCTATTTTTGTCTGCATGCACAAAAAAACATTTTAATACACGTAATTGTAAAAATGGTATATCTATGTTGATTCTAATCCCGTATTTTCAAAGACTGATAACAATAACATGGTATTTTTGCAGGTTTTGGCATGAGCGGTGCCAGAACTTCAACTTCCACCAGTAGATGAGGTCGCGGATTCAATATATATTTCCAAAATAAATGATACTTCTATTTTATTTGTTTATAAGAAAAAAATGAATGGCGTTCACTGAAACCTAACCTAAAGGTCTTGCATTCTTCACAGAAAAATCCTCGTTGCCCGAAACTGATAACATATATATATGACATATCGTGTAAGTGTATCCGGTCAAGGGGCCTACATGTTTAAGTAGATGCGTCAATATTGTTTTACGTCGCTTTCTGCACACTGCGGCAATATCGCGACAAAAGGACGCCTATGCCCTATTCTAATTTCGAAAGGCTTCAAGGGTTCTTTATAAAAAAATAGTTCAATATATATTTTTTTAATGTGTCGTCTGGCCGTCATTTTGAATAATGTTCGTAGTCGAGTTATGCCCCGCTGGTCAAATGTCTACCCTGGTCATTGTCATCGGGTATTGGTCCCTTTTCATGAAACCATTTTGGGTACATCAAAATCTACACAGAATTGTGGGACAGGGACTGGACTATTTAGCACAAACCTTTTTACATGAAATGGTAGCGAGCTGCGCGCACACGATTTCTAAGCATTGTTGATATAGCTTCCTTTTCCCAGTGATGTGTATTTGTTTGTTTTTTTAAATACTATTCGGTCTGTTGAAAAGTTCAGTGTTGATATACTGAGACAAAAAATGCACATATAAAATTAATTGATAAAATATACATAAATATATAATTGCAAAATTGTGTGGGTGACGTATTTGATAGCTGAATTGCTAGCAAGCAAACCAAACTGACCCGAAATGGAATTTCCAAAATAATGGGATATGATACCTTTAAAATGATTTTAATATTAAATACAACACTTTGTTTTTTAGTAGACATACCTTTTGTTACTGCTGACTTTGCCAAGGAGATATATACCTGAATCAACGTGTAGATTGATAAAGAAATCATGAAACAATCTGTCAAACAAATGATGCCTAAAAGAAGATGAAAGGTGTCCTTCACGCCACATCCGGCGATTGAACACAGGTGATCAAAATGATGTGTTTCTTCAAACAAAAATACTTCAATCAGATTAATAAAATATGTGCTACAAACAAGCGACCACACACTTCCTGAAAATACAGCTGTCCAACGCAGCCACAAGCAATTGTGTTTAAATGGATAGATAATTTGCAGAGATACAAATATCAACAAAGCGGTCTTAAATATCATGTCCGATACAAGTGATATGTATAGAAAACTATTTAAGAAAATACAAGCATGGCTTTTTATCCATACAAAGATATTTACATGAGCAATGTCTGCTACTAATATCCCTAACCTATATATTGAATTTACCACAGCAGTCCATGACCAATTCACGAGAATAATAGTGAATTGATTTTTCTTTTGGGAAATTTGTTTTCGTACCAGCCAGCGAGATAAAATATGTTTTACCACCAAAACAATAGCTGCAATAGCTGACAATACGGTGATGCAGTACGAAATGATCTGCTCAATTTTTTTGGTGAAGATCCCAAAACAATTTATTTTTTGCAAAGATGATGTGCATTTAATATCAGTTGACATAATGCAACATATTATCGGTTCTGATACTTTTACGTTCATTTGTTTAGAGACAGCTGATGGGAATTTCAAAATCATATATTTCTTAAAATATACATGTCGCATATCAATTAAAGACTTTGCATTATGTTGAAATGCGTATATCTCAAGTTCCTTAAGTGGGTTTCCTTTCAATGCAAGAAAGACTATTTTGTCGAGGAACACGTTTTTAAGCATAGTGATTAGATTGAACGATAAGTCCAGAAAGACTATGTTTTTATATACATTATTGTTGAGGAAATGTATACTAACCAGTTTATTATTACTAAAATCTGTTATAACAATAAATCCATTGATAATGGGGTCATTTGCTCGAATCTGTACTGTCTCTATATAACAAAACGAAACATTCAAATGAACTAACCCTATCAAATTCATTTGCCTCATATCAAAAATATTCTGCACACCCTTCATAAGAAATCCTTTGACGTGGTTTTTATGAGAAGCTAATATTATGTCTAGTGAGTTTTTGACTTCACATGAGAGACTGTAGCCTTCACAATGACAATGATCAGGACATTTGTTACATCCCACCTCATCATCCATGGAGTACATACAGTTTATGTTGTTATCACATATCTCCTCACTACTTACACACCGATTCTCTCCTCGACATTTTAAAAATCCTGAACAAGATAATAACGGACACAACAGTTCATCATCGCCATATCTACAGTCATAGTGTCCATCACAAACGGCTGATAAATAAATACAAAAGTTATTATAACATTTGAACATACCAGGACAGGTCACCCAAAGACATGAATCGAGATCATCGTAGGCAGTCGCTACGGCACCATCACTTGCATTCACTCCTATTTTACAATTTTCTATCAAACTTGTGTGGTGTTTTCTTGTACACACAATCGAGTCATACATTACTCCTTTGGAGTGATTGCTAAAGTTATCGACTATTCCCTTTTGTTCAATGCATTCAGTATATTTATTCAGATGATACGTAGATAATGTCCTGATGTAGTTTAAATTGTTTGTAATGTTGCATGGTGATAATCTTCTCAAACGCTTGTGAACCTTGTTAATGTCCTTGGACAATTCCCTTACATTTATATGTTGCAAATGAAATTGCCAACATGCATATTCTTCTTGTACAAATGTGGTGTTGGAATAAATGCCATCGCATATTGCATGAAGTGGTATAATCAACTGTGCTTCACCAGCACACAACACACCTTGATGACAAGGCAGTGTAAGAGAGGAATTAGACCAGATGCTGGCACCATTACATACATCCTCGTCACTCTTGTCAAAGCAGTCTGATATGAAATCACACTTATAAATCAAGAGTATACATGTTCCATCATCACATGTGAAATAGTGATCATCACAGTGAGGGAGGAGAGGTCTGCTTAGTTTTTCACATATCACTGCACTTACATTCATAGGCTCAGCACAATGTTGACACTTCACCAACCACTTCAGAACCAGGTCGTTTGTTTGAATACGATAATTCTTTGCAGTTTCATGTCGTTCCATCAAGCTACATTTGTTATTTAGGCTGGTAAAAAATACATCAGGGGCTTCTTCTGTTAGACTATGTATCATCACAGGTAACCTACTGTGTGGAGCTTCTCTGGAAAGTCGTTGTCCAAGTACAAAGTGTGCTATTAGCAGCGACGTGATATTATCATGAGCATAATGGTGCCTTAGCCGTGGATGTATATCATGTACTGTTACAGGTCCCACCTGCGATGTCAAGACCGCGGAATTCTTGGACGCACATAGCTCACGCGCATCATTGTAAGATATTTTACGTTTTGTCCAGCTGAACGAAAAACACTTAGTCGCTCCTTTAATTGTAAACCAATCACCATCACAGGGACGACTATTTACTAATGATAAATTTTTCATTGGAACTAAATATTGAACTTTTGTGTCATAACAAAGATATGTTGTGTTGAATTGAAAATCACAAGGGATTGTTACCATTGGAGAAATACCCTGGGCTGACCGAGTTAAAACTAGTGCTGTACAGTTTTTAGTATGTGACATTTCTGGTTGTTCTGCGATGTTTTGGTATTTATATTTTAGATTTTGAACGATAATATGTTTTATATACACCTCATTGTGTAAATTATGTACTATCAGATCAAAAACACCATATTGTAAATCAGGTTTATACCAATTAGTATGTGTTACAGGCAATCCATTCATCCAGTGACTAAAAAATCCCTGAAACATACAAGCATACCTAAAACATGTTATCATTTTATTCGACAAGTTAATAAAACAAAAAATGAACATTAACTCTTCCTTTACCAATTTCGTATTTATGCGAAAACTACCTTTCTTTAGCAGATTCGCATTTATGCGAAATCCACATGTTCATGCATTAATTGCAATGCGCGGTTGAAAATCGCCAACCAGAATGGTCAGTGACATGGACGCGATGTTGTCTTGTATTTTTAATTTGTGCGCATGTGAATAGCTATAATTGTATTGTGCCCAGGGACTACATTAGGGGTCCTCTTTAGAAAATAAGTAGGTTTCTGTTCGTAGTTTTATCAGGGGGAAGTCGGTAAAAGAAGAGTTAAATGTAATTCTTCAGACACAATGTTTGCAGGCCACAACGATACTCCTATCTGACATAGTGTCATCATGTGGAAATTCATGCCAAGATTCTATTCACATTAAATCATATACAAGCAGGCCAAAATGATCAATTTTATTTTTGCTGCTAGATATATTATTACGTTTTTAAAATTCCCAAAGACTAGAATTGCGTTGCGAAGTTACCAGTTGTAAGATAAATAACTAGATAGCCTGATGATAATTATGAACTTGGACAGCTGATTTTTTGTCCCGGCCATTTTGAAATTAGTCGGCCATTTTGTATTTTGTCTGTCATTTTATATTTTGTTTGGAAAGTGTCTTATCCATAGGAATTTAACCCTCTAGTTCAAAATTTCACTCCTTCTCTGCCTCAGACGCACCGTTTTCAAGATATTTCAGTTTCAAATTTTAAAATGCAATCTTTTCCCATGGATCACGGTTTTTGAGATATTGCTGTTTTGAATCCAACTAATTTTCTGATATTATTTAATTTTGTATTTATTTTAATTTTTATCTCGCACTACTTACGCACTGAAGGTAGGATTGCTTAGCCTGGGTATTGCTTGGGTACCCTAGGATTATTGAGGTCAAATTTCAGGCCGATTGGATGAAAACTCATGAAGAAATAGCCTTCTGATTTTTGGCCCAACATTAAAAGTTACAAAAACAACAGTTTGACAAAGTCCATTTATCCAAATTTATTATGAGATGTTATTCATGTATTTCTTATTTTGGACATCGATGTATAGAATTATATCTCTTTCTTATTTCTCTTTCAACTGTTAAAAAAAAATAAAAGACTTGGGCTAGACAAGTCTAGTCTTTTTACGTTTTAAAACTTTGAACATATCAAGGAGCCAAATAAATAATATGATTTTTGCCCCAATTGTGTCGCTCTAAGCTGCCTTTGCTTTAATAGTGTGAAACATGTCCCTAAAGGGGGAACTTAAAATATCGTTATAGCAGTGAATAACCACTAGTATATCAAACCTCTGTGTTTTTGGCAAGTCCCATGAAGATCATGTCGCCTGGTCTAGCATAATGGTATAATCTTCTGTCTGAATGATTTATTAGGTAATGTGGAAGACCATAATTTTTAGACTGGCAGTCTTCATTAGCCTCCGTCCATGATATTAACCTGAAAAATAACATAGCATGGTAGAAAAAAAATCCAGTTTTGGCTCACTCAAAGAAAGCAATTACTCTTATTATAATGTTAGTTATATATATAGGTTTGCATAAAATAGCTGTTTTTCGGTCGATAACAAAACGACTAACCAGTAAGCCTACTTAGCCCTCAATATTTGCCAAATAATATATGTAGCATCCTGAGCCTATTTTTCAAAAGGTTTAAGAATTTCCTAAATGGTGCAATGTATCTAGTCTGGTGCACAATACATATTGCTAGTTCTCTGTGCCTAATATTCGCCTGGTGCTATGGATTAGCACTCTGAGACTATTATACTTATTTTGCCTGGTGCTATTTGCACTCTGATCCTAATATTATGGTGTTATAATAAAGCACACCATAGACCGGACGTGGCTGGGGGTAAGGTGTCGTCCGGAAGGGAAATTTAGGCCACTATTAGTTTCACATAGCTGGACTACTCAGGGGTCAGGATCAACCTGTTGATCAGGTAACTGCCGCTGCTTTACTGAAATATGGCCAAAAAATGTACATGACCTATGTGCGCTTTTGTTTTGATTTTGATAAATCGAGCGCATTACACATTCCACCCACTGAGTAGTCAAATATGCGCTATATCAATATATTTGATATCAACAGAAGCTACTGACACAGGCTTCCACGTGGATGTAAAATATTTTCTGTCAGATCATTGACAAATACACAGTAGAGTTTGAAGTTGGTATTTTAACTGTGCTTTCACCAATTTTTCATACTTTTTCAGTAAATAGTTGAAATACTTTTCTCTCAGCTTATTTTTCTATGGTAGAAATGTTAAGTTTTGATTCAAGCATGTTCTAGAACTATTGTTGCTTTAACATAAACCCATTTGGAATAAAAATAATGAATTATCTGAACATATTACTCGTTGTTTTGGTTAGACGTAAAATTTGCTTGCTTTTCTTCAGGCTCGGGAAAATTGACCGAATCTCACATTATTGCCCACTGAGTAGTCAAATTTTGAGCTTTATCAATATATTTGATATCAATAGGAAGCTACTCACACATGCCTTGACATGGGTGTAAATATTTTGTTTCATTGACCATTGAGAAATGCACAAGAGAGCTTTAATTGGTATTTTAACCCTTCATGTGACCTTTTTTCATACTTTTTCAGTAAATAGTCAAAATACTCAGCTGATTTTTGTATGGTATACATGTTTAATTTCGAACATGTTCTGGAACTAATATTGACTTAAAATAAACCCATTTGGAATAAATATAATGAGTTATGTGAACATATTACATGCGTTTTGGTTAGACTCCCACATTATTGCCCAATGAATAGTCAAATTTTGAGATATATAAATATATTTGATATAGATAGAAAACTAATGGCACAGGCCTTCACATTGATGTAAAATATTTTGTATCTAATCATTGAAAAATACAAAAAAGAGCTTCCAGTTGCTATTTAACCCTTAGTTTTACCTATTTTTCGTACTTTTTCAGTAAAATGGTGAACATACTTTCCTCTTAGCTGATTTTTGTATATAGTAAATGTTCAGTTTTGATTCAAACACGTTCTAAAACTGTTGTTGACTTAAAATAAATTCATTTCGAATAAAAAATAAGGATCTATTTGAGCATATTAATACACACTGTTTTGGTTGGATGTAAAATTTTGGCACTTTTCTTCAGCTAGGAAAAATTGAGCTTGTTTCATATTTTTGCCCAATGAGTACCCAAATTTAAAAAAATGTACCAACATCTTTAATATCAGTTGAAAGTCACTATCAAGGGTTTGAAAGTGGTTACGTAATATTTTATTTCTGTTAAATACGAAATGTACAACAAAGCGCTAAGTTTGTATTTTATACCTCAATTTGAACAATATCCAACGTTTTTTAGTGAATACCAGTAGGACTTCTCGCACATGTTAACTGTATATGGTATGAATATTTGCTATTACTTTTGCATTCGCTGGAGCCATTTTCAAAAGTTATCTTTGACAACTGAAGAAGTAATCACAGCCACTTTTAAAGTTATCTCAGCAACTACAAAAGTCATTTTGACCACCGAAGAAGTGATTACAACCATTTTAAATCCCATCTGAGCCACTACTTAAGTTATCTTGGCCATCAAAGAAGTAATCATAGCAGCCACTTTAAAAGTTAAATTATCTAAACTACTACAAAGGTGATCTGGAGCACTGAAGAAGTGAACACAATATCTTTAAACATTATCTCAGCCACTACAAAAATAATCTTGGCCACTGAAGAAATGCTCATATCCAGCCATTACAAAGGTGATCTTCGTCAAGTTATCTCAGCCAATACAACAGCGATCTTTGCCACTGAAGAAGTGACCTCAGCCACATTAAAAGTTATCTCAGCCACTACAATAGTGATCTTGGCCATTGAAGAAGCAATCACAGCCACTTTAAAAGGTTCTCAGCCAATACAAAAGTGATCTTGCCCACTGAAGAATTGATAACAACAACCTTAAACATTATCTCAGAAACTACAAAAGTGGTCTTGGCCACTGAAGAAGTGATCACAGCCACTTTAAAATTAGCTGAACCACAACAAAAGTGATCTCGACCACTGGAGAAGTGATTACAACCACTTTAAAATTTATCTCAGCCACTAAATAGGCGATCTTGACCACTGAAGCAGTGATCACAGGAACTTTAAAAGTTATCTTTAATGTATTCACAAATTACATGGTCTACTTTATTAAACGAGCACGCCTCACAAATTATGAAGATGACAACACTCTCTCTTTTGCACATCCAAATTTTCAAATTGTAAAATCATGCCTCGAAGCAGAGGCAGCAAAAGCTATTACATTAACTTGATGCAAGCAAATCCTGAGAAATTTCAGCTGATATTTTTTAACTGTAAAGTTGAGTCTCCAGTGATACTAGACGGCTGTATAATTAAACCTTGAAAAGTAGTAAAAGTTGTAGGCATTACTATTGATGAAAATTCGAGTTTTGTGACACACACAGAAAAAATGTGTAAGAAAGCGGGCAGACAGCTGAGCGCTCTGAGAAGATTGTCTATTTATCTTGACAGCAAGGCTGAATTGGCTCTTTTCAGAGCGTTCATCCTCAGCCACTTTCAATACTGCTCAGCCGTCTGGTATCACTGTAGTGCTCCAAATGCTCGATGTAAGAACAAGATTCAGGAGAGGACTCTAAAGTGTGTTTATTCCAGCCATACCGCCTCATATGAGTCCCTCCTGAATAAAGCTCGCCTGTCATCTCTGGAAGTTGGGAGACAAATGAACATCGCAATTCAGACTTTTAAAATTCCTAATGATTCAGCACCGATATACCTCCTTGAACTGATTGAAAAACGCTATCGCACCCGCAATTTAGGAAATTCTGAAAATATCTTGAAAATTCTTCTCATGAAGAGGGTGCGACATGGAACAAATTCCTTTTGCTTTTTGACCCCAAAAATCTGGAACTCTTTGCCAGAGGCTTTGAGAAATGCCAGAGACCTGAAAACGTTCTGAGATGGCCTTCGAGCTTATTTTTCTCTTTAACTGAGAGCACAATAGAGGTATAAGTCCCTTGACAAAATCATGTGATATATTTATTTAATTATCAATAAATGCCAAATGTTTCACATGACTTTCAATCATATAATTTTCTCATATACAGCATAAGTTTTTCTTATATAATCTTTTATCTACTTTTATGTGCCGAAATGTATTATGTAATTTTTAACCAGCTAATTTATATTCCCATATACATTATACGTATCTTTCTATATAATTCTTACTCACATTTCATGTTAACTTCCTGCCAGCCAACCTGCTTGTTTTAGTTGTTGTTATCTTTATTGTTTATTTTACATGTCGCTTAGACTAGCTGATTAAAGCTAGTGTTATATGTTTACTTTTTTCAACTTGAAATACAACTTATCTTATCTTATTTATCTTATCTCAGCCACCACAAATGTGATCTTGGCCACTGAAGAAGTGATCACAGCCACATTAAAGGTTATCTCAGCCATTACAAAGGTGATCTTGATCACTAACAAACTGTTGTCAGCCACCGAAAAAAATATCTAAACCACTACAAACTGCTTTTGGCCACTGAAGAAATGATCACAGCCACTTTAATAGTTATCTCAACCACTACAAAGTTGCTGTGATCACTTCTTCAGTGGACAAGATCAGTTTATTTGTGGCCAAGATCATCTTTGTGGTGGCTGAGATGATTTGAGAGTTGATGTGACCACTTCTTCGGTGGACAAGATCAATTTGATTGTGGCCAAGATCACTTTTCAGGGACTGATATAAGATTGTTAGTGGCCAAGATCACTTTTGTAGTGGCTGAGATAACTTTTAAAGTGTCTGAGATCACTTCTTCAGTGGCCAAGATCATTTTTGTAGTGGCAAAGATAACTTTTAAAGTTATTGTAATCACTTCTTTAGTGGTCAAGATCACTCTTGTAGTCGTCTAGATAATTTTTCAAGTGGCTGTGATTACTTATTCAGTGGCCCGGATCACTCTCTAGTGGCCTAGATAACTTTTAAACTAGCTGAAACCAGTTTGTTAGAGATCAGGATCACTTTTATAGTAGCTGAGATAACTTCTAAAGTGGCTGTTATTACTTCTTCACTGAGTAAAATAACCTTTGTATTGCTCCATGCCCCATAAAGGCGTAAGTAATAAAATATTGTCATATTGACATTGTCATTGGCGAGATGACTTTTTATGTGGCTGTGGTCACTTCTTCAGTGGTCAAGATCACATTTGTAGTGGCTTAGATACGTTTTAAAGTGGCTGTGATCACTTCATCAGTGGCCAAGATCATATGTGCAGTGGCTAAGATTACGTTTAAAGTTGCTGTGATCACTTCTTCAGTGACGAAAATCGCTTTTGTAGTTGCTGAGAAAGCTATTAAGGTCGTTGTGATCACTTATTCAGTGGTCAAGATCATTTTTGTGGTGGCTGAGATCAATTTTAACGTGGTTGTTATCACTTCTTCAGCGGTCAAAATCACTTTTGTAGTGGTTGAGATAACCTTGTATTGGCTAAGATAACGTTTAAAGTTGCTATGGTCACTTCTTCAGTTGTCAAGCTAACTTTTGTAGTGGCTGATGTAGCTTTAAAAGTGGCTGTGATTACTTCTTCAGTCGTGAAGATAACTTTTGAAAAATGGCTCCAGAGAATGTAAAAGTAATAACAAGCATTTATACCATATAACGTTAACATGAGCGAGAAGTCTTGCTGGTATTCACTAATGAAACGTTGGAGATTGTTCAAATGGAGGGGTAAAATATAAACCCAGCGCTTTGTTGTACATTTGTATTTAAAAGAAATAAAATATTACGTATCCACGTTAAAATTCACGCTACTTTAACTGATATTTTTTTTAACATGTTTGAATCAAATCTAAATATTTATTATGCACAAATATGTAATTTGTATTTTGACTATTTACTGAAAAAGTATAAGAAATAGATAAAAGTAAGAGTTAAAATATCAACTTAAAGCTCATATTGTGCATATGTCAATTATCGGACACAAACCATGTGACATCCATGTGAAAGTCTGTGTCAGTAGCTTTTTATTCATATTAAATATATTGACATAGCTTAAAATTGGACTACTCAGTGGGCCAAAATGTAAAATGGCTCTGAGTAAATGGCTCTAAGCCAGATGGTTCTGAGCAAAATAGCTCTAGGCCACATGACTCTGAGCCAAGTGACTCTGAAGTAAGTGGCTCTGAGCCAGATGGCTTAAAGCCAAATGGCTCAAAGACTGATGGCCTTAAGCCGAATTGCTCAGAGCCAAGTGACACTGAGCCAGATGGCACTAAGAAAATGGATCTAAGCCAGATGGCTCGCTCTGAGGAAAATGGCTCTAGACCAGAAGGCTCTCAGCCAAATGGTTCTAAGCCATATGGCTCTAAGCCAGATGACTCTAAGCCAGATGGCTCTCAGCCAAGTGACTTTGCGGCAAGTGACTCTGAACCAAGTTGCTATGAGCCATGTGGCTATAAGCCAAGTGGCTCTAAGCCAAGTGGCTCTAACCAAAATGACCCAAAGCTAGATGGCTCTAAACCAGATGACTCCAAACCAAATGGCTCTAAGCCAGATGGTTCTAAGCCAAATGTCTCCAAGTCAAATGACTCTTAGCCAAGCAAATGTTGTCTTCATTTAGCCGTTATTTTAAATATACAAGTTAGGATATCTTACGGGTCAAGATCGAGTGGGTGTTCCTCTTATATAAATTAGTATATGAAAAGGCACCTATGTGTGAACTTTGTTGTTTTTAACACAATATGAACACAATGGGTAATTTTTGGATCTACGCAGCTGTATTACTAAGTGATGGAGCAATTCTCTCGTTTTATGGCAGAAGGGGGTGTTTCTTTTTGGAGTCATTTGGAGATAAAGGCAAATTTGTGTTCAGATGCTGCCTGTTTTATACAATGCATGGATATATTTTTGATGGGTTGCCAAATGTTGTTGTCCTTTGATTAAATTAAGTGAACAAAAACCAACTTGCTCAAGGCTTTTGAAAATATGACAAAAATGTTATTTTTTGAGATACGCCCTTTTGTCAACATGGTCAAGGAACCGTCACATAATTATGTTTGTGTTTGTACAATCAATAAAGCCCAAAATAAAAACTCCCCAGTGTCAGTAAAATGTATCTATTACTAATACAAATTCTTCTAATTTCCAGTAAAAAGGCTTATCACCAATCCTATCGGCGTATGGCAGAAAGGCGCATCTTGATAGCAGAAATATGGGAGAAGGACGTAAGTCTGTATGTCATACATCAGTATTTATATCAGACAAAATAATACATAATTTATTTTATTCAATATTTTTACATAGTGTGTATACCAGACCCAAAACCCCTGTAGCTAATCGTATATGCCGACGTTGTCAGACGACTCAAATTGATGACGAAATTCATTTCTTAATGCAGTGTAATACGTTCGAACTCGATAGAAAAGCTCTTCTCTCTGAGGCTGGAAAATACATCACAAACTTTAATACCCAATGCGATACTGAACAATTTAAATCTATCATGAGCAGTGAAAACAATGCAATAATCAATGCTCTTGCAAAGTATACCTATGTGTGGTTTGAGAAAATAGTAGTTTAACAACCTCCACACTCACGAGCTTGGCCAGGTACAAGGGCTTCCATTACTAGTATTATATGTGTGGTGCTATTCAGCTCTAAAGCTGTAGAAAATAAGTGTAAATCATGTGAAAAATCATTTTTAGTGAGGGCGTCGTGTCCAGTTCATCGGTCTGCAGCAATTCTGCGCAGTACTGATGAGCTAATTATACTTTAGATTGTATATATCCAGTAATATTTTAATTAATGATGTATATATCTGTTCTTTTAATCTCATTCTAATTAACTTTATCATGTTAATGACATTTCTCATGGTCAGACACTGGGCATTGTCATATATTAGATTATTTCACTTGGGATTATTCTTTTAAGTTTAGGGCCAGATTTATTGTTTTAAGTTTAGGGGACCCTTCCCGTCGCCTGTGTTATTGGACCGGGTGGGACCCTAAGGAATTAGTCAGAGCTGCTCTGTCAACTGACTCTTTCTTTGAGGTCTGGGAGGTTTTCACCCCCGGTGTTAATATTTAATGATATGTGTAAATGTCTATGGTGTGACCGAGAAGCGCTCAAATGACGAAGTATATAGTATGTAACATGTTAAAGATCATATAACTACTAATACTGTGTTTTAACGCTCACTAGAGAAAATGTAAACTTGTATATAATTCTTAAGTTTCTACGCTTTCCAAAGTGTCTTTTTTGCTGCCATTTAGAATAAGTTATAGTAGCTATTTTATCTCTGGTTTTGGTGCGGGAAACATATATGTCCCATGTACATATACCATGATAATGATGTATTGTGTTTGACGTTATTTTAAATAGTTATGATGAGTATTTTAAATACCCTAAGTCTGTTTAATTGTGTAAATGGCAAGCCGGAATGTAAGTGTACATATCATGCCGATATATGTGATTCACAGAACTAACCATTCCAACCCTGCTGTACATATTGTATATATATATATATTGCTATGACAAATAGGTCAGCAATGACTTGAATTATTGTCAATAAAACATCTATCTATCTATATATGTGGTAATGTTAGGTATTTTCTATGCAAAAATCATTTTTCATGAAAATCAGAGATACACCCTTCTGCCATATAACGAGAGAATTGTTGGTTTATATCATAAGCGAATAAGGTCCATTGCTCGCTCGTGGCCTATTTTGGTTATGGTTGTTTCTATAACCATTATAGTCCATGTGCCAGATATGACCCCCCCCCCCTGGGGATTTTTGAATCCAGTGATTTTTGGACAACTTGTTATATGACTATTCAATATCTGCTTGTTTGCACACAAAATATTGGGGCATGAAGAAATACTGGGTCAATAAACATATACACCCCCCCCCCCTGAATTTTATTCAGTAACATTAATTTTATAAAAGTATATTTTTTTCAACTGCAGGTATTTATTCCAAAGATTAAACACTAGTCATGTTACAAGAAGATGCTATGTAAAATGAAAATAAAACACAATAATATAATATGGGGTTCATTAATATATGTAATGACCCTTTAAATGCCAAATTCCTCATATCGTTTGCTACGTTTACATGGAAATCTAATATGAAAACCCTCCCCACCCCCTTCTCCGGGGCGAGATATTCAAAGACGATAATGTTTAGACACCTTATTAATATCCATTCAATATCTGCTTGTTTGCACTCAAAATATTGCGACAAGTAAAAATACTTGGTCATCAAACATATGTACCCCCTTGAATTTTAAGCGGTAAATCTAATTTATTAAAATGATTATTGTATATAATTTTTGAACTACGGGTATTTATTGTAAGAATTAAATCCTAGTTATGTATAAGAAAATGCTATGTGAAACAAAAATATTAGAAATAAAAGAATATGGGGTTCGTTAATATATATAATAACCCTTTAAATCCCAAATTGCACATATCGTTTGCTACGCTTACAAGAAAATCTAATATGAAAACCCTCCCCCCTCCCTTCTCCAGGGCGAGATATTTGGAGACATTAATTTTTAGACACCTTATTCAATATCTTTTCAATATCTGCTTGTTTGCACTCAAGATATTGCGACAGGGAAAAAAATCGGGTCCTCAAACATATGTACCCCCTCGAATTTTAGGCTGTAAATTTAATTAAGGCATGTTGTATATATTTTTTTCAACTACAGGTATTTATTGCAACGATTAAATACTAGTTTTGTTAAAAGATGTTATATGAAACTAAAATTGAAAACAATATGGGGTTCATTAATGCATGTAATAACCCTTTAAATCCCAAATTACACGCTACGTGTATATGAAAACCAGTATATAAACCTTCTCCACCCCCCGCTTTCGGGACGGGCTATTTTAAGACAATCATTTTTAGACACATTATTTTTTATATATTTTATATCTGCTTGTGTGCATTCAAAATATTGGGGGGTTGTAAAAAATAACGAGTCATCAAAGATAATTACCCCCTGAATTTTAGGCGGTAAATTTAATTTCCTAGTAGACATGTTTTTTAACTCCAGGTATATGTTTCATGGAATTAACACTAGCTATGTTACTAGAAGATGTTATGTAACAAGAAAATTGGAAAAAAAATAACAAATATGGGGTTCATCATGATATATATTGACCCTTTAAATCCCAAAGTACACGTCTATCTTGCTATGTGTATATGAAAACCAGAAATGAAAAACATCCCCAACCCCCTCCCCATGGGCGGGATTTTTGAAGACAATAATTTTTAGACACCTTATTATATATTTATTCGATATCTGCTAGTTCGGCTCAATATCTTAGGACAAGAACAATTAATGGGACATTTTACATTTAATATCAGAAAAGACTGGCTGTATCCTTTTTGTTCAACTCCAGTTATTTATCCAAGGATTACAGATTAAAATCTCCCTAGTTATGTTCGGAGAATATGTTATGTAAATAAAAAAAATAACTTAAATGAACAAATATGGGTTTATTATTACATGTAGTAACCATTTAACTCCCAAATTACAAGTCAGTTATATTTAACCAAAGGGTGATAAAATAATAGTTTCATAATGTCAATGGCATTTATAGGGTATGGGCATAAAATAATTTCAGAAATCACAAAGGGCTTTTAGAAATTATTGTCTTTTTGATGAGTTTTTGAGTACACGTGACTCATACTCAAAGCATGTCTCGATATATTTTAATGATTTAATTATTAGCAGGTGCAAAGCTAGGTGCTGGTAAATAGGTCTAAACGTTTTTATTTATTAATGTTCTAAATAACTTGTTATCACCGGCTAGTATCCATATTGTACGTAACCTTTCTAATAATTATGCAGACCCATGTGCCTAATGAAGCTTTTGTCTGAAAAAACGAGCGCCATAGTTCAGAAGGTGCACTATATCATATGTTCAGGTGATGTTTTTATTTTCAATTCCGATATCCCTAACAAACATATTGGTATCTAATATTCATATTTCGACGTTTGGTAACTAGCTTAGCAGGATATGTGGGCAACCTTTTATCAACATTATGTTCTAAATTAACTTTTCCTTATTATTTGAACTATAATAAGATGCCTACACTTCTGAATTGGCACCGGAATGAAATAAAAAAAAATGTTACAGACACATCCTTATTTTATTGGTCACTTTATGTATGTGTTATCAGGCAATCATATAGGGTAATATACCATGCTGGTAGCCATGAAAAATCCAAAGTAAGAAAATCACAATAAAAACACATTTTGCTATTATCGTAAGTAGAGTTGCCCAAGCCAAAATAATTATACAGCAGATAGGGGTCATTTGTATTAAAAGTAACTTCCGCGAGATCCGGGTTACAGGGTTACCCTAACATTGTAAAGAAAAAAATAGCGTCTACTGTTGTATTAGAAGATCAAATTTGAAAAATAAACTTTAAATTGGTCATGGGTATTAGCTGAGAGGTCATGGGGCTGAGTGAGAGGTCGTGTGTGGCGATAATACGGTTTGGAGTTTTGGCTTTTTATGCGAATTTATATTTCACAACGCCTTAACTACATGTGTGTACACAATTAGCAGTTGAAATGTTACATTTTACATGTAATATGAGCATTTCAGAACTTCTAATTTTTTTCAGATGAAAGTTTGACCACAAAAATGGGAGTGTAGACATTTTATTTTTTACTCTATGTTTGAGATATTGTTTGAAAACTGATTTTCTATAATATTATTATTAGCTAATGTGCATATTTTATGCTAATATGTTTTCATGATCTTGATAATATATATTTTATTGCAATCTCTGCCCATAAAAACCATAGAGTAGACATTTTTTCAAGAGTCTAACTGGATTAGCTTCTGAGATATTACGTGTAACTGGATTTTGCGTAATGGCTGCCTAATTTGCATATTTTATGCTAATTTATTATTCTGATCCTAATTAGATATATTTTATTGCATTCATTGACCATGAAAACCGTATGATAAACACTATTTTTAGGATTCTAACGCGATTAGTTTTCTGAGATATTGCTTGAAACAGGATTTTCGGTAATGGCTGCCTAATTTGCATATTTTAGCATATTTAAACCCAACAGCTTGAATGCAAACAACCGTATTTCAATAGGTCCATATTCAGAGACTTCAAAAATAACAGTGTGTGCGAATTAGTAATTTTATAAGTGCAACCATTTTACAGACATGTCTGGGTTGTCTTAAACACACTAGTATTTTCTGAACTCTTACATCGCGGGGATCATCTTTAGACGTCTGAATCTAACGTCCATAGACTTCAGATTCTGAGATCTGACAAAGTAGATTATTTATAATGGCCGTACAGCCGTACACAAATATTTCAGCGTTGTAAGGGTTTATAACCCAGCAAACATGGCCCAGCGCTGGCCCAACGCTGGTCTACTGTTGGCCCACCGTCTACGACGGTGGTCCAACAGTAAACCAACGTTGGGCCAAAATCTCATTTTACCTTCGTTTTCTGAAGCGGACATGTTTCCAACTTGGCAGACCATGTGATTTTCCTAATGGTGTCAGTGTCAATACTAAACCGCAGGAGATCAAGCAGCGGGCAGGCAGGTCATCGTCCAGGGATAGATTAATCCTGAAACCTCTATGGTCATAATGTGTGAATATCACTGTTCCAACATCAGCTATGTATTGTACCACCGTCTCTCCGTCAGTATCCAGAGTATAGATGTGGTATTTATAACGTCTACAATCCTTTGGACAATCTATGTTATACTTCATATCAATTCTTTCTAAAAAACTATTTTTAAGACCACTGTCTCTATAAATATATTCGATGTTTTTAAGTCCAGGCTGAGCCATAACATCTATAGTATTACGACAACCACGTAGCGGAATCGTTCCATCAATCAAAAAATATTCTATTTGGTTACGTCTCTCGTCGTATTCGCAACTAGATATCCTGACATTTACTAAAAGTCTGTTAAAATAAGGGTCCGCCCAGCAATGCGTTTGTAAAAGAGCTATAGTAGCATTGTACAAGTAATAATGATACACGTGTAGTGGTTTGTTTGGCACTTCATACCGTCGATACCCTACGTTGTTTCTGACGATAAAAGGCCACTTGTCCGATTGAAAATAGTTTGAGGTGACTTCGTATTTTTTATGACAAAATTTGGATATATATGTCTTGGTCCAGGCTATCGCTATTAGTGTTGTGCCCAATGACGGATAATTATTTAGTTTTATTGTGCATTTGGTCTTCTTATCTGTGTTTGGTGGTGGGCAAATAAAAAAGGTACACCCGGTTGATTTCGGAAGTGTCATTTCTACTTCTGTTTTAGATATATTCCATGATGGGGACAGCTCCGCATATAATGTGCTACATTTGTTTTTCCAGAGACGAAGTTTAATTTTACCGTGTGAATAGCCCGCAAACCACACAAACGCGTACCCAATCGCTTTACCACTATGACGCACGTCATGCACATTCTCACAAATGGTAAAATAGCTCTCACCAATGTATATTAGCAACCCGCCATATTGGCATGTGTAAGGTGATATATCTGTGATCATGTTAGGCCCAGAAAATGTGTATGATACCACGTACACATCCAGATTCCACGACCTTGTGCTCTGAGTGAAATGACAATATGTATTTTTCCAATGACGCGATTCAAAAACGTGCTCCCATGTTTGCTTACGAATTAATGTTAATTTCCCATCGCAAAATGGCATATGTGTCTGCTTCTCGCTCGACATAATCATTTTGAAGCTCGTATAAGTATTTCCACTAATTGGCTGTATTATCGCAAATGCAGAAAAAGCAGTGGAGCGAATTAATCTATTTTTAAATGGTTTCTCTTTTTGTAAGTTAAATATTATTTTGGAAATGGGTCCAGGTCCGTCGTAGATTTGCATAAAAATGTTATGCATTATATTATTTATTGAAAGATGGATGCTTAATATATTATGTGGAGATGTAGTAATGTAATATTTATAACTTTTGATTTTTACATCAAACATATTCCATGATATTGTTCCCATTTGACCAGGCAAATAATGAGCTTTCTTCAGTATTGATATTTGACTTAACCAGTTTGTAGTAAAGCTAATGTATACTAGTTTGAAATGGTAATGCCTGTATTTCGCTATGATCAATTTTAAAGAAGCGCGATTCTGATGTATAATAAATGTCCAGGGAATTCTGATACCGCAAAATAATTCATTTCTCTCCGAAGTCAAGACCAGAGCATGTTGTGAACACAGTAGATATCTTGACAGAGAGAAATTAAAATATACAATACTGAAATGCAAATAGTGTTTATCAAAGACAGTTATTAACATGTCTTTCACAAAATGTGTCGCTGCATGTTTTTCTTTCGTCCAAATTGATCCACAGTATGACTTATTTTCTTTTGTGATCAGAGTAAAACTTGTTAAAGCCACTGACGGTTGTTTTGGTATGCAATGTGACACCTCTTTTTTCACACACCATAACATATCACTATGCAACTTTTTGAGAGAAAAACGGTGTGGTTGGCCAATACACTTGACGATATCGTGCATTAAAAGTGTTTTTTGTGCCGTTTGGTTTCCTAGTGAACCCGTTAGCTCTTGATGCGTTTGGTTTCCCGAGGAACCCGTTGGCTCTTGATGAGCATCTGTTGTAATCAACAAAGTGGTAAGGGTGATGAGCCAAATGATACACACCATGATCAACTATAGAAACTATCCCAGATATATGAATAAACAAACAGAACAGTCTATAATCCTGCCAAAAGGTAAAACAAAGTAGATATTAACACATGAATAAAAAAGGAAATGCTCTGTTTTTATATAATATCTTTTTACGTCTGTGAAAATTACCACACCCCCCCCCCCCCCCACACACACACCCGTTGCTACAATATCAGTTCAATGTGATCAAGCTCTTTAAACGATAGGACAATGCACGACTTGGACATTGTATTGAAGAAAACACATAATAATTTTAGGGTTTTCTTCAATTAGCCGTTAAATCGCCGAAATATTTTTTTTTTATATAAACCAAAAGCCGAAAGCGTTATTTTCAATTTAAAATCATGATAAATGTCTTCGTCAGCTCTTTCCGCTTCTCTTGAATACATAGTAGTCTACGGCCATTATAAAGATTTTACTCTTTCAATGCGGGGACAGAATCTAACGTCTATACCCGTCAAATTCTGACGTTTAAAGTCGATCACCGCACGGAAAGGGTTAAAGTCGTGGACCCATTTAAACAATATATGATGAATGAGTTATATTTCGCAAATCGCTCTACAATATTCTTTAGTTTATTTTCTTTTAATGCATCACGAAATCGTAATTTTACCTGCTAATCAGAGATCCTTCTCAGGAATGATTGCTATTCTGGTCAATGATATGACTGGATGATTGGTCATAAACCTTTACATTTTTATTACTTGTTAAATTGAATTTTTTTTATTACGATGATATACGAGTAGCCCATGTTGTATCAAGTTAGTTTATTGGATCTGTCTATGACGGGTTGATTACAATTACAATAAACTTTAACGCTTGAGAAAAAGCAATATTATTTAATTGTTTTATATTAGTTACACAAATGTGGCTTCACACTTGACTAATCCAGTTTAACTCCGTAACTTTACACTGCAGATAAAAAAATATCTTCTAATATATTTGACAATTAAAATTAATATCTGGGGCCTAGAAAAAACTATTAAACATATAATTCATGATTACACATGTAATAAATATTTATATGGTTTTATCATGTTTACAAGCCGATTTAATTGATCTATTGCATTCTAGATTGCGTGTTTGCGTGCTCGCTCGCTCGCTCGCTCGCTCGCTGACTGACTGACTGACTGACTGACTGACTGACTGACTGACTGACTGACTGACTGACTGACTGACTGACTGACTGACTGACTGACTGACTGACTGACTGACTGACTGACTGACTGACTGACTGACTGACTGACTGACTGACTGACTGACTGACTGACTGACTGACTGACTGACTGACTGACTGACTGACTGACTGACTGACTGACTGACTGACTGACTGACTGACTGACTGACTGACTGACTGACTGACTGACTGACTGACTGACTGACTGACTGACTGACTGACTGACTGACTGACTGACTGACTGACTGACTGACTGACTGACTGACTGACTGACTGACTGACTGACTGACTGACTGACTGACTGACTGACTGACTGACTGACTGACTGACTGACTGACTGACTGACTGACTGACTGACTGACTGACTGACTGACTGACTGACTGACTGACTGACTGACTGACTGACTGACTGACTGACTGACTGACTGACTGACTGACTGACTGACTGACTGACTGACTGACTGACTGACTGACTGACTGACTGACTGACTGACTGACTGACTGACTGACTGACTGACTGACTGACTGACTGACTGACTGACTGACTGACTGACTGACTGACTGACTGACTGACTGACTGACTGACTGACTGACTGACTGACTGACTGACTGACTGACTGACTGACTGACTGACTGACTGACTGACTGACTGACTGACTGACTGACTGACTGACTGACTGACTGACTGACTGACTGACTGACTGACTGACTGACTGACTGACTGACTGACTGACTGACTGACTGACTGACTGACTGACTGACTGACTGACTGACTGACTGACTGACTGACTGACTGACTGACTGACTGACTGACTGACTGACTGACTGACTGACTGACTGACTGACTGACTGACTGACTGACTGACTGACTGACTGACTGACTGACTGACTGACTGACTGACTGACTGACTGACTGACTGACTGACTGACTGACTGACTGACTGACTGACTGACTGACTGATTGATTGATTGATTGATTGATTGATTGATTGATTGATTGATTGATTGATTGATTGATTGATTGATTGATTGATTGATTGATTGATTGATTGATTGATTGATTGATTGATTGATTGATTGATTGATTGATTGATTGATTGATCGATCGATCGATCGATCGATCGATCGATCGATCGATCGATCAATTTATTCATTCATTCATTCATTCATTCATTCATTCATTCATTCATTCATTCATTATTTTTTTGATTGATTTATTGATTCATATTATCATCGCGATTTCACATGGGCCAAAATGAGCAATGTTTATATTTCTATCGATAAAATCAAAAATCGTCTTTATCACTCAATTGTTGACCAAAGCGGGCGGGGGCCCTAGGGTAGTGGTTAGCACCGCTGCCTTTCACGCCAGAGTCCGGGGTTCGGTTCCCGGTCTCGGCGGTTTGAAAGAAACAAAAAATGTTTCTTCCCCATCCACGTGTGAAAGTCAGTATTGTGGGGAGCCTCCGTGACCGAGAGGTAGCGTGCTCGGCCTCAGACCGCCAGGGCTCGAATGTCGAATCCTGTGTCTGGAGGACAGTGTCATCTTAATCATCTCACCATCCTCAGGAGGTTCTCCTGGCCCAGTTTAGCCTATATGTGCACAAAGGTGGCCTAAAGCCCGATTCATTTCATTTTTTTGTTGACCAAAGCTGGTTACTCTTTCACCAAATTAATTGTGTCCCTCTACCGCAATCTCTCTCTATATAGCTTCAGTGCATAGCGTTGACTGTTTAATTATAATGAAACATTGTTTTTATTCAACAACCAGCTACTCATTTTAACTGTAATTGCTGACTATGATAACACATAGGTAGACATAATAGTTGTCACCTTATCATAAATAGTTATGACAAAATTGATGATATCGACTTTTTATTAACGGCAGCATATCTTTACGTTTCACTTTGGAACTATAACAAAAACATTTGTTTTATGGCAATCTTTGACTGTTTTTTTTCTAATCATAACCTGCACAATGTCCCAGCTATGCCGCTGAGCTATGACCCTTGTCGATCCCCGTATTGAAATAATTTATAATGGCCACAGGACCATAACATAGGTATTCAAATGAAGCGGAAAGCTCTAAGACATTTATGATGATTTTAGAGGATAAAAACTCTCAATGTTTGCATAAGATATTACAGCGCTTTAATGGTTGACGTCATCGGTACATAAAGGGCTCGTGTGGTATTATAAGTTGAAAGCCTGT